>CM074967.1:14088860-14101798 GCA_037577455.1 Pangasius macronema | reverse complement strand
TTCATATTTCTGTTTCTCTCTCTGTTTTGTAATACAATGTATTGGTATCATACAACTTCTTTCACACAATAATATCCTACGAGCTACTCGGGAGTTCCCAAAACAGAGTCATGCATTAACAGACACAAGCTCTAACAGACTGTAATATATATATATATATATGTGTGTGTGTGTGTGTGTGTGTGTGTGTGTGTGTGTGTGTGTGTGTGTGTAAACCTTCTAAACTAAAAGTACCTTTAAGTATGTTTTATTAAGGCATTTCACATACATATGTTAATACTCCTGGACTTTTTTAAATTATTTTATTGTTATGTAAGAGAGCAGGACATCTCGAAGGGCAGAGCATGTTCTCACTGCGCTTAAGATTTGATCTGCAGGATGAAGAGGGCTCCACAACTGGCACGATTCTCCTTTATAATAATAAGAGTGTTCTGCTTGAGCCATGCTGTGTTATCTGTACTCAGACAGAGAACAGTGATAACTAGAATGTATGTTTGTAAGGTTCTACAGGTTCTGCAGGACCAAGGCTCTTTACTATCCATTTGATTGATGCCAACACGGATAATCTGCCCAAAGCCCACACATGGTAAGTCTGTAGAATGAACTGCCCTGTCTAAGCCGGAAGGATGATGAGTTTAGTGATGTGATCGATCGTCTCTGTGTTCCAGCTTCAACCGCATCGACATCCCGCCTTACGAGTCATACGAGAAGCTCTATGAGAAGCTCCTGACTGCCGTGGAGGAGACATGTGGCTTTGCTGTGGAGTGAAGTGTTTCGTCCAGCCAGCGTCCACTAACCCGTCTAACAGCCCCTGCAACCCCACTTCTTCTTCTCTCCCTCACTCTTCCTCAGGGTGGACAGAGCGGTGCCTCCCTGCAGGCTCGAGCAAACGGCCGTCTGCACCTCTCCCAGGAGCACAGAGAGGAGAGGCGCTCCACAGGGCCACTAACTCGCGCACGCACACACACACAGCCTGGGTTTTATACACACACACACACACACACACACACGCACCATTTCCAGGCTGCTCAAGGATTATTTATTTCCGTTGTGAGTCAAATGGCTTTAATTTGCATTATGATGATGACTGGTACCAGAGAAGAGAGAAAAATCATCTCTCTCTCTCTCTCTCTCTCTCTCTCTCTCTCTTTCTCTTTTTTTAAAAATCACTTGCTCACGTCATCGAAATGGTGGATTATGGTTTTATGCCTGATTTGAAATACAGCCGAGTTTGCATCACGTAGTCGCAGAAGCACATAGACGTTTTAGACTAAACCGATCACGCCGCTTTCTGCCCCGAGGACACGTCTCAGTAACTTTAACTCCTACTTGTGTTGCAATATTCTCGTGCATCCTGAGCCTGTGGACTCGCACAGCCGTCGTGTTTTAGTCTCGGAGATCTTTACCGTAGACTGACTGACTGACTGACTGACTGACAGACGGACATGAGGTTTCATTTTTTTTTAAATCAGTGATATGTACAGACAGCACCCCCTTTTTCTTTTTTTCATCTTATAGAATGACGGTGTACATTTCAGTGATAATCATCTCTTATACTGTATGTCAGCATTATTATTATTATTATTTTATTTTTTTTTTTTAGCTATTTTTAATTGATCGCTTGTAACGTGAAAGATTTTCCCTATGATCAAGACAAGAATGCTTACTGTGTCCTGGGACCGTTTGGGACCATTTTAAGAAATGGTTGCCGTGTGTGTGTGTGTGTGTGTGTGTGTGTGTGTGTGTGTGTGTGTGTGTGTGTGTGTGTGTGTGTGTTCGTTCACTAACAGAAGCACATCTTTCACGGCTCATAGATCACATACAGTATAAGGAGTAACAAAGCCCATCATGGACATTTTGTCAAACGGAAGTTTTATGTTAAATAAGCCAGTATTCCTAATGACTCGTTTTAATTACATTTTAAACGTTGCACATTGCACAAAGTTTCTTTTTCCTTTGTTTATTATTTTTTTTAGCATTTCTTCTGATCATCAGATTTCCTTATTTAGAGGTGAATGATGCCATGCACAAAGTATCAGTTTACAGAAACGGTTTATATTTCAGACGTCTCCCGCAGAACCTGACCTGCGCTCCTTTTCCACTGCATGGCCAACCTGTAAACAGTGTGGTATTTGGAAGCCCAGATGTTTCAGTGAAGGTTGCGTAGTCCTAAAGTGTGCTTGGACATATCTGTTGATCGTTTTAGCATTAACCGTCTCCTACCGTTTCGGCTCTCCCTTTCACTGCAAGACTTATTTATATACGCGTCTCCAAAACAATGTCTCGTCCGTGGCACTTTCATTAAAACATACCGTACCGTACCCATCATCCCCTCTTTTCGTTCTGAGGAGACAGACCTGTTCTCAGTAGAGCCAAGCCAGTGATTCAGAGCCACGCTCCTAGAAAAGTCCTCACAAACCTGTGACTCCGGTATGTTCCTGTTCTGTGTTATACGGTATTACTTTCAGCTCTCGCCTTGACGTCAGGTCAGGAGAGTCCAGTCTTATCCACACAAGGGCCAGTCTCACCGCAGGTGGTGATCCGAGTTAAACAACAGCCACACCTGATCCAAGCCATGAGTCTTCTAAAGACCAACAAGTGGAATAAGATGTGTTTGTGTAGCCTGTTGGAGAAGCTCGAGCAGCCCTGTGTTGCGTTAAGCATTAACAGCATTGAGAGGTCTAAGATTTCATCATACCAAGCTCTGGTGTTCATGGCACCAGTCGATTCTTTGGAAAATTTACATAAAAATGAGCCAATTTTTTTTCTTTTTTTTTAAGTCATGTGTTCTGCAACCACTTGGTCTTTTTTTTTTTTTTTTTTTTTTTTTTTAAATGAATTATTTATTACTATGTAATGTCCTTTTTAGTATTGCTGCTATTATCATTATTCCCTGTTTTTTTTTTTTGTTTTTTTTTTTCCACAAAAAGCTGTACACTACTCTCTTTATTTTAATGTATGAATCAAAGTATTTAAACCTGCTGCTAATTCCGAGAAGCCTGTCCATTGGCCTGGATCGAGTTAGCGTTGATGTAGGCTGGACCCCGGCGGTCGTTGTTCATATTTGTGATATATGCAATAAAATGACACCTTTATATTCTTGGTTTCGTCTTAACATGTCGTTTTTTTCTTACGTGTGCAAGATTGGGGACAGCGTCTTTGTGTGAATTGGTTGCTTTGGTTTTTTTTTTTGTTGTTGTTGTTTTTCCAGATGACCTGAGTGCTGATCCGTCATTAAACCTGGATAAACACGAAAGAGATGGAAATTAATGTCGTGCAAGTCAGAATGACTCGTGAGTTTGGAAAGATGACTGTGGACTTTGCCTGCTAGTTACGTTTGTTTTTTAAAAAACACTTTTCCAAATCATGTGACCGATATTATTATTACTATGTACTATTATTAGGTCCTGAGTGTCATTTGTTTATTGGATGCAAGATTAATGTAACTTACAATGTACTAAACATTTCTGAAACTATTCCATGTAAATAAGATTATATTAAAGAAACGACATTGAAAATACTTCAGCTTTGCTAGTCTTTGTGGCCTTCGCTGCTCATTAACACATTTGTGATTAAGATGGTGAGAAACTACACACACACTTCATTTCATTTTCTCTCCAGAGCGTTAAATCGAACGAGTTTCCAGTTTGTTAGGTGCACCTATACTGTGTCTGTGTTCACTGGACATTTTATTAGGTACACCTACGATCTCCACTTGAGCCAGTGGCACCCACTGCCATGGCAGAGTCACTGCTAAAGCAAAATGGTGGTGCGTTTCCATTGATGGTTGGTGGAAAGGGGGTTGGTAAATTGTGTGTAGCAGCGGATGGGTAAGCTAGCAGTAACTGGGTATCTATAAAGTGCACAAACAGCAGCAGCTTGTGACCATAGAGTTTGGTGGTGCAGGAAAACGTTAATCATGACCTTCAGAATCAAGTTGAGAGACATCACACTTAACTTATGTTATAGGCTACCATCTAGTGAATTTTTATTTATTTTTATTTTTTATACAGAGAACTCTGTACAAGGCAGCTGAGAGTCAGCAACATGCAGTCATCCAGCACACACAAGTTAATATATTTAACCTGTGTTGCCAGTTTTCAGCAAAAATAAAATCCCAACTTTAGGTTCAAAATCCACACAATACACATTAAACTATTCCAAAAAATAGTTTAATAGGAGACACACTTTTCCTCCTTTTCCTCAGACGTTACATGGGAAACAATGTCTACTTGGTGCACACACATTTCTGATGTACGGACATGATCCATTATCCAATCTTTACAATATATCTTATATATCACACACACATTTACCAATGAGGAAAAACACCATGGGCCACTACTGAGCCTTACACACACACCCACACACAAGTGTGTATATATATATGGAGTGTGTGCACTATTTGTAATTTGTGTTTTTGAGTTTTTCTTATATTGTGTTTAAATTAGGTCAGAGGTTGCTGGCAGGATTCACAGAGTAAGAATTTCATTGTACTGTATAACACACTGTTTCCTGTACACAATAAACTCTTGAATCTTACACTAAAAATGGTTCTGCACATCATACACACTTGTTTGCACTTACACTTTGCATTTGTTTGCAGAAATATATTAGATTAAATTCTGATTATTTGCTTATAAAACAAGATCTTTGTGGCAATTAAACTGTATTTCTAAAGTGTCTCAATTTGTTGTAAAAAAAAAAAAAAAAGTGGCCACGTTAATCCTGTTATTAACGGTCCTGTCCTCCCACCGTGAACCAGGACCACAGTACAGCAGAATTTAGAAATCCATCATGGCGGCACTCATTGGTTTCTCTGGAAAAAGGTGGATTCATGTAGTGAGCATGGAGCAGTGAGGTTCTTGCCCCAATGGGCTGCTATTAGCACTTGACCACTAGGTGCAATAATAACTTAATGGGGTTAAATGGGGCAGTGAGTGTGCTGCCTTGTGATTTAGAAAGATGAGCAAATCAACCGAACATCAGTTTATATGTGTCAAATAGCAACATTAAAAAAAATCACTGGTCACTCAAAAGAGGTAATTAGTATATCAAAGTAATTTAAAACGTATGGAGTTGTGAATGAAGATTAGCATTTGGCTAAGACGCATAGGGACTATGAGCGAACTGCATCTGCACACATATATGATACCTCATATTAATTCATCTTTGCTACTTCCTGGTCAGGGTCGCGGTGGATCCGGAGCATGAGGCAGGAATAAACCTGAGACTGCTGAGAAAACTTCAGGGTCTCACCAGCAATCCCTAGATGTTCTATACTGGGGTTATAGAACCCTAGCGTGGTAAGGAAACTGCTCAAAGCCCTGCAGAGAGTGGTGCGCTTAGCTGAGTGCATCTCAGGGTCTGCTCTCCCCTCTCTGCGTGACATCTACACCAGGCGATGCAGTACCAGAGCTGCTAAAATCATCCCACACACCCCGGTAACTGTCTGCTCAGCCTGCTGCAATCAGGCACGCGCTTTCGTAACCTGATGGCTAAAACTGGAGGCTCAGGAGGAGCTTCTTCCCTCAGTCCCTCAAACTCCTCAACATGGATCTATCCACCATACAGATCCCTTAGGACTCCATGAAGGCTTCTCGTCACTCTGTACTCCACTGACACTCCACACGCTGCACTGCCAGTCCATTGCAAGGCAGCATGCATACATTCACACCTAGTGTACCCAACTCATCTACACACATGGGTATTGAATGTAGGAGGAACCTAGAGGAACCCCCATGGAAATTATGCAAGAACATGCACCAAAACTCCACCACAGCCTTTCGGCTTGGACCACAGACCCTGGAGCTGAGAGGCAGCAACGCCATCAGTGCACCATCATCATTATATCATTATACTTCAGTGTTTTTATAGGAGGTTGTAGGCTGTATCCCTTCATCCTGGGTGTTTACCTTCTGCTATATGATGGTGGAGTAGCAGGAGAAGGTTGTATAAAGAAATCATGGAGCTAATTAGACTAATAGTCTACACAATCTAGGCTGTGAGATTCATTATCCAAAGAATAATAGTGTTCAGATCTTTTTATTCTAGGCTACTAAATAGTAACGATTGGACTTTAAATGGAAAGTAGGATTCACATTGCATACATTTTTTGCATATATTATAGTCAAGATAACAACATTAACCCCCCCCCCCCCCCACCTTTTTTAAAAAGAAATCCCCCCTAATAAATCTAATATTGTGTTTATTATCTCAACTTACCAGAGTGCTAACTCTATATAATCACTTGTACAAGACTATTAGGCTTGAAGCTGCCAAAACTTGCCACAGGTCCCCAAGGATAACACACACACACACACACACACACAAGCTCGGGAACTCACATGCACAGTTTTTAATTATTGTCAGTGTCCAGCAATAAGCAGTGAGCAACCTGTCCCTGTAATCCCAGCACACTCCCATGTACACTGTACGCTGGACTTCGACTGAAGATCACATATTAATGATAAATATCTATATACAAGTCATTCAGTGGAAATTGATCTACAGGATGTGTTTTGTTACTTATTCAATGTGCTGTAGGTTGTGATACAAATGACAAAATGTGGTTCATTACTTACAGACAGCTGTTTTTCAGGTGCTAGACTACATCAGTCACATGCTGAGCTACACATTACATAATATTTCTCAATTTTAATTTATGAGACATTACCAAACCCAGATATTGGTTAACAATTTTCAGACTCCACTGTTGGTAAATTGTTCAAAGCAAAATGTTTTGAGGAAGATTATATTACAGAGATATTCTAACTAAGTAGTAGGGAGAAATGTTACTTGATCAGATCTGCTATGATTTGTCCTGATTTCTGTAGGTGTAGTTCGTGCTCTTTGACACCTTGCATGCTGTATTTAATCGCAGAAATGCAGCTTTGTGTTTGTGTTTGTGCCACTGCTATAGAGTTGCTAATTCACTCCTGCAACTTTTAGTGTGAGTGAGAAACTGAAAGATGTGACGCTCCCTAACGTCAGGTGTTTTGTAGACATTAATGCTTCATTATTAATTCATTAGTACAAGCTATTGTTTATATACTTGGGCTTGGTTTGATATTCATATCTACGAAATCTACAAATTGACTCACAAAATTTAAATTTACGTACAAAATGGAGCGAAACACATCACAAGATTTATGATCACTCAGGATTTTTAAAGCTAGATGTTTAAACACAAATAATACATGTCCCAAAGCAGAATCTGAGAATATTTACTGATTATATCAAATCAGATTAAAGCATTTTCACCATGACCAAGCTCTTGTATAATAATATATAGTTACAATAATATATACTAACAATTGTTAGCTACTTTTTTCTCTGTCCATGTCGATAATCCGAGTAAATAAAATCCAGACATTGCAATATTGAGCAACTAGGTGGCATGGATACATGGATAGTGGCCACTTGACGTAATGTTATATTTAAAGTTTTACGATGTGTCTTGAAATGATCTGCCTTTCCTTTATTACTTCATTGGATTCTTCGGTTTATATGATTTTCCAGAATATTCTGGCTACTGTGCTGAATGTCTACACCCATTCTGGAGTCTGGTGTCTCCCGTGTGTGTAATTCCCGTCAAATAAAAAGCCTGAAAACAAACTTAAACAACAGGAACACGTTCATGATCCTATAAAAAACAACTTTATTTCAGCTGTTGCTTCATCCAAGAAGAAATCATGAGAACATATTGCCACTGCTTTGTGAGTGAGTAGGCAGTATATCCTAGTTTTCATTCAGAAATGTATAAAGGTATAATATTTAGAGGAATATTAATAGCATTGTGTATCCTTTAAGAAAAGTTGGATTTGAGAAATGAAAGCGTATGAGGAACATCCTGGGGAAAGAACTGAGTCATTTCCTGCTTGAAATCTAACAATTTTAAATAAACATTTAAACAAACTGTCATATTTTTCTGCATATAACCTATTCATCCATAATAAAAATCCAGCCCATGCTCTGGAATATATCGCTGCCTAAATAAGCTCTCTTGTGTAGACAGTTTGACAGAGATATGTGTGGAGGAAAGGAACCAGACACGTCAGCTGTGCTAGCTCCTTCACTGGGCTTTGAACACTGGCTGATTAGTTGCCATTTTAACCTCATCACTGTGCATCAAAAGTGCAAAAGGTATGCCAAAGTCTCTCCTTCAAGGTAAAACTGCCACTGAAAGCCTAAAATCCTAATCAGTGAGACAGTCGCTCCATTCATTTGTTATTACGTGTGCTTGAACTTCAACTGAAAGGAAACTTGAACTGAAGGGAAACTTGAACTGAAGGGAAACTAAGCTGAGCGACTGCTGAATTTTCTGAAGAAAATTAATAAAACCGTTTGTGAAACGATGCTTAGAGATTCTCATTGCTGGAATTAGTGAACTAATAATGTTCAAGGAAGCGCTGTGCTATGAAAGTAGTGTTAATTACTGCTTGGCTTTTGCAAATGTCCCTGCAATGTCCCTGACTGTCTGGATGTAGATTTAGAAAACATACCACATTGCATACTGCTATTAATGTACTGTAAACCAAAAAGCCAGCTAATTAGACACGTCTTGGTTTCTGAGGGAGCGAGAGATCACCCTGGGGTACCATGGTGCTTCAACTTAATTGGTAAGAAAAGTTCCAAAAACTAAAGTCAGGGTTGGAGATCTTTTAAGTATAAAATCCAACTTTGCTCATGAAATGTTTCATAAGATCAGGTTGGGCACTTAGCTGCTCTCAGGGTAGTGCCAGAAACGAAACACGAACCAGCATCAGTAAAACTTTATATACACCATAAATTCAAATAAAATTAATGACAGAATTTAATAAGAGAAACATTCCAGAGCAAGTGGTTCAATAAACACGTAATGCCCGTGGTCATATGTCATGTCGTTCGAGAAAAAGGTGTCGGTACTAGGACAGCATTGCGAGTCTCGGCAAGTGATTGGTTGTCTGGACACTGACCCGTGGGTTCACCCTGGATGCTACCACACAGACACTCTAAAGGTGGCTGTGGATTGTTTTTTTCATGGATAGCCTTAAAACTGCAATTGCTGAGAACAGTTTACACTCAAGTCTCCATCTCCATCACTGGACGTTTTCATACAAGAATGAATTTTGTGAGTACTACGAGTATGAGTTCAAGGAAAATTGTGTGGCTTGTGATGTGTCAATGTCTTCTCTTTACTTTTATAATGGCGCTCTCCGGTGTCACCCAGATGAGGATGGGTTCCCTTTGGAGTCTGGTTCCTCTCAAGGTTTCTTCCTCATGTCACCTCAGGGAGTTTTTCCCTGCCACTGTCATCTCCAGTTTGCTCATCAGGGATAAATGTGACAGTGACAGTGACAGTGTCCGCTGTCGAACGTGCTATGTAAATAAAATGAAATGGGACTGAATTGAATGGACCCTATTTCTCCAAAGACTACTAGAAATGAGATGGTTTGGTTCTGGGTCACTGTCTGTGCTGATCTGCTGGAGCTCAAATTTGATTTGTAAGATGTGACTAGAAATGCAGCCAATACTGAGTCACTCGTTTCCCTGTAAAGTCCTCCTCTTCCACATCTCCGTCTAATCCACACAGCTGTCAAGGACATCCACATGCGAAGTGATTTACATTCAAGACTGTACTGATGTTTAAATCTGCGTGATGGCTTGCCAGTGCATTAATAAACTATATTAATCAATTAAAATATATTAGACAAAATGATCAAACTGTAGGCCTATGCCAGGGTTGATAACTGTCCTTTCTTTTTGTTTCTTCCAGCAAGTTTAATTTATGTATTAGAAGTGGAAATGGGTAAACAGATAAACAGATTTTCACTGTATTACGTCGACAACACACAAAGTGGCTCACGATGACACTCCATTCTTCTAGTGTAAAGAAGAGTCTAGACTGTATACAGGCTTGCATTAACCCTTTATGGGTTTATGGCATCACACAATAAATTCCCTTTCCTAGTATAATTTAGAAATGACAAAATCCAAGAGATTGTGCACTCTACTGTACAGTCTGTTATTGCTTACTCAGAGTAATCGATGTTCTCTTTAGCTGTAGCTTGGCTTTCTCAGTCGGAGGACCAAAACACTGGTACTGCTTCATCGTAAGAGCAAAAGAGTCCAGTCTGTTAGCTTATACGCTAAAAATCCCTTAAAATGGGAAAGGATTTGGCATTGGATTTGGGAAAGGATTTGGCATATGCAGTTTCTTGGGAAAAAAATGAAAAAAAAAAGCTGTTAATTTACAGTAATCTGCCTTTTATAATAATAATAATAATATAATAAGTGTATAAAGAGGTAAACCTGTTACACAGACATTGTTCCTGTGTTGGAATAACCTGTAGATTTCAAAAATATAGATTTATAGGTTCAAAACCACATCACCAACGATATCATCACCACATTCCTAAATCTTACGTGTTAAATTTAAATGCAGTTTTTATTTAAAATTATACTGGTCTTTAAACTGATGTTTTATTGGTGTGTGTCGGTGAATTGTGTATTTTCATTTTGCGTTACAGAAATGTTTTAGATCAGTTCCTGCTTGAAAAAAAGAACAGACTGACCATGTCATCTCTGAAAGTCTGGTTTCATAACAGCTCGTGAAAATGAAACACTTCTTTGTGCATTATGAAAGAATTTTATTTGGCAAACGAGTGTAGAGAGTAAAATTAACTGCTGAGGTAACTGAAGACTCTTTGGTTTTACTATCGACGAACGTAATGTACAAATTTAACCGAGAACTTTCAGAACTTAGGAGTTTGGTGTTTTATTAATATTTCATTTTTATGAAACGTATAAATTCATCATGTATTAAATTACTGCTCCAAATATGAGTGGAAATATTAATTCTAAAAACGAGATTAATGAAGACACGTGAGCTTAGAACGAAACGTTTCGTTTCTGTCACATTGATTTACACTACAGTGCGAAATCCGTCCTGGCTTCTGCGACGTATCCCTTCATGTGAAACTGAATATATTACCAACAAAACAATAAAACAAAGTTTGGTGCAGGAACAAAATTCTCTGAGGGAGAGTCAGAGAAAGGTACAAAAGTCTTACTGAGTTTAGAAACTTAATATCCCCTCTACAATAAGCACATTTTACAACCCTTAAATTCACAACAGGCTTCTGGCCAGATTGTGTACTTCTTCAACTTATCATCCGTCTTCAAAGGAGATCTTGAGTAAGATGTTTGTAGCATGAAGAAGCCTTGCTTGTGCAGTATATGAGCTTCTGGTGCTTAGGTCAAATAATTCACATTCCAGAAGGAGAGACATTGTTTTGGTGCTGTTTCATATCCCAGAATGATGATGGTCTGATATTTACACCTAGTTTAAACAAGAATCCTCCTTTTTATTCGGAATAGGACATATACTGCATGTTTTCCGATCACTATGGCGTAAAAAGCAGATGTGAACGCACAGCTGGGGGACATTTTGTCCTTTAACGGGTTGTTTGTCTCTTTGTGCACGAGGTGATGTGAAGCATCGCTTTCAAATCAATATGACAGTGGACGACAGTGGTAATAAAATAGAGGTTGAACCGTAAAAATTATTTTCAGTGGCTTTACGGTCGACAACTTTGTCGTTTGTCACATTTCCCCTGTTAACGCTCAGGCGATTTTTACTGCAGTAGTTATTTCCACTTGTGTCCCTCTTGGCACATGCATTTTAATAACTGCTTTACCTTCTTATTAATGAGGTAGAACTGGAAACCGTTCTCAGGTTCTCTTTGTGTCCCATGTCTCAGGCCATTAATTAGTATTCAGTAATCAGTGGTCAGTGCTTTGGTCGGCGCATCAGAAGGTTGTGAGTTTAAATCCCAGCCCTGACAAAATCCCAAGCTTGAGGCCTTCAGAAAGACTATCAACTGCATAACTATGTGCTGTCTGAACGGTCAAATGCACAAAGATAAAATGTATTTTCCCAACTCCATGCAGGTGATTGGTGCTATTGTATTGTAAATAAATAAATAAATAAATAATTCAAATGGAAATTATTAGGCAGTTCTTTATTTTTATTCGCAGTTATGAATGGTGCAGAGCACTGCTACATGCACAGTACTGTTCACATTATGAATTACCAAGAGTGGAGAAAGGAGCGTGAATGTGAGGAGTGTGTGTGTGTGTGTGTGTGTGTGTGTGTGTATGTGTGTGCGTGTGTGTGTGTGTGTGTGTTATGTGAAAGTGTACATATTGTGTCTTGCTCAGTTAAAAGTGGAAGTATCCAGCCAAAAAATGTAAAACATGAGTTGGTACATTTACATTTTCTCAAGGATGAAAAAGTGAAAAGTAAAAGTTTTAATCAACAAATGATAAAATCTACAACTGCTAGATGTTTTTTTCTTCATTCTAAAGCAGCAACTCAGTTTTACCTGAAAACATCATTCAGTCTTTGTAGGTTTGTTGAACATATTCTTGACTAATGCAACATAGTTTGCTAATGAAATCATGAGAAGTAAAATATCATACAAATAACCAACATTTACTCTTAGCTAGCTTATACTTGCTACTGGAATGGATGCTAGTCTAGCCTAGCATTAGCAAAGAAAACAGGCTAACTGAGTTAAATATAGCTAGTAAAAGAAACAAGTTCAAGTTCAACACTGCAGTCTGGTGGCTTATGCAGCTACACACACACACACACACACACACACACACACACACACACACACACACACACACACACACACACATATACAGTATCTACAGTAGAGTGCTAATCACTGCAGATGATAAATTAGCACAATTCTTGTTCATTTCTCTACAAACTTGTTGGATACTGAAATGTAAATAAAATGCATGTGTCCCATTCAATTGATGTATAGCTTACACTGATTTATTACGATTTATTGTACTTAGAGTACTTCGAAGGTCTGAATAAAAATGTATGAAGTAAGAAAAGTGTGTTTTTATTTTCTTGAAAATGTAATTAAGTAAGATAT
>CM074967.1:14025042-14061777 GCA_037577455.1 Pangasius macronema | reverse complement strand
CAGAAGATAGGGATAGGTGGAGAGTGATGATTCGCTGTGGAGACCCCTGAAGGGGAAAGCCGAAAGAAGAAGAAGATTTGCTACATAACACGTAAACGTGCACTGCTGACTGGATAGGTCTGTCAAGATTATATTAAATGTTCAGCAATAAAATTGTCAATACAGTCTTGAGGTCACAAGGGAACATCATTATTATAGCTCTTATGCTCTAAAGCTTAGATCTTATGCTGGACGTAACAGAGGTGAGGATTCAATCTGTTCTACTGGATCAAGCGATCGTGAATGTTATTTCAGTCTAAAGCGAGTCAGCACTAAGCTGGTTAATTACATTAAGAAAGTTTGTTGTGGTGTAATGACATCAGTGTTGCTCTTGTTCACACCGGGCATTAACACGCACCAGGGTGTTCGACTCACACGTGGTCAGAGCTGGTGTGAAGCGCTGTACGCGTGGTACAGATGTGAACGGGGTGAAATCTATCTCGTTCTGTGCAACACTAGGCTAGTGACTTTGGTGTAGTCCTCCTACAGACCCGGTAGGAAGTAAACAGTAGAGTAGAGACATTCATTTTTAGGATTCGTTAACAGACTATGCAGACTTTGATGTCTGTAAAGGTACATGAGACCTCATTCACTGGGAAATTTCTTCCTGAAAATAAATGCAGTGGAAGACTGATGTAATAAACGTGCCTAACAACCTTAAGTATGAAATCCAATCACAAGTGGTCACCAGAGACCCATTCATAATGCCAGGTGTGAACGAGGACTACATGTGCTTCTGTAGATAAAATCCTTGTGAATACGGTGATGTTCTGACACTCTGATCAAATCTTACATGCTAATATAGCAAGCATTTTTAAAACCGACTTCCTAAGTGTTCCAGTTTTTTCTTCTTTTTCTTCTTTAGGAAACCGAGAACTATTTCGATTATTCGAAGTTGAAACGTGTTGGCCCAGAGGTTGCAATGCAAGCTGCAGAAATGCTGATGGGAGACTTCAGGATGCTAAGCTGCCAGGATATCAAATGGGCGCTGAATTGCCTCAAAGGACACTATGCAATCACCCGCAAGGTACTGCTCACGTCCGTGCGTCAGCTTCTCTCGGGCTTGTCATACTTGTGCTCTAAAGCAGCGCGTGATTCTTGTTTGTTTGCTCCAGGCCTTATATGAAGCCCTTAAGAAGTGGCAAGAAAACTCTACTGACCCCTCAGGGAAGAGGAAGAAGAGGAAAGAGCCAAACGAACGAGCCTTTATCGAATTCAAGTTCGAGCAGGGTGACTACATTCACGTTTCTGTTCTCTTTACGATTTTTCCGGTGCACGTTTGTCTGCACGTTGCCCTGCGTAAACCCTACGTGTGGTCAGATTCCAACATTATGTACATGCAGTCTACAGGCTTTTCTGAACTGATATATGTTTTCCTTTTGCATGCATCGCAGACATGACAAGAATGATAGCAGTCTGGTTATTACAGTAGCGAAAAGGGAGAAATGACATCCAAATCCACTGAAAGACTCCTTCTACAATTATTAGAGCTACTTCTGGAAAAAATTGCATTATTGGCAAATTTGGAAGAGTTATAAGTTTACAATGGGCAATGACTTTTATCACTTTGATTATCAGTAGGGCTGCAATGATTATTCAACATAATAGACTCAGTGTATTGGATACATCATAATTAACCAACAACTGTAATATACACTATATGGCCAAAAGTTTGTGGACACCTGACCATCATGCCCATATGTGCTTGTTGAACATCTCACCTATATACATACATTTATATATATATTTATAAGCTCCACTCTTCTGGGAAGGCTTTCCACTAGATGTTGGAGCGAGGCTGTGGGGATTTGTGTTCATTCAGCTACANATGGCCAAAAGTTTGTGGACACCTGACCATCATGCCCATATGTGCTTGTTGAACATCTCACCTATATACATACATTTTATATGTATATATAAGCTCCACTCTTCTGGGAAGGCTTTCCACTAGATGTTGGAGTGCAGTCGGTGTTCCAGTTCATCCCAAAGGTGTTCAGTGGGGTTGAGGTGGGGGCAGTCGTGTCCTAATGGTCTGAGAGTTGGACTTGTAACCTGAAGGTGAACCTGAAGGTCGTGGGTTCGAGTCTCGGGTCCGGCAGGNGGTCCGGCAGGGATTGTAGGTGGGGGAGTGAATGACCAGCGCTCTCTGCCACCCTCAATACCACCACTGAGGTGAGCAAGGCACCGATCCCCCAACTGCTCCCCGGGCGCCGCAGCTAAAATGGCTGCCCGCTGCTCCGGGTGTGTGTTCACTACTGTGTGTGTGTTCACTACTGTGTGTGTGTTCACTACTGTGTGTGTGCACTTGGAAGGGTTAAATGCAGAGCACAAATTCCGAGTGTGGGTCACCTCACTTGGCCACAAGTCACTTCCACTTCCAAGGTCAGGTCCACTCCAACCTTCACACACCGTGTGTTCATGTGATGATGATAATGTGCACCGGGGCATCGTCATGCTGGAACAGTTTCAGAAGTTCCAGTGAAGGGAAGTGAAGGGAAATTGTAATGTTACAGCACACAGAGACATTTTAGACATTTGTGTGCTTCCAACATTGTGGCAACAGTTTGGAAAAGATGCACATATGAGTGCGATGGTCAGGGGTGCACAAACTTTTGACCATATAGTGTATTAAATCTCTGTTCCTGGGTGGAATGTGATACAGTAATGAAGTCGTTGGAGGCAGCAGTGGTGTTACTATTGCACCACATAGCACTGTGGACAAACTGCAGAATTAACCCACAGTGACTTTCCCCGGACCACCACACGTTCATCTAACATGAGCCGGTCGAATGCTATGAGCTGCTCTTTCTTTCCAGGTTCCTTCAAACTGGAGAGGAAAATGTACTTTCTAGAGAAAAACCGGAGATGGTGCAGGAGCTTTGACATGCCACTTGAGCCTTCTCTGATGAAAGAGCTTCAGTTTTATGAGCAGAAAGCAAAGGAAATGGCTGAGGTACTTTCTTCTTCTTCTTCTTTTTTTTTTTTTTAAACAGATTTTCATTTCCTCTTGCATTTACTGTCATATCAGGAATAAGTTTCTGACTAAGATTCTGCGAAGGAATGTGTTTATCGTGAGCTGTGTGTCAGGAAGCGTCAGAAGGATTTCAGACAACACGAGTATTAACGAGACAGCATTGCCTCATTAAAATATTATATAACACCCTGGAAGACAACATGGAGGAAAAATGAAACAGTTGGTGTGAGAGTTTAATATTTAGGTTTTCTTGTCTAATCAGATGATTCTGTGGGAGAGCAGTTGTCGGTGTTGCAGCAGGACTGATGATGCCTACAGTCATTTCAGTAAATGTGTATCGAACTCTGTGGTGTGTGTTATTTCTGATTTCAGCATGAAGATTTCCTGCTGGCGCTGCAAGTGAATGAGGAGCAGTATCAGAAGGTAGGCCCGTCATGCCACAGTTACACATTTGTTTGTCTATTTGTATTTAAAAAAAACACACACGCACACATGCACAGTTCATTCCTAGTGATGCTTTAAAAAAAAAACAAAAAAACTCCATAACTCACTATTATCATGGTGCTATTATGTGCAGCAGAGTGAAAAACACTTAACGTCTGCATTCTTGTGCGTTCTTTCTTCTCTCCATGTCTGAATAAGTCACAAACGTGTTGTGGAAGCTAATGACGTCATCATCGGCTAAAACACATACACAGGTTACTTTATTTCCTGATAAATGATCTGAGTATGGGTTGCGTTCATGTTCACGGGAATCGTGGCACAGTTTCAGTGCAGCTGAGCTCAGACCACCTCCTACAGGGAGTCTCGGGTTCGGTACCACGGTGCGCTTCCCGGGTCACATGACCGCTTTCACATTACCAGTGTTTCGTGCAGACAGTGCTGTAGTTCAGACTAAACTGCCAGTGTGAATGCCCCCTAGCTCTATCTCCTATACTGTCAACTGAGGGGGAGAAAAAAAAAAGCCCAGGCTACTTTTTCGGTAGTTGTTGGTAAGTGTTTGTGTTCTGGATTAGTCATTTGTGGCCGTGCACTTTTCAGGATGGTCAGCTGATCGAGTGTGGCTGCTGCTGTGGGGAATTTGCCTTTGAGGAAATGACCCAGTGCAGTGATGGCCATCTCTTCTGTAAGGAGTGCCTGGTGAAGTACGCACAAGAGGCCGTGTTCGGATCAGGACGGGTAAGCCATGAGCGGAAGTCGGGTACGATCTGTGATCGCCAGCAAATCTCTGAATGTCCACTGATCCGCTAAACATTAGGCAATTTATGACTATTTTTAGTACTGCACAGTTGAATGCTTAAATCCAATTGGTTAGAAGGTGTACATTATTTTTGTATAGCTGACAACTCGGACAGTAGTTTCTGCTGTGCCATGAAAAATAAAAAAGTGGCTTTTATTGTCATTTCAACCGTATACAGCTGGGACAGTACACAAACAACGGTCCTCCAGGACCATGGTGCTACGTAAAACAACACAGACCTACACAGATCTACACAGATCTACACAGACCTACACAGATCTACACAGATCTACACAGATCTACACAGACCTACACAGATCTACACAGACCTACACAGACCTACACAGACCTACACAGGACTACACAGACTTACACAGATCTACACAGATCTACACAGATCTACACAGACCTACACAGACCTACACAGATCTACACAGATCTACACAGACCTACACAGACCTACACAGGACTACACAGACCTACTCAGACCTACACAGATCTACACAGGACTACACAGGACTACACAGACCTCCACAGACCTACACAGATCTACACAGATCTACACAGGACTACACAGGACTACACAGGACTACACAGACCTACACAGGACTACACAGACCTACACAGGACTACACAGACCTACTCAGACCTACACAGGACTACACAGGACTACATAAAGTGCGCAAATTAACATTAACGCACTCGTTTTAATACGTTATCGTTTCTATAGTAACAGCTCATACACAGGGACGTATACAGCAGACGCATCACATGATCTAAGAGTAAAGATAAACGAATTCATGAATGCGTTGCTGTTGTTTAAAAAAGAAAAGCATCTAAAATTGTTGATGTGGTGACTTTAAAAATGTGTTTAGCATTTATGGAAGGAGTACGGGTTTTAAGCGCTTTGTAACTCACAGTGCTTTGCAAAGTTTGCCAGCAAAAGCTTTTCTTTCTTGAAAGTCAGGACAGAGGAGTTTACGCGCTCTAGTTTCTCTGTAAAATGACAAGCTGTGTTTTTGAGAGAGAGGGAGGGGGGGGGAGAGAAAGAGAGAGAGAGAGGGAGAGAGGGACGGAGAGAATGAAAATAATGCAGGTTGGTTCACCACAGTTCAACTAGAACACGACTGAAACTGTCAAAACATTGCCTGGCATTGCGGAAATCACCTTAACTGCAGATTAAATGCACAATTAAATTCTCTCCATTCCCCGGCTCTTTGAAATTCCCCTTGTTTTTGTGGTGAAGGTGTTTTCCGTGTTTTATCTTAAAAATGTTTCACTTTCAAACTCGCTGTTATTTTGATTTGTGGCAAAAAAAAAAAAAAAAAAGAAACCTTATCTGCTGCTAAGGGATTTTGTGTTGTCTGATTGATTAATGCTTAAATTGGTTCACCTTCTGCGAATAAAAACTATTGCCGAGCTTGTGGAGCTCTCCTGGGTGAGGTCTCCCTCTGACTGACAGTGTTTAACCGTAAGCTTGTTCTGCGTTGCAGTCGGAGCTGAGCTGCATGGAGGGCAGCTGTACCTGCTCCTTCCCCACCAGCGAGCTGGAGAAAGTTTTACCGGAGAACATCCTGTGTAAATACTACGAGCGGCAGGCCGAGGAGGCCGTAGCCGCTACCTGTGCAGACGAGCTGGTCAGGTGTCCGTTTTGTAACTTCCCTGCTCTTCTGGACAAAGAGATCTCTCTGTTCAGCTGCCCCAATCCCCGCTGCAGAAAGGTTAGTGTGTACAGTGTACTACTTTAACCCAATCCGCTTTTCATATACAGAGCCAGCGTAGTTGAATTCTCAATTCTGATTGGTCAGAAGGTGTTAGTTTTTTTTCTGACAGTAGTTCACAGGTTTATAATAAATCATTGTTCTAATACATTATCGTGTCTGTGTACTGGGGCCTGTATGGTGGAAATGGCTCAGAAAGCATGTTATTTAACAGAGAAAGACATCTGATCACTGCGAGGGTGAAGCTTTCTGTAAGGAGAAGTTTGTTTAACATGTGTAGTAAGGAGTTTCCACTCCACCAGACCAGCTCTATGAGGTGAAGCTGTGTAAGTTTCCTGCCATAAGTGAGTCTTCATGAAGGAGGATTCTGCACTTCGTGGTTTCTTGATAACCTCAGACACTTCCAGTTTTCTTTTACTCGCTTCCAGAAACAGACAAAAAGAGAGAAGATGGTGAGGGAGAGAGTGTTTGTATCTGTTAGAATGAAAGCGATAACAGGAACTAAGTTGTTTCAAGGACATTCCACAGCATTAAGTGTGTATAAACTCATACATAGCCTAACTGTTATTGCTGGCAAATCATTGTGGTGTAAGTGGAATAAAGCACTTTGAGCATTTATGTAATCAGTTTATACCTCTCACGTTTTTAACTTCGAGTTCATTTTGTATATTTCCAGATGTAGAGGGAGGTGATGTACTGTACCAGCACACACACACACACACACACGCACGTATACACAAATGTGTACACAAAAAAGTCACTATGCTTTTTTAAATTTAGCTGCAGAATTATTTCTATTTACTCGTAGTTTGCACATCATATTTTTTTTTAATCTGCCTAAAGGATAAACTAAAGAATCATCCAACAAATTTTTAATTTCTGAAATGTGTAAAGGTGTAAGTATGTCTTTCCTAGTAATACACTATAGCCAAAAGTTTGCGGACACCTGACCATCACACCCATATGTGGTTCTTCCACAAACTGGTGCCACAAATTTGGAAGCACACAATTGTATAGAATGTCTTTGTAGGCCATAACATTACAGTTTCCCTTCACTGGAACTCAAACCTGTTCCAGCGTGACGATGCCCCTGTGCACATTGTCATTATCACATGAAGACATGGTGTGTGAAGGTTGGAGTGGAAGAACTCGAGTGTCCTGCACAGAGCCCTGACCTCAACCCCACTNCTCTTGTAGCTGAATGAACACAAATCCCCACAGCCTCGCTCCAACATCTAGTGGAAAGCTTCCCAGAAGAGTGGAGCGCATTATAACAGTAACAGTAAAGAGGGGAATAAATCTGGAATGGGATGCAAGCACGTGCTGTATGAATGTTATGGTCAGGTTTTGGTAAACTTTTGTCTGTATAGTGTATGTTGACCTCAGCTCTCCTGATATTTACCTGGAAACTGTACTAGGTCTTGTCCTGGTGGATCACTAGGTGGTGCTTTGGACTGTAGAATCCCTCATGAGGGGGCCAGAGTTTAATGAGACATGATACCTGGCCTGCATGATGATTAGTGCAGGCGAATAGACTAACGGGCTTTCTGAACTGGCAGGGCTTCCTCTGCTCGAATGACCAGGGTCACGTCAGAAAACAAAGACACGAGCATTCATTATGTCTGCCATGAAAGTATGCAGCACTGAGGGCTTCAAAAGCTGCATAACTCTCTGAACTATTGAACTGTTCAGCACAATCAAACAGAATTTTATACAGGGGAGAAAAAAAATCTCCAAATACATCCTTTTGCATGTACTGTTTCACTGGCCATGTTGGACTATGTGTAAATGATGTGCAAAAAAGATGGAATGCATTTGATGAGTTGTAAGAGGGTGGATTTGTTTCATGTTCTGTGTGTGTGCGAGCCGTCGGTTTCTGTTGTTCTATCCGAGCCGTGTGTGGGAGGAGTTGTCTGGAATGTACCAGGCAGCGTTAGGAGAAAGGGAGCTGTCTCTGTATCAGTGACACTGCATTAGCAGCCACTTACTCAACCCAGTGAAACACAGAAGAATGCTGGGAAGTGGGGAGTCCTAATGCCTTCTCATTTGTCCTCCCACTCGTCTACTTTCTCTCCTTTGCATTTTGCTGTAAACATCTCCATGGCCATCTTTTATTTTTATTTATTTATTTTTTTTTTGGCAGTACATACATTTGCCCACTGGGTGGCAATGTTGCTCCATCATGAGGATGAGTGTTGCCTCGCCCAGCTCCACAGCTGCCTCTGATTACACACTTCCTCCCCCAGTCGTCCACTCCAACCCCTCCTGTAACCTCACCCCCAGAGGAGAAGGAGGGAGAGAGCGGGAAAAAAAATGAGACATCTTCCATCAGCATGGTCCTTGGCCAGCTTCTCCTGGTCGATTTAGCGCTATCAGGCCAGGCCTCCATTTTGTTGCTCTTTTCGTCTCTTCCTCTTCTGTGTGTCACAGGCCAGAGTAAGAGGAAATGGAGCGCAGCAGGGTGACTTTAGTTTCATCTCCCGACCCACTTTCTCTTCCTTTTTCCTCGCCTTTCTGGCCTGCTTTGTGCCATTCTTGTCAGCTGAGAGCATCGAGTGCAACAAACTACAGTGAGCTGTTCAGCTCGATCTGAGTCATATCCTTTCAATGCCTTTTATTTTTTTCTACCAAAAATTTGCAAACTGCACGGAAAACCAGAACCGAATG
This sequence comes from Pangasius macronema, assembly GCA_037577455.1. Classification (NCBI taxonomy): domain Eukaryota; kingdom Metazoa; phylum Chordata; class Actinopteri; order Siluriformes; family Pangasiidae; genus Pangasius; species Pangasius macronema. The sequence goes on along the minus strand of CM074967.1, from coordinate 14,053,136 downwards.
TGTTCTTGGCCTCCTTGAAGTTCCTGACCCCACTGAACTACAGTGTTTCAGTCGCATGTACTAATGTCAAACGTTTTAACAGGGTATAGTTGCCTCTAACAGAGAGGAGGAGGTTGTTATTCTTCCCTCCCAGATGGCTTGTTTATCTGTGGAATGAGCATCTCATGGTGCTTACCCAGACACAGGAGGTGCATGTAGAGGGGTGAGCTTCAACCCTACGCTTGCAAACCTCCCTATCCCTGAACTGTGGCCTTCCTCGTGCTGGAGATGGACGAGTTATATAACCGACACACTTTTTTAAAAATTTATTTATTTACTTATTTTTGTGCCTATAGGCCCACCTCTTTCACTGGCCAATGCCTTCAGAGCCTTCAGTATTTGAAATGCTCTGCAGTTCATGTTTGCCCCAGATTTTTTGGTTTGCCTGTTTAAAATATATCTGTATTGGATTTTGTACACTGTTAAAAACATTTTTAAGGTTTCACTGATTGTGGAAAGTCGTTTTTAGGGTTCTATATTAAACCTTTAAATGCTTCACCAAAGAAACCCCTTTTCTTTAACGGTGAATAAATGGACTTTGGTTTTGCTTACTGCAGTGAAGTGAGACACTGCAGGGAGAAAGCATGTGAACTCGTGTGGTTTTTTTTTTTTTGGGTCCCCACATTGTTAAAATCTACCACAGCTTTTTTTTTTGAAAAGCTTTTCATCCTTTCCATGCTAGCTGTCTACCTTTTAAGGTAACAGTGTCTGGTTCTGGAGGTTGATTATGAGATCTTGTTGAGACATGTTGACTAATCTGCATGGGTTTTGCCTTGTAGCTCTGCCCCAGTAATCCATGAACAATGCGAGCCCGGCCCAGGCCCAACACACCTGACTGATTACACAATGAAATACACCTTCAGTTTCTTATTCTGTCATCTTCTTGTTAGGCAGTTGTGCGTTTGTGTGTGTGTGTTGGTGTTTGTGGGTGTGTTTAGTGCCCCGCAGGCTGCTACAGGCCAGCACTTTTACAGAGTGAGAGAGTCGACTGCAGCGGCAGCAGCTCCCCAATCAGACGCGCTGCTAATGTCTTCTTCTGCCATATAAGGTCTGATGCTGCTGCCTCCTTTTTGCTGGCTAGGGGGAAACGCCACAGAAGAGCAGAGAGACAGCATGCTTTTGCATGCTGAGCAATTTTAACACACTGCGTACATTCATTTCAGACTGCCAGGGTTAGAAAACACTGTTATAAGTAGATCCATGTTGATTTCACATGAGCAGTTTCTACGTATGCCAGAGTGGTGTGACGGACAGTCAAGGTCATGATTCCAGCAACCTGAGCAACCTGAACTATTTCCCCACTTTATCAGTGACTGCTTTGGTACATGCTGAGGCCAGACTACTGATCTTTACTTACAGGAACATGTAACTGAAGCAGTAGCCCGACGCAGTGTGTCTCGAGATAACGGTTTTGCCGTTATATCCGTTTTCATCTGGTCTAAGAAAATCAGACAAATCTGACTTTTAGAAAAAATGAGAAATTGCCACATGCATACATCCTGTGTGGTCAAGACAGTTCCTGTCACTTTGATGCTCTAGGAGTGCTTGCTCTGTGATAAACACTGCCTGCTAAGTAAGATTTTCACTCTGTCATTTTATTCTTATCTTTCCAGGCAGCTTTTGGTTTGAGTCATGGTTATAAAATTTGCCATGTGGTATTCCTCAACATGCCAGTGGAAAACTTGTGGCGCAGTAGTTTTCCACTTCAATCTGTGAGACTTCTGAAGAACGTGTGTTGGCGAGACAAAGTTGGAGAAGTATTTAAGACGGAGCCAAATAAATATATCAAGCTAATTGGCCACTGGTAGCTGGAAAAAAAATCAGCATCAAAGCCAGAACTTCCAGTGTGTTGAACTTGGTAGAGCTCGGCTGACCTGGAAATGAGAAACGTTCTTGTAAGTGGTGGATCTGAGAAGGCTTTGCCTCCGCCCCATCTCCAACGTACTCTGAACCATCCAGGAAGCGCCTGTGCTGCTTAGAGGTGTGTTTCTTCACCAGCGTGATGTCACCACTGTATTTTTAGTCAAGCTATATAAGTGAAGGTGCCAGAATGACAGTCAGCCCGGCTTGGTGTAGTGATCACCTTCTTCATACTTCTGCACTGCACAGAGCACAATTGCTGGGCGGAGCACAGTCTCTGTACTTCACCCTCAGTCACTGATCACTGGTTTTGCAGTCAGAGTGAATGAAGAACAACATTTAGAGGAATCTTGCCCATACTGATTTTACAGGGGTCATAGCAGATTAAGATAACTGAACTGACACTCCTAGGATTTTCTTGCTTTTATCTATTTCTAGCTATCAGGCAAGATACTAAAGCTGATAACATTAGCAGATAGCCAGTGTCTTCAGTGTATTTCAGTGACCTCTGACACAAATAATATAAACTACATAAGGCTGATGTGGCAAATAAGGTTTCGCTTAGATATGCACAGTTTTAGGTTTTAAAGGAATTGAAAATGTATCAAGAGAGTCAAGCTTGAGGTAGTGTCTACAGTTAACACACTCATTCACACCTAAGGCCAGTTTAGCTTAACCAGCTGACCTACTGGCTTGTTTTTTTGGAGGTGCGAGGAAACCTGAGAACCAGAAGGAAAGCCATGTGGACATGGGAGGAACCTGTGAAACTCCATTGTTATGGCCTGTTGTTGTTTTTTTTAAAAAAAAATGGTAGTTGAAACATATTTTAGAGTCTACTCATACGCCTTTGTTTGTTGCAGGGTATGGGGAAAAGTCTTAGATTAGGGATGAGAGTGTTACACATTGATCTGATCCTTGCAAGAACTTTCACTGCTAAGCCCAGTTTTAGATCCAGCTTTAAACCTGCTACTGACCTGCAGTTCTGGCCTGTGAAGCCAAAGTTCTTCTCACTTTAAGAATAACATAATAACTACCATCTATACAGATGAAAGCAGTTTTTTTTATGAAAGGAAATACCAAAATAAAGAATCATAGCCACTTTGTTCTTCACATGTATGAATGGAAACCTTTTGTACACAGTGCCATATTTGTAAAGAGGAAATGACTCAGAAACAAAGCAAGCCTGAGTTTGCTGCATGAACGGTACGGCAAAACTAATGTAATCATCGGAAAGATGATGCGTACATCATCGTATGTAAATATTTGTATGTCCAGGTTATTCCTATTCTTGAAAGGCTATCAGTGAGGCAGTCTCGAGCCGTTATTTGTCCCAGTCTCCTTTTCAGTTTGCTAGTGTGTTGTCCCTCCCTTGCTGTATTGTCGATCTCCAGCAGGGGGCGACCTCTCATCGGTTTACTCCTCAACTGCAACCCACCCCACCCAGCTCTTCCTCTGTCTGCCTGGCAATTGTCCCAGTTAGTAGAGAAAAGACAGATGCTCAGTAATATAACTGCTTTACATTACTGTTCAGTCAGTTTTTTTTTCTTCTAAAGCCTAGCTACGCCACATTACATCTGTGAATAATGTCTCTGTGTGTGTAAACACGGAGAATTGACTAATCCGTTGCATTATCTATTGTAACCATGTGTGCGTATGCTTCAAGTCCATGTTCCTTCGCCGGTATTCACCTGAGGCTCCTTTACATAGGTACAGAGGGACATCAAGTGCTTCCAGCAACTCCCAAACTGTCACATGTCATGGGATTAGACTTCACAGCTGTCTTGAAATATTGATGTCTACCAGCATTTGGTTAAGGGGAGCGGTTACCAGGCAACTCAGCACAGGGACTGAAGGGCCCTCATTGGGCAGTGTGTGTGTGTGTGTGTGTGTAAAAGAGAAAGAAGATGGTGCTGTTTAAAGCTGCATGACATTGGTGGCTGCTCCTATAAAGAGTGTGCTGTTGCTCAGATAAATGTGCAGTTAAGTATATGAGGAAGAGGTCCGAGTTGATCAGACAGCAGCAGTAGGCTGAAGAACAGCGAAGGCTGTGGATCCGAACCTCTTCAAGCGAATCTCCTGCAATAAGATGGCATGTGTGAACTGCGTGGGCATCTTTGTGGTATTTTACCAGCGCCCTGCTTCACACACTTGTGTGCATGGGGCTTCATTGAGAGGCAGGGACAGATGTCCTTTGCAGTTAGCTGAAAGGCAAAGCTTTGTGGGCAAGCATGACTAAAATGGAACAGATGAAAACTCTGTCTCTAGGCAACCCGAGGACGAGTGCAGGCAGACCGTCGCTTTTCTTGCTGCACAACTGAACTCGGGGGTTTCAGCTTTGTTTAGGCATCTACTGTACTCTAATTCTGAACATGCTTACACGCAAACCAACACCAGTCTTCTGGCATTGTTCTTTTGTCTGAACATGTCAAGGTGATGCCTGGCTGCCTCATTACTGAATTCCGTTCTTATGGATACTGGATGTGTTTGTTTACCACGCTAATGCGTTTCTGTGCTTTTATCCTGTGGGGTTCTCCTCTAATGGCCTTCCTTTCAATATCAGAGGACTCCTAGGATATAAAATACAAAAGGGTATAGCTCAGACACAATGCTGGGAACCTGAGTCGCTTCCTCGTGCACAAACAAAACGCCACTGTTCATGCGAGTGAGGGGTAACACAGCTGGCCAGCTCGCCTTTATATTACATATATTTAGCTGCTGTTTGTGTCTCCCTTCCTCAGGAGAGCTGCCGGAAGTGCCACGTGCTGTGGAAGGAGCATGCAGGAAAGACATGTGAGCAGGTGCTGGAGAGGGATGAGATCCGGCTCCGGGTGGCTTTGTAAGTGCCTGTCTGTGTGTTTATTAAAAAAAAATAAAAAAAACTCAGCTAAGATATTCAATAATTCAGCATGGAGTACTGTGGGGCTCACGCTGATGTAATGCACCACTGAGAAGATCATCATTAGAACTGACTTTGACCTATTAAGGCCGCTTCAAACATGACTGTAATACACAGGTACACAGCCATTTTGGACTGATGTAGTGCTTCCTTATGGTAAGATGGCCAAGCTAAAATGGCCGGTCGCTTCCTGGTCTGGTCAGGATGTGTAAAAACATGGCTTCCTTCCTGCAGAGGTTAGAGGAAACAGCAGGTCCAGAGACAGCTTATCCTGTTTACTTTGCACCTTTGACACCTTTTTTTTTTTCCTCTTACAGGAAATACACCCACAGGCTGACTAAATTAACATTCTTTTATTAGCAGTCTGTTATTACACTGATCAGAGATCATTTGCATGACAGCTCCAGCTCCTGATGGTGTGTAAACTCGCCTGTGTTTGTGTTTATGTCCTGTGCTGCAGTGAGGAACGGATGACTGCGGCTCGCGTCCGGAAATGCCATAAGTGTTCGACGGGCCTCGTCAAGTCGGAGGGCTGCAACCGAATGTCGTGCCGCTGCGGCGCCTTCATGTGCTACCTCTGCCGCGAGCCCATCAACGGCTATAACCACTTCTGCCAGCACGCCCGCTCGCCCGGCGCGCCCTGCCGCCAGTGTAAGAAGTGCTCGCTGTGGACTGACCCCACGGTAAAGCCACATGTCCCCTTTTCCTATTGTGGGGAGCTACAGCAAGCCCAACCATGCCTCTCTCTCTCTCTTTCTCACACACACACACACACACACACACACACACACACACACACAGCCCTTTCCTACAGACATATCGCTTACATTGGAGCCAAAGCTTAATCTATGACCATACCATGTATTTTCCCCCGGCAAAACCGCATCCATTCCTGCAAAAGCTGCTGGATTGCGACGAAGGATGAGTGACATCAGGGGTCATTCTGCCACCACAACAACTCGAGCAACTCGATTTATTTTCATGAATAAAAATTAACCGTGTCAGAGGCTTTGAAAATTATTGCTGAAGTGGCCCAATGAAGAAATAAATGTTTTACTGGTAACTGCAGTGAGATTAAACATGAGCTGCATTGTTAATGCTAAGAAAACTTTCTTTGAGCAGTATAAGCTTTGATTAACATGTCTTTGTGTATTTGAAAATCTCGTACACAGCTATTACAGAAGGTTCAGCGCTCACTGATGCTCCAGGAGGAAAAACCATGCGTTAAGAGCCGGGGGGGTGAAAACTTTTGAAAAGAATTGAGATGTGTACATTTTTCTTATTTTGTCTAAATATCATATTTTTTCATTTCGTACTGCCCTTCAGAGGCTGCAGAAGATAGTTACATGTGTCCCAGAAGACAAAATAAATTAAATTTACCCTCATCTTCACATTCAAAAAGTTTTCACCCCCCGGCTCTTAACGCATGGTTTTTCCTCCTGGAGCATCAGTGAGTGCTTGAACCTTCTGTAATAGCTGCATACGAGTCCCTCAGTTGTCCTCAGTGTGAAAAGATGGATCTCAGAATCATAGTCATTGTTGGAAAGGGTTCAAATACACAGAAATGCTGGAAAACCAAAGAATCTGTGGGAGCTGAAGGATTTTTCTGCAGAACAGCAGGCGGTTTAACTGTTCAGGACGAACGAGGGACTCATGAACAACTCGCTAAACAAAAACACATTAACATTTTGCAGATTCTGAAAGGGGGGATGTAAACTTTTGACCTCACCTGTACCTGAACAGCGATTTCAGTTTCACAAATGCCTATACACATCCCTAATTCCCTCATCTGATTATGTCGAGCTCTCAAACCAGCGGAGACGGATTCTGCTTTGTTCGCTGGATCAGCACCAGGACCAGTGTCTTGTCAGTGGAATATCGGGTGATCGGAGCCGCCTCCAGCACACGCTGGTCTTTCCCTAAGCTCTCTTCAGCCAGTGTGTTTAGTGCTCAGAGCTCTGCGTGCAGTCTGCTCCTCAGGGCTTGTTACGTCGTGCAGTAATATGATACACACCAGCACAGGGCTTTACTTATTGTGCCAAGTGGTTGAACTTTCGAATAAACATTTCTGGATTACAGGTGCAGCTTGTTCCAGCTCGCGCTGGTTATATATAATGCTCTTATGACAGCGCTGTATATACATTAGCGCTCATTTAACTCCTGAGTACTGGCTCCTCTATGACCGTAAGCAAACACTCTGCGTCATGTACACTTAGCGCTGATCCCTGAGAGTGCACAGGTCAGTGCACATTAACACTACCTATACGCTATAAGCTGCCGGTGGAGTGGATAAGTTCAGATCCAGCTGAAGCTCCATTTGCAAATCGGAGTTGCCCAATAACCACAGACAGTTTACTGAGTTACTCCGGGATTATTAATATAATTAGACCATTCTTATACTCAGAATTTAAGTTCCTCAGAAGAATGAAAAGTGACCACAGGATTATGTTTATCAGTTTGTATCCTCAGCAGTGTATAACTTGGATAGTCCATGAATGATGATAAAATGTAAGTGTGGAAGATCTACATCAGCTTTTCTGCCCAGTGCTTCACATCCAGAGACTTATACTAGTTGTATACTACTCAATTGTCTGGTACTTTTCCTTATTACATGTGGCGATGAGCTACTTTCCCAGGAACAGCATCCTGAAGCTTTACTTCTGCACTTTGACTCACGTTCTGCTGCTCTCTAAAGACTGCACTTCTCAAATCTTAGCCTGTCTTTAATTGCTAATCTCACTCGGACACTATAGATTTGTACCATCTAAGAACTGCTGCTGGAATCGTAAAGACAGGACTCTTATTCGCAGTGTGTTCATACTGAACATCTTGTAAACACACTGAATATGGTCTGTCTTTACACTTCTACCTGTGGATTCTGTAGTGGTGTTATAACCGACTGTCCAGCGTCAGCCACGAGAGCTTCTCTGTTTGAGTCGGCTTCCTCTCAAGGTTGCTTCCTCATATTTTTTTTTTATTTTAACCTTCTAATAACACGGTATGTTACATGGTACTGTATGCTGATCCAAAAAGCTCAATATCGCAAATTTGGGACATTTTATCTGAAACTGGTTTACAGAATTGTGTGTATGCAGACATGCAGATAGCCAATCAGACTGGAGTGTTGAAGGTTCTGAAGTCTGTGGCTGAAGTAAGTGTCAGAGTTATGGGAGGAGCTGATGCTGAGCTTGATATAAAACCAGCAACAATGTTGATCGTTTGTGGATTTGACTGCACTGATGATCTGATTTCTGATTTAGAATCTCAGTTTACTGTAACAGCTGCTACCGAGTTATGCAGTTAATCACGTGGGTGCTGTTTTGTGGGTTTTTTGTTTGCCCAAATGAAGAACCTCAGGTTTATCACTTGTGTTCCTGTTCCTATTGTTCTACTCTTTAATACTCATTACTGAGAGTGTTCCTGTTCTGTAAGGTGCTGCTGCTTGTCTCTAACTTTCTCTGACTGCATTGTTCTTATCATTGTCTCTCTTCAGGAAGATGATGAGCGAATCATCCAGGAGATCCAGAAGGAAGGTGAAGCCGAACTGAACAAAAAGAACAGTCAGTCAGGTGAGGGCATTTTCACACAAACCCATGCTCTTCTCCTTTCAGTGTTCAGTTATACCTGTCACGTCTTTGTTACATGTGTTGTGTTTTTTTAAACAGCAGAGCCCAAATAACTAGTACTTACTCAATCTGTTGCTCTCCGTCAGACTCTGCTGGTAAAAGAGTGGGTCCTCCTCCTGACCCCACCCCACCGAAGAGGACACGGGTGGAACAGGCTCCAGCCCCCAACGCAGCTCCACAGGCCATGCGCCCCCCTCTGTTCCTCCCTCAGGTGCTCTTGCCCGGCCCCCAGCGGCTCTTCCTGCAGCCTGTCGCTGCTCCCTACGTGCCCCAGCTGCCCAACCTGCCCCCCCTCAACTACAACGTTCCCAACGCCAACTTTGATTTCAACATGCCTATGCACTACGGCCCGCCACATCGCTTCTTTAGGCCTCTCTGAGCAGCCTGTGATACTGAGAACCACAGTTGGACTAAAACGTGTTTTGCCCCAGACTTTAGTATCTTATAACCTCAACCCCTCACTCTTTTCATGTTGATTTCTTTAATTAAGTTCTTTTCAGAAGGCCTTTTTTTCCCTAGAGTGTGAAAAACTACAGGGGGAAACCCACTCAGTGTGCTCCTTTCTATTCTTTTTTGCTTATTTTTTGGACAAATCACTGAATGCTCATGCACACATTAATCTGTCCAGCAGTTTTCAGTTGAATAAAGTATATTGGGTGGACTTTTTGTTTGTAGTTTTGTTTTGTTGTTATAAGACTCTGTTGAGTTCTGAAAAGGAAGACTTTGAGCTTAACCTGAAATAAAGACGCAGCCATTAGTCATTTCTTAATGATGGGTTTTTAGGGCTTGTCATCTAGGATTATCAACGTTGTGAGCTTTAGAGCTTTTTAAACGTTTAGAACGTTTAGAGCTTCTTTAAAAAGTCCCTGATTGTCTGCTTTGTTGTTTTGTTGAACTTTGGCCCATGCATCAATTTACGAATCTATATCCAAAACTGGTAACGTGCTAATGGCCACTTTGACTGTCGCAGCTCTCTTCCTTGCCCATGCCCATTTTCCGTAGATCTCTTCCTGCCAAACCTCATTTGAATCATTGATATGAATCTAGTCCTACACTGTTCCTCTTTAGTTTTTTGTGAAATATTTTTTTGCATATTGGTCTGAACTTCCTTTAATGCTGTATTTCAAGGAAGAAAGGACTCGTCTGACATTTCCTGTTTACTATGTAAGGAATGAAACACGACGGGGCGTGCTGTAGGAAAATGATCAACAGCGTGGTGGTGTGATGAGGCTCGATACAAAACGGAACTTCATTACCATCCTAAAGTTTAATATTTTCCTAAACCACACATCCCGAAGTGTTTTATTCCTCTTATACCACAGCAAATTGTCAATAATGGCATTTTTTAAAGTTGTTAATAAACAACATGTCATGCTTTTCAGCCAGTTATGGCTACGTTTAATGTTGAGAAGCATCTGCAAATGCAAAACAGCTTAGTTCTTGTTAACACTTACGATCTAACAGCTATAAACAATCATTGCCTCACCAGCCTCTCTTTTTTTCCCCCTTTTCTTGAAGTTAATAAGACCAAAAAAACACAGCTTGCCATGTTACTAAGTAACCATGAAGTCTTCTGTCCTGAAGACTCTCCCATGGTGAAAGACTCTCTGACTGTTACGAAGCGCTGCCACTGGAGATGTGCTGTTATATAAAACAACAGCTTCTGACCAATCCGATTCGAGAATCCAACAGCACTGTGGTATAAGAGCAGAATACTTCAAACTGTATCTATCTGAGTGATGCCATGTCCCATGTTCGAGACATCACTTCAGTGCTAAAACTCTACTACTGCTTGAGAGACATTGCTGATTGTTTTCGATTCAGGCCTAATGTCATTGCTGATTGTTTCAGTGTTGTGCAGCTCAGCGATGTGAGAATGTCCATGATGCTTTGTATAGTGTGACTCCAGGCTTCCTGTGCCTTCAGTGTGGCTCCAGGCCGACTCTGTGCCCCTGCAGAGAACAGCCTCGATCATTCAGGACCCAGATAAAGAACAAGCAATGCAGACTACAGGATCTCCACCCATCACCCACCCCCACACACCCCAGGACTTCAGCACAGGGGTGCTTAAGGATTTGGGGCTGAGCTTCATGCCTCTTTAAGCACATTAATGAACATATTGAGGAAGCAATGTAGTTCTCCATACTGTTCTAGTTCTCTGCAGCACAGCTTTTTGTGTCAAAGTAGAGAGCTTTCGTAAACAGCCTGTCTGGTGATGGTGACAGACACTATATTGCCAAAGGTTTGGGGACAGCTGACCATCACACCCATATGTGGGCTTTCACTAAACTGTTTCCACAAAGTTGGAAGCATACCTGTTCCAGCATGACCATGTCAAGCTCCATGAAGACAAGGTTTGCCAAGATTGATGTAGAAGAACTGGAGTGTCCTGCACAGAGCCCTGACCTCAACCCCACTGAACACCTTTGGGATGAACTGGAACACCGACTNAACACAAATCCCCACAGCCTCGCTCCAACATCTAGTGGAAAGCTTCCCAGAAGAGTGGAGCTTATTATAACAGCAAAAAAGGACTAAATCCGGAATGGGATGTTCAACAAGCACATATGGGTGTGATGGTCAGGTGTCCACAAACTTTCGGCCATAAAGTGTATTATAATCATCTAAATGAAAAAAAAAACTTCTTACACACTTGATGATGTGAACTGATGTGTACAGTGAGACTGTCGTATTATATTCTTCTGAAGAAACAAGCTCAGACACCAAGATGTGTCTAAACTGAGGTGGTATGGCAAATGTAATATTTGAATAATTATTTGAATAACGTTTGTTAACATTTTTATAATTATGTATTCACAAAAAAATATACATTGAGGAAAAAATGTATAAGATCTCGTGTTTGACTTATTCGCCAAACATTAACACATTGAAACGTTCTGATGTTCCTGAATGTCTGGAGTGTTTGCATCGATGGAGGAAAATGATTCTTAAGTAATGTTAATGGCGTGTTTCATTTTTACAGGTTTTATATTATATATTAATTTTTGGAATTAAATGACTTTTTAGAGAAAAAAAAATATCACGTAAGAATACCAAGATGTTAATTATCATGTGCTTTGTCGATGGCTGAAGAGTGCCTGGCGCTCCCCTGTGCATATCGCAGCACTATTTAGGTATAAACACGTGTTTGTAGTGAGCATAGGGTCATTTGGTCATTTTTCCGTGGATCGCAGGTAGCTACCATACAAGAGAAATACAAAATCAGACTAAATATAAATTCCTTTTTTGGTCTTATTGTGACTTTTTATGTTTGGAAAAAAACAAGCGTTTCAGCACTCAACTTATATTTATATCTATAGCAGATTACATTTATAGCCTCATTAATATTCTATTGCGTTTCAGCACAATACTGAAAATAACAGAAGGTGGAATGCAAAGGTGGTATTTGGAAAAACCCAGGTACACACCGAGACTGTGGTGATGAGGTTGCTCACTCTGATTAAGTCGAACCTGGAGCTTGGATTGATCCTAACCATGAGGTGGCTCAGTTTGACACTCTGACTTCCATCTGTTCGCTAGGTCGCGAGGTCACGCCTGCAGGTATGGAGGGTCCTGAGCTCGGCAGCTTGCTCACAGCCTGCCCACTGCCTGAGAACCTCCTGAAGCTGGAGACCTGCCTTTCATCCTGCAAGCCTTTTCACTCTTCTAAGTGATTATACAAAAGGTTATGAGTCTTGGCTTGAAGAAGTGGGCAGGTTATGAGCGCCATTCCTCAGCATGTGCCTGTTGTTTTATTAACTCCAGTTTGTGTTTGTGTGGCTGATCTGTCTTCCTGAAGCATGTATGAGATGTATGTTTTCTTCCTTTATGGATGTGTGGAAGTTTAAAATGGCATCACTCAGTGAAAAGTGTGAGAGCTGAGCTATTGTGTAACTGCATTTTTTACATTGTTGGTCAGGAAACCTAAAGGCGGTTCTTAGCATTTTCATCCGTTCCTACTGCACTTTTCTGAGTAGCCATGTTTTCACCTAGTATATTCCATTATGTGACATATACAGGACAATAATGTTTCAGAGCCCCCTCTCACTCTCACTCACACACACACACACACACCTCCTTCCTGTGCCAGCACACATGGCTAGTGTGACTCTATTTGTGGCCATCATATGCTTTCCTAATGATGCTTTGGCAAGATAAAGCTAATGTCTATTATGGAGACGTCTGCCTACTCTGGACTGTTGTACTGCCACCACTAACGGTCATAAGAGGCTCCTGACCCACCATCACAGTGCCTCAGGGGGTGGTCAGATGTAGCATGAAGCTCTTTGATTAACATCCTGGGGTCAGACATGTGATCACTGCAGCTGCTGCCCATTTCTTATGCGGTCATAAGATGAATGATCTCCTTTGACCCAGAAGCACAATGTAAACTCTCAGTGTTGATGAGTGCGCATAGGCCGCTATTTTCATCACACACCCCAGGCTATTGGGACATTCAACATTAAATCTTTTTTCCCTTGTCTTGCCATTTTGAATGTTTTCCTGGTGGCGCATTGAAACGCTCTGATTGTGTTATTCAGTGGCATTTTGAAAATGTCCTGTTGTTTTTGCAGCAGTACTGCATAATGGAATAACTTTGGCAACCCGGTGATAACCTTTCAAATAGTTTTTTTTTTTTGAGTCCTCTGAGTTCACAGACAGCTTATCACCATTCCTCCCTTCCTGTGGGACATGAGTGGATTTATTTTACTAGTAGCACTATATAGGCTGCTGTAAATCTATATGCTGCACTTCCTTGCTTTAGTTAGATCATATAAATCCAATGCCAAAGAATACAGCACACATCTGAACTCCATGTGCACTCTGATTTACAGTAATTAAAGGCCAGTAACCTTGGATCAGACTGAGTGTAGTGAAGTCATGTTCAGCTTCTCCCATTCACGTCGGCCTTCAGACACTGCCTGGATCTGATTTAGGTAATTACTGCGAGATGTCTGTTCCAACAAGAGACCACCCCCTTCTTTTTTAGAATGCTAGATCCTGCATCTGCCTCCACACACACACACACACACACACACCAGCCTCTTCAAGTGACACACTCTTGGTTTCCATGGAAACCTTAGTCTATGATGGCAGCCTGCCTGAAGATTATTTAACCCTTTCAGGAGTTTTTTTTTTATTATTATTTATAAAAAGATTATTTAACCCTTTCAGGACCGCTCCACCCAGGCACTGTCTGGCTTTATTGTGACCAAATCTATAAACACTTACCAGAGTATATTATAGCATGCACATGATAAGATTACAGCCTGAACATAATTTGAGACATTTTAATTATGAATATGCATGAACGTTCGCATGAAAGTCACTCACGTGTGCTGTTTTTGCCCAAATCAATTTCTTAATGAAATAAATACCCATCAAGCACTAATGCATGGCACATGGAGCATGTTGTATGGAGCGTGGACCACTGGGAGCTCTGATAATTAACCTTGCTAACATTTCTCGGCCTGTTCTTGGCCTCAGTGCAAAGGAAAGCAGATTAAAGGCCTGCTCTGGTGGGTGTTTCTTTATTGGGTTAGGCATCTCCCTAGTGGAGGAGGGGAAGAGGCCGCGTGGACAGAAATGTCTCGGAGTTTAACCGAGTTAAACCAAACGGTTCTAAAGCTTCATAAAGTCACTATGGACTTATCTGCTATCAATTCAAATCATTATTTTTTGTAAATGTATTATATTACAGTTTATAATTAATTGGTCATAAATTTGAATCCCTCGCAGAATTTGATGGATGAGCTTGCAAACCACAAGCCAACCACTGCTCCAGCAATGCTTCACACAATGGCTTCATTGATGAGCAGAACAGGGGCCAGGGAAGCAAAAAAAATCGCTCTCAAGAGCAATCTCAGTCCTGTGGAAACTCTCCCATCTCACTGCCCCTGAGCTTCAGGGGATAGATTTCCAAAATAAACTCAGGATGGTCCAGTCATGCATCAGTGAATTTAGAGGTAGTTCAAGAACAGCTGTCAGACTAAGCCACTTTCAGCTCCAGTCCAGAAGCTACACACACACACACACACACACACACACACAAAAAGGTTCCACATGGGTTCGTTAATTGGGTAATGGTTCTACTTTTCCTAATAGGTATTAGTTGAAAAGTTTTTTTTTTGATATACAGATTTTTTTTTTTACCATTTGATGAATTGTGTCTCTGGAACTTGCATGTAATCAGAACAAATGACAAATCCACAGATAGAGTTTCATAATCCAATTTATCTTTTTTTTTTGTACCCATGGCACATGAAGAAAAGCAACCATAATATCAAAACAATATAAAAAAAAGGAAGTAAGTAAAGTTTTACAAAGTATAGATGTGGAATGTTGTGTTTTTCCAGTATGACCATAAGGCACAGTCATTACCACTCCCTTGTATGCAAGTGTGATCTCAGTAAATCACAAACCCTAATGTAAGGGTAGATTATATGATTTCTGTACTAATTTATTCTACATTACTAGTTTTGACTAATGAAGCATATGGTGTGTATGCAGATGCACCATCCTCACTGATTTGAAGCACACCTGAAACTGAGAACAGTGACAATGGCCCTTCAAATAGAAAGTACCAACAAAACCTAAGCAAACGATATGCCTAGTCTGTAGCCTATTAGTAAGAGCATCTTCAGCAAGAAACGTTAAAAGGTTTTACTGCGATATCTGATCGCAATAATCACAGAATTTACTCGGTAGCCAAATAATAGAATGTAAAATCAGGAAGTCTCTGTCAAGTCCCACCCCTAATTCATCAGTGGCGCTATCTCTAGTTAAAATTTATAATAAACATTTGATAGGATATATATTTATATATATAATATAGGTTTTGTGTAGGTGCTTAATCCTAAGCTTTATTTGTCCAAATTGTAGATAAAGGTATATGATAATGTCTGTGCCTTTTAATATAAAACAAAGAGTTGTGTGTTACTTTTCCAGTTTGACAGTTGTGCATGTTCCAGATTAACCCAATGCTGGTTCCACATGTGCAGTGAACACAGACCCTTCCATTCTGACCCATCAAGGTAGGTCTTAATTTACCATAAATATAGTGTTGAACCTGCAACAACATACTGGATCAAACAGATCAGAAACATCAGCCTCATATCTAAACAACACTAACAACAATCGACCCATGAGATGCAGTATTTCGTGTAACACTTTTCTCTCCTATTGGCGTATATAGGATGCGTAACCAGAGTTGAGATGAAGGGCCATATTGGGCCTCTCTTCACAGTTTTCTTTTACAGGGAAATGAACTGTAATGGCACAAGCAAAACTCCAATACACACTGTATTACACACAAGAGCGTAGCCATATTTTCAAAAAACAAAATCTAACAGGTCAGCATTGATTTCAGTGCTGAGAGCAGGACATTCCAGTGGTTAAAGGACACATTTTATAACTGTGTATGGCAGGACATTCATACATCAACATTCACACAACTACTAATAAAGATTGCCATTAGTCTTCTGGTCAATGGGATTCTAACACCTGGCAATATTATAGAGAAGGGTAATGACCAAAAAGCTAATCCTGACCGGGTTCGACAAGGCATCGGTATACACAACATTCTCCTAACACACAACATATTGAAAGAGAAAGGCTCTTACAGAACTGTGCAAAGACAAGGAAAGGGATCGCAAAAAATCCCACCCAACATTTGTCTCTGAGGAGATCCAGCAAACCTGTGAGAACACTGGGTACACACTTCTCCTCAGACTCCGTTTCAATTTTAATTCCAGTCAAATTGTTTAACAAACCACAAGACTTTACCACAGTATACAAAATTTGGGGACCAGATAAAGCCCCTAGAAATTTAGCGCTGACACACATTGAGTTTTGGCCTATGAAATCTGCATAACACTGCTAGAATTCCATGGCACCAGAATGCTGGAGTATGAATATGCTTATTTTAAAGAGAGAGTCTTCATCATTGGAGTCTATTTAAACCACCAAAACCACTTAAACTCTTAGACCTTCATTTTACTCTCCTACCCACTTGTGCTCATGGTGAAAAAAAAAAAAGTCATTTAATATGTAGAAAGAAAAAAAAAAAAGAAATAAAAAAATAATGGTGGTCACTTGAGCGCTTCTAATACTCCCACATAGTGGAGCTGTCCAGGTCATCAGCATTGGCCTTCAGAACACCAGCATGGTCTCCTCTCAGGTACTTCCCTTCACTCGACTTGATGGCCACCTTGTTGTAGTCGCAGAACTCCAGGAAGAAATCGACTGGGGTATCGCTGCTGCTCACAACTGAAGACTCACTCCCTACCATCCAGTATTTCCCAGTGGAATCTGATCAGAGACAGAGATCATCAGAAGACTTTTTTTTTTTTTTTTTTTTTTTTACACAAGTTGTTACAGATTTTTGGAGAATCCCCATTGTAATCCCCATTGAAAGCCATACTGTTTACTCTCCAGGCATACTCACCTTGGAAACTGTAAGCCCCACCGTGGAACTCCAGACCAAAGACATCGTAAGAGGATCGATTGGAGTCCAGAGTCCCAGTGACCTTCCTGCAGCCGATGAAGCCGTGCTCTCCCCTCAGCACAATGATGGGCCTGTTGATCAGCTTCATCAGGAACTCCTCAGACTCTCCTACAGGGGAGAAGTGTACATGAACATGGCAGATACAGTTACCCTGAACAGCCTTCTAGTCATTTCATACCAGTTATATTAGAGGAACAATGCTAAAAGAAGAGATGAAGTGTCCAATTTACCAAAGAAATTCACAGATAAGGGCCTGAGGAGAGTAAATATGTTACAAGAATAAGTATTTTACCAAACTAGAATTTAAGGTAGGACTTCTTGTACTTTTACAACACGCTTTCCTGGTGGAGGACTTAGTAAGGCCAGTGTTAATGTTATGAAAAGAAGGAAGGAAGAAAATGAAGGGAGAGAAGAAAGAAGAGAAGGAAGGCAGGAAAAAAAGGAAGGAAGAGACAGAAGAAAGAATGAAGAAGAAGAAGAAGAAGAAGAAGAAGAAGAAGAAGAAGGTTACCTCCTTCTTTACTTCCTCCTTCCTTCTCCCATACTTGAACGAAACAATCTCATACGTGTTTTTAAAGTGAACGCATTTTAACAGCAAATAACCATCACTAATCACTTAACCTGCCATTTATATTGCTTGTTGGGAAATGCATGTGCATATTTTGAATTATTTTACACACCTTTTATAAATGGTTCTTCAGACAGTTTCGCTCAGTCAGTGCAACACTGCTGAAATCTGCTGAAGACCAGAACTCACCTGCAGAATCAATGCTGGCAGCCAGCTGCCCGTTCTTTTTGGCTGCCACGTATTTTCCATTGGAAGCACGTAGGGTAATTTTCTTGCCACGCCATTCGATATCGAAATAGCAGTTGCCAGTCCTGATTGCAAGGAAATGAAGAGACATAAATTATAAAAGTCTATAATCATCCACAGAGAAACAGGCACCTCTTCCCCTGCCAAACAACTGCTGACCAATTCAAGCACCATCCTACATTTCTGGATACAGAATTAATGAGAACAGAGCCAAAGGGGCAGTGGCATCTGGAAGAGGAACCGTACGTGGTAGGAATTTGGGGTCGATTAGGAGTGACAGGGGTGTGTGAGAGACAAGTTCCGTATACAAGTAGATGTTCAAATAGGTTCATGCTACGTAGTGGTGGAGGTTTTTCAAAACACACAAATGTTAGAAAAACAAAAGATTTCCCTAGAGCGAAGGACATAGCTTGAGCAGAAACAATCTGCCCAGTGTTATGGCCTCTGTAATGTTTACTTAGCCTTCAACAGGATGTCTTACAGTAAATATAATCAATGTATCTGGTTACGGTACTTGGAAAACTGGTTCTGAATGAACCATCTTCGCCATCACTGCAGTCCACCATTAGCAGTGAGTGTCCAGTACTTTCCAGAGCAGGTCCTGAAAGCGCACTTCTTTGTATCTTTACTGATCTCCATCTGAAAGGTCTCTTGATCGCTCTCTTCGTCCTGGTTGGCGGACAGGTCCATCCCTGAAAGAGGGAGGAGCAGAATGCTGTAAGTCTCATTATTAAGATAATCAGATTATAATCTTGTCTTCTGATCAGCAAGAGGCAGAAAACAGATCTTTGGTCTGCTCATCACATTTAAATGGCCAGAATGTGTCTGTAACAACTGCTGATCTCAGAGATTAGCGAAGATTTCCTGTTGGACTTAACCCATTAATTACGCTGAGTATATCAGCAACATCTTTGTTTTACTCCCATATAATATACAGGCGCATATACATACACATGTACGCACTAAACAGAGTTAATCTTCTCTGGAATTGTGGACCATCACATGTCTCCCACTGAGCTTCTTGGCAGAACAGCTGTGACTCAGTCTACCAGAATGCATCCGGTTTACAAAGGCCAAGGAAAAGCATACCACCAGTTATATGCTGACTTCTCCTAAATACTTACAGTGCAGTTATGACCACAATAGCTACACAATGAATCATGCAATCACTGCAGAACCCCCACATAAAGATGAGCTGATGTTACTCTTTTGGGTAAACAAGTAGAAATAACTACAATTTATTTACAGTCAGGATACTGTATTAATTGTTTTCAAGACTACCTCTTCTTTAATAAGCTTGCCTTTAGTAATCTGTTCCTAAAACGTCTATCCATGCAATGGTTAAATAGTAATTAACAGACGCCTGGCCTCTGGAAAGTAAGATTGAATTTCCACTGAAATATGCAAGCCTGAACGAGCAAGGAAAATAAATGACCACGATGAGAACCACATGGTTGCAAGTGGAAACATCTTTTTGGAGAACCCTGCTTTAAAACAGGGACTGACCGAAAGGAACATGTTCATCATTTTTAGGGACACAAGCAGCTAACTTCCTCTGCAGCATTTTTTTTTAATAAGCCACTGACTGACATATCCCTACCCCCAACACACACACAGTCTCACAGATGACCAGTTGATCCATCCACACCATGGCAACTGGAGCAGGGGAGCAAGGCTGCTATTCAATCAGACCTCAAAGAGATGGCTTCAGATACCACGAAGACATTTGCTGTTACACAATAGGAGGGAATGTTGGGTTTAAAAATGTTATTTAGACAGGGAGGGGCTATTACTAACAAATTCACAGGCCTTGAAAAGCTACTCAGAACATTTGTCTTGTCAGCAGTGTGAACGGTGCTGCAGATGTTATCAATATGGGAGAACAAAAGCAGACAGGAAATCATTTCCGCATTCGTGGTGGATCGGCACACTGATCCGCACGGCACCGCAAGAGAAGAACAGCAGGACGTGGAAGAGGGAAATCTCAATCTTTTAGCAGAGAGATGAGCTAAATGGCAGATTGCTTAAGCAAGTCACAGTTTTTGTTTGAAGGACGGCTGCTCTTCCAGGCAGGCGCCATTGTCCTGATGAACACGGCTGCCAACGAGGTCGAGCAGCTGGGGTGCACAGGCAGCCAAGGCCAGATCACACTGCCTTTGTTCTCGCTCAACTCAACCACACCACCCTCCACATGCCTAAGGAAGAAAATCTCAGCCTCCTCCAAACACATATCTGCAGATGGCAAACAAAGAAAGAACTGAAACCCCACAGAACATGATGACTAAACAACTTTTATCACACTTGACAAGTTAAATTATTAGGCAAGGATCACATTCAAGTAGGACATAAAGCACTCTAATCCCAGAAGACTGGGAAGCATGCAGATGACTTTCTACAAGATGAAGTTCCTAATTCAAGCCAGATGCTTATGGCAGTAAACCTCTAGCACATGAAGAAGCACAATGCCACAGCAGTACCTCACATCATCAGCATAAAAGAACCCAAGACCCCCAAGAAACAAAGGCGACCTCTTCCGTTCTGTCATGCAGAGACCACGTGCGTGCATTAGGCTTGCTTTTGGCTCAGGCCTACCACCAAGCCACCAACACTAACCAGGCCTGAAACCAGAAATCTAGGTCCTGGCATAGTACAGTGCCATGCACCCACCAACAACCCTTACAGCCCTGTCCATCATCCCTAAAGTCAGCTGACATAGAGGGGGAGGGGCCGGGTCATCACATCCAAACATTATGACATCTCTTCATATTTCAGCGAGGTTTCAACACAATCAAATCCATTATTTTATCCTCGCTCCAGCCGACCTATTCCTATGAGTGGACTGTAATGGCTGCTTCCACTCCTAATTTAATTACGACAAACTGGATCCTCCACAATGCAGCAGTTGTGGAATTCCATGAGAAATAGGCAAGCCTTAGTGCTGACGCTGGCCAGCAGATTATTTTCAGGCTTGGATTCTCTGCCTGCCATCTCAATATTCACAGGCAGGCTCAGGAAGAGAGGAAATACAAAATGGATGCTGCTATGCAGTGGTCCAACCCATTGCTTTAAAAAAAAAAAAGAGTGAGAGGGAACATATTCAGCATTCATCAGCATTTTCAAACATCTATGGATGTGAGCATTACAAACAAACTCCACAAGCTGCAGTTTTTCCTTTCTTTGGCACAGTCACCCATTAGTTTTGGCCATAGCCACACAGGGACCACAAACCATGGAATACAGGAACTATAATTAAGGACAGAATGATATATAATCATAAAGGATTCAGGATGAGATGTGTACACAGTCTCTTATTTGTAGAAGTTAAAGCTGGCTAATAATACAGCATGGTTACTGCTGAATCACGCATTCTGGCCAGTGTGTATTCTGACAGGCAACTGGGAAATAAATGGACCAGAGATGTATAGACTCTGATGGAGAACCAGTGAAATGTCCACCCTACCTTGCCTAGTGGACACATTCCTGTCGTTAGCAGCGGTGAGCACTACTTGAGGGTGGCTCTGCTCCAGGACGAACAGCTCGTCCTTGCCCACTTTGGTGCTCTTGCCGGACTTCATGGTGCCACTGGGTCCGGAGGGGGCCAGGTATTTCCCCACTCCGTCCCGGAACGCTACCTTCCCGGAGCGGAACTCCAGTGTGTAGCCAGTGCTCTTGTCGGGCTTCTGCGCCAGGCTGCCATCATTTTTGAGAAATCGGTTGTCCGAGGTCTGCAGATGATACTTCTGCTCATGGAAGACGAGTGTGATGAGCGAGTCTACGCCCCACGGCACGTCGCGGTCGATGGCCACCTCGTCGTCCTTGGCGCTCAGGTGCGCGTATCTCTTGCGCGTCACGCTGAACAGGTTGAGCTGCGGGTGCATGGCGATGTGCACGCTCCATTTCTCCGCGTGGCCCGCGCTCTGCGCGAAGCAAGTGATGCGGTCCTCGGTGCCGCCCAGGTAGCGCCGGTGCGGCTCGGACTGCAGGGACCAGCGGCCGTCATCGTGCGCCGTCACCACGAAGCGGCAGTCGTCGTTCGGCGCCTCGGTGTCTCCAGTCACGTTGCCGTCCTTGTCGGCGGCGATGTAGCGGCCCAGGTGGCTCTTCAAGAAGAACGCGTTCGAGTCATCACCATCCTGCTCCAGCGTCCAGATTTGCTTCTTCTTCATGCTCGTGGCTGACGCGTTGATCTTGAAGCCGAACGTCTCAGCTGTGAGATACTTGTTTCCACAATTGATGAGTCCGAATTGGATGGTCAGCATGTCGCTGGTTCCGTTAGACGTCATGTTGGCTGCAGGTTGAGGAGAGTTTGTCTACTGCACTGGAGAGGTGTGTGTTTCTGAGCTGCTGCAGCAGTGAGCCCCGCGTGTGCGTGTGTGTGTGTGTGTGTGTGTCCTGGCTCTTTGTTTGGGGAGCGTCGCCACTCACAGCGCGCGCGTCCACACGCAGCTGAAGCTTTTATACACGTGAGTGATGTCAGGAGCACAGCCCCGCCCACCCACAAAAATTCCCACATCTGTAGGGTTTTATCAGAAAGATATTTATGAGATTGAAAAATTTGTTTCACGTAACTGCTGATATTATGGATGTTGAACATCAACAACGAAGTAGATTTGTGCTAACTTGTGTTATTTATATTCATAAATTTATACATTTATAGTTATTATACTGAGTTTATTAACATTGCCATTGCTGAAGTTTTCTTAGATAGACAAAGACAAGTAAATGGACTGATGTCGACCGACCTGAAATCCCAAAGTTATAATGAACAAATAGTAAACTGGCCTCAAAGTGTTAATATAAAAAAAAATACACAGTTTTTTTTCTGGCAAAGATATATTACTCTTTTCTTTACACTTAACAACTGCATTGGCTGAAGGAAACAATTCTGCAGCTTTGACAGCGTTTCTCTCTGAAGCTGTACACCATCAATGCTCTGACTGAACTTATTTATCAAATTATAACACTGGAGCTTTAAAGGCCCACTTCCTTTTTACACATATCAAATGTTGTGGAGTGTTGTTTCCCAGTGCAAACTGTATTATTATTGTGATCATTCATTCATTCATTCATTCATTCATTCATTCATTCATTCAGCTCCAGTTACCACTTTATCCGTTGTGGCTCCAGAGCCTATCCTGGGAGAACACAAGGCATGAGGCAGGAATACACCCTGGATGGGACCCCAGTCCATCATAGGGCACCATGGACACACACACACACACACACACACACACACACACACACAGTCACAAACTCATTCACACCTAGGGCCATTTTAATGTAGCCAAACGACCTACCAGCATGTTTTTTGGTGGTGGTATTAAACCAGAGGAAACTCAGAGGAAAAGGAGAGAACATACGAAACTCCACTGGACACCCCGGAGTTGTGCGGTGGCAATTTTACCCCTGCACCCCTGTGCCACTGCGCCCCTGTACCCCTGTGCCCCTGTGCCCCTATATACTGCTGTAAATTGTAGTTGTGATTTTAGTGAACCAAAATTGATGTGAAGATAAAAGACATAAAACACCTTATTTTAACGCCAAAATGGATCTTATGGACGCTGTGATTCAAAAGACTACCAGGGCAGTAGTAGCTCAGTGGTTAGGATGTTGGGCTACTGCTCGGAAGGTCATGAGTTTGAGCCCCAGCACAGCCAAGCTACCACTGGTGGGCCCTTGAGTAAGGCCCTTAACCCTCAACTGCTCAGTTGTATAAATAAGATAAATGTAAGTCGTCTGCCAAATGCTATAAATGTAAAAAAGACTCTCAGAAACACTCGTCTTAAACATCTGCCATCAGTCAGGATGCTTCTAGTACAAAACAAAATATTTACAGTAGGGATTAATGCATGAATGTATGCCATCAATCCAAAGCATTTGAACCAACTGCTCCAAAGCAGCGCTGATATATACAGTGGTTTTCCTTGTATGGAGTCCCATTTTGTCGCCAAACATGCTGATGGTGTGTATGAACAAAAAGTTTTGCTTTGGGCTCATTTCACCACAAGACCACTTTTAAACCTAAGGATGCTTGGTGAAGTTCAGATGTGAAGTTTTGTGAGACGCTCTCGTGAAATGCTCACAAACAGGTTGTTGCTATGAATCTCTGTTCTTTGGACACTTTTTTTTTCATTCCTTCACCATCCTTCTCAGTCTGTTCATGGGTCCAATTCCAAGAAACAAACTGTTTTAGATGTGTGAAACTTTTCCACTAATTGTGGAATATATACCACTAAATTGTGCTTCATGGTATTTTTTTTTACCTGTGTATGTTTGTTTTGTTTGTTCCATTATCTGATTTGTGCAGGTCTACAAAATAGACAGAGAAAACACAATTTTTAATAAACAAAAAGGGAGTACCATTACCTGCTGAAAATGTACACACGTTGGAGTTTTTTATACCCGCAGGGCAAAGAGAACAGTTGATTCGAGAACATTTTATTTGTTTTAGTTGTGATAATTTTGACCGAAAATTATATTATTCTTACAAGGTAGTTCTAATGAGAATGTTTTTTATTAAAGAACAAAGATTAATCTCTGTTATACTGTTTGAAATATGTTGAATTATTTTGTTCAATGCTAATTTAACAATCATGCCAATAATTCTTTCAGGCTGTATATTTTTATCAGTTGTATTGTTGAACATGAGCAAAATACTGAATGTTTAACCCACGGCAGTCCCACTCTGTTAAAGGGCTTTCTAGTGGGATGTGCAGTTTTGACTTTAAAATGAATCCGGCTCCACTGGTGAGTAGGAGCATGAGGAAACAAAACTCAAACTGTCTCTACACAAAGATCTATTCACAGCCTGCACACACGCATTGCACGGTTCAGGAAGATACAGTCAAATAAACAGTAGCTCCATCCAAATAATACTGGCAGCTGTTCAGTCAGCGAGTATGCTGGTCGACTGTTTGAAACAAAATAGTATACCAAGTGACACCCTAATTGTTTAACGTACATTTCACACACTTTGGGGATTGACTTACTGCCACTAAAATGATTTTGCAAGATGATGCCATGCAATATCTGGAGAAAAGAAGAGAGTTTTAAATATAACCGTGTGCTGTTCACATGCAAAGTCTGTGGATCATATTACAGGGAGAGCATTTTAGCACACAAACTTAGAGTAAGATCTTTATCAGTACTGTAGGGGAAAAATAACTTCTTTCATTGAAAGAGCGTATCTATGATATGATAACTCTTTGGTTTAGTTATGTACTTTTCGATTTATTTGTATTTATTATTTATTCATATCGTCTTGTTATCATGTACATATCTGTCTGCACTTTGTGTCATTAGTACTGTCATAAGCACAAGAAGATACCAAGATCATATTGACATCCTATTACTGATTGATAAAAAATAATAATAATAATAATAAAGACATCTTAGAGAAATGAGAAAAGTGTGTGTAACTGGAGGAGAAATCTGTAGCTTGTTGATTTTTTTTTTTCAAGTGGTTGTTTTTATTTTTGAAAAATATAGCCATATAAGGCCATCTTCCTTTTAAAACAACTACGTAACAAAAGTCCGTAACAAGAATAAGGACTCTATATAGATACTTATAAAATATGGACGATCAGTACTGATATCATAATCAGACCCTCAAATAATATTATCATTAGCTGATAGGTGTAAACATGCTCTCCATAAACCGTGTCCGTGTAGGTTTCTGTACACCTCCCAGAAACATACCAGCAGGTGGATTATCTATGCTAAACTGCCCCTGTGTGTGAATAAGTGTGTGAATGTGTATGTGTGTGAATGTGTGTATGCATGATGTCCTGCGATGAACTGGCATCCCATCCAGGGAGTATTCCCACCCGATGCCCAGAGTTCCTGGAATAGGCTCTGGATCCATCACAACCCTGGATCCATCACAAAATGATTACTGAAGACGAATGAATAAGTGACAGGTGTAAGCTCAGAAACTCAGCTGCTGCTTATTCAGAAAAACAGAAGTGAAATACTTCATTTTGAGAGCTGCCCATTTTGAGTGCTGATTCTATAGAAGTTTATTTTAGATCCTCAGCAAAGAGTCAGCAAGGTAATGCTAGTTTACTGGAGTAATTGAGCTAGCTAATATCATGATCAACAAAGAGGAAAGCTGAATTGTGTTTAATCTGTTGTTTTTCCAGGGTTGGAATATGCATCAGTGTTTAATGTCATTAAACCCTGAGCCAAGTTAAGTGCTGCAGATATACTGGATCTGAGCTGTCCTGAGAGAAAGGTGCTGTTATGTGAGTATAAAAAGTTAAGAGAGCTTACAAGATTGACAAAACCACCCAAAACTGTCCTACGCAGTGTTTCATCTGAATGGGTTTGTTTGATGCTTTGCAGCCTGAATGACACAACTCTTCAGGTTCCTCATTAACTTATCCTCGAGATATATATGCCGAAATTCAGTGTTTTCCTACGTACGTTTACTAAGAGAGCACACTACATCTATTGATCTCTGATTCTGAATAGCTTGTAAAAATTGAGGGATACAAATAGATACAAATTTCGCCTTCTCTCAGTGTTGGTGCAACTGTTTAATCCTAATTTCTAGGATTAAAATGCTGGAGAATTTGCCTAGGCTACATCTAGTATCTATATTAAATTTCCTGCATAAATAATCAGAACATATCAAAGCATGTAAATCTATTTCAAGGGGAACTTCTCGTCGGTAGAGTCGCTACCTCCTGAGTCTCTCTAGAAACAAGTGTACTATTTCCCACTGCAGTTACCATGGCGACAGCTCCAAATCTGCCCTTCTGAAAAACAAGGCTCATCTGAGTATAGCCGTGAGCACGAGAGCAACAGTGCCACAAGATTCCCTTTTGTTTATGGTCTTAGCTTTACAGTGGCCATTCCTCATATTTAAGTGATACATGCACTACAACACACTTATGGATTAGCCTCAAGAATTCATTTCATAATAAAAGGGAAAGTGAGAAGTGTTGATCTAAGCTAGGCTAAAGCCTTGCCTAAATAAACATGGTGTGCAAAGCAAACTCATTAGGCTTAGCCACTGAGGGTGATGTCCTGAGGAGTGTTGTCCCTGTTACAGATGTGTTTGTGAGAACAGAGGGAAAATGGCAGCAGCTTACAAACCTCTGGATGACCCACTCTGCATGCAGCCGAAACTAAGATATTCCTTCAGTTTGCCTTTTAACTCTACTCCTATCTTTTGTGTGCTGTGTACTGTATTTGTCTTCCTTTCTCCACCCTCGTCTCTTCCTCTCTCTGTCTGAGTGTTGGCTTTGGCAAAACTGGGGAGGAGGTGCGATGTCCTGCATATCGATGCTGTGCTGCAGCACTGCGTCAGGTGTGACTTGCCAGCTCCTTCTGAACGGACGGAGGCATCAATCGCCCTCACATGCTTTTACCACCGAGCCAATCAGACAACCATTCCCGTCTCGTCCCACCCCCACTGACTAGGATGAGCCAGCATGCGGCTGTGAGCCGTTAGATTACACCGGCTCTTTGTGTGCACTGTGAACACTGATGTCTAACATTTTATTTACCACCCAAACATCAGCCAGTTTAACAGTCTACACAGAGATGGTATTGCTATCATTCTGTGTTTCTTTCGATTTGTGTTTTTTTAATGTGCTTTTTTTCAGAGTGCACTGGATGTCAGTTTGCATGATTCATATCCTCCAGCAAGCAGCACATCCTTTGGGCAGGCCTAAATCTCTAATCACACGGTACCATGCAGTTTTCCAGGGATGTGCTGAATGAAAAAATAGATAATACATGCTTTAACATTTGTTGCATTTAGCTGTATTGTGTGGTAACCTCTATTTTAAACGATAATGCCTCTGTCTAGAATTGGAGAAATGTTCGGTTCAAGGGCTGACACAGCAGGGACTGCAGTGTTGTCTGCACCAGCACACCCTGCCAGAAGTTCACTGACCTGAATGCATTTCTCTGAATCATTCGGTCCTGTCACCTCCTGCTCTCTCTCTCTCTCTCTCTCTCTCTCTCTCTCTCTCTCTCTTCTCTCTGCCAGCAGACTGAGCATTAACAGTCATGCAAGTTCCAACACCCAGTTTAATGCAGCTGTCTCTTCTAAGAGTGTTCACGCTGATTAAATGACCTACATACACTACAGTGTGCTGCCCTTTATAGATCATGTGCTGTTGTGCATTGCCTCATAAACTGCTCAATAAACATTGTGCAGGAAGTTGATTTTAGTTTTTTTGTGTGTTTGTTTGCTGCTGATTCTAATAGGAATTGTTCCACCGGCTTCCATTATGCCAATTTTCCCAAAAATTCCAAAACATTGGATGTACCATGGAACACCATGAAGACCAACATTACCAAGTTAAATGGGGCGCTGCAGTGATGTTACCAAGAACAGGA
>CM074967.1:14006315-14024942 GCA_037577455.1 Pangasius macronema | reverse complement strand
ATGGGTTCCCTTTTGAGTCTGGTTCCTCTCAAGGTTCCTCATATCATCTAAGGGAGTTTTTCCTTGCCAGTCACCTCAGGCTTTCTTACTAGGGATAATTTTGTGTAACATCTAGGACTGTTGCATGTTTTGTTTGTTTGCATGTTTTTCTTTTTCTTATGTTCTGTAAAGATGCTTTGAGACAATGTCCATTGTTAAAAGTGCTATACAAATAAAATTGAATTGAACTGAAGTTTCTAGTCTTCATGTTTCTTAGTCTCCTCAATTCCCAGGGTTCATGTTTCTAGTTTTTGTCCTCATGCTTCCTAGTCCCCTTGTTTTCTAGTCTACTTGTTTCTTAGACTCCGTGTTGCCCATGCTTATAGCTTTTGACCTCATGCTTCCTAGTCTCTTTGTTTCCCAATCTAATTGTTT
Organism: Pangasius macronema; assembly: GCA_037577455.1. Taxonomy (NCBI): domain Eukaryota; kingdom Metazoa; phylum Chordata; class Actinopteri; order Siluriformes; family Pangasiidae; genus Pangasius; species Pangasius macronema. The sequence goes on along the minus strand of CM074967.1, from coordinate 14,024,528 downwards.
CTAACTTTTGTCCTCATGCTGCCTAGTCTCCTTGTTTTCTAGTACACTTGTTTCTTAGTCTCCTTCTCTCCCAGTGCCCATATTTCTAGGTTTTGTCTTCATGCTTCCTATTTCCCTTGTTTCTAGTCCTTTGTTTACTGGTTCTCATGTTTCTAGGTTTTGTCCTCATGCTTCCTAGTCCCCTTGTTTTCTAGGCCCCTTGTTTCTTAGCTTCCTTGTTTCTAGTCACTCTTTGATTCCTAGTGTCCTTGTTTCATATTGTCCTCATGTTCTAATGTCTCTGTTTCCTAGTCTCCTTGTATCCCAGGTTTCATGCCTCTAGGTTTTGTCCTCCCGTTTCTTCATCCCCTTGAGTCTTAGTCTCCCAGTGCTCAAGTGTCTTTTGTCCTCATGTTTCCTAGTCACCGAGTTTTCTTGCCTCCTTGTTTTCTAGTACCCTTGTTTCTTAGTCTCGTTGATTTCCAGTGCTCGAGTATATAGCTTTCATCTTCATGTTTCCTAGTCACTGAATTTTCTAGTCTCCTTGTTTAAACTTTTGTATTATAATCTGGGTGTTTTATGTGATTTCCTTTTATTTTTATTAGTAACAATGGCGGATTATTTGGTGTCTTAAGAGATAACTTTAATATTATATTGGGTCCGGTCCGATGGAGTGGCAAAGTGACTGAATTCATTGTGAGGTTGTGTTTTGTCCTTTTTATGTTTTCTAGTTGTTTTGTTGTGGGCTTACAGTGGGGTTCCCATTTCTTATACATGGTAACTCTGTAAGGTGGGGGAAACAGATTGTAGTGGTTTAACCTGGTGATGGTTTTGCTCGGGAGTAGTGGAATTTTGTCTGTTATTTGTGATTGCATGTGCAATATGACTGGGTAACCCTGTGGTTTTTGGTGGTCCCAAATGGTGTTTCTTTTTGTTTGTTTGTTTTGGTTGTTTTCGTTTGTTGTTTTTGTTTCTTTGCCATTCTTAACTACCCGTTTGTGCTATTGCGGTATTGGAATATTGTTTAAAAAACTGTTATATTTGCAAAGAAACACACTGTGGTTGTTGCCCTCCTGAGTCCTCCTCATCTCTTGTGAGATGATGGGGTTACACTTATATTCTAGTCCCCTTGTTTCTTAGTTTCCTTAATTTCCAGCGCTCAAGTGTCTAGCTTTTATCCTCATGTTTCCTAGTCATCATGTTTTCTAGTACCCTTGTTTCTTAGTCTCTTTGATTTTCCAATGTTCGAGTGTTTAGCTTGTCTTCATGTTTCTTAGTCACTGAATTTTCTAGTCTCCTTGTTTTGTAGTCCCCTTGTTTCTTAGTCTTGATTTCCAGTGCTCGAGTGTCTAGCAAACATAAGGACAAAAGCTAGTCATCGAGTTTTCTAGTCCCCTTGTTTCTTTGCCTCCTTGATTTCCAGTGCACAAGTGTCTAGTTTTTCTTCTCCGGTTTCCTAGAGACAGTGTTTTCTAGACTCCTTGTTTCTCTGTGTCTTGTTTTTAAGTCCCCTTGTTATGTACGCTCCTTATTTCCTGGCCTCTTTGATTCTCAGCCCTCTTTCTTCCGTACCACTTTATTAATAGGTACAAACCAAGCAAATGCTGTATGTAGTAACAGGTTGTGGAGTGAAGCTATGAGTCAGCGCTAGCTCTAACGCTACCAACTCTGCGCTGCTGGAAAAAAAAAAAGCAGAAAATGTTTTAGCCAAAGGTTTTTATACGGAATTAGATTTCTGTGTGCGTTCAAGTTGGACGAGGCAGCAGAGAGTACTTCCCCACGTCGCATCTGCGTTAATAACGCTGGACCTTAATAAAAAAAAATCAAAAATCAAATCCTTGCTTCCTAAAATTATTGTTCATCAATTAATTCATGTATTTATTTAAATATAATTTTTGTCTCTTCACTTATTTGTGATAAACTTTATAAATAGATCAGAGTGAAGAAAATGACAAAGCAAAGGAAATCTTAATTAAAAACAATGTTGCCATGGCAACTAAATGCATTAGAATGGTCAAGGACTGTTGCCATAGCAACTCGGCAGAGTAACTGAAAGCAAAAGGGAGCGCGAGTGCTAATTGACTTGACTGTCTGATGAGGACCTGTTTGGGACGGAGCCACATGTTGTTCATCGTATGAACTGATACTCGTACAATTAGCCTTTAGCTTTAGCCATAGCCAGTTGTCGCTAACTAGCTAAGTTGGCAAACGCAAGTCAGAATGGACCCCCCTGACCACACCCCTTTCTCACCTGTGCACACCTGTTCAGCGTGAGCAGAATCAAGGTGAGTTTACAGTGTCCTTTTTTTATTGTCCTTGTTTCCCATCTAATTGTTCCCTATTCTTTGTGTTTGTTTCCTTGTCTCGTTTTTTTTCTTTTGTTTAACTATATATGATCCTAGTATCATTATTTTCCAGCCCCCTTGTTTCTAAAACACTTGAAGTCATTTAGTAATAAACCACAGTAGAGTACACCCCATGATGCTGGTTTACATAGAGCCCGTGATTCTGTTTTGCCAGAGCACACACATGACTGGCTCTCAGAAGTTAGCTTTATTAGCAAGTAGTGCCAAAGTTAGCAAATTGTGATGTTAGGAATTAAAATACCGTAGCAGTGAAATACTAAAATATTAATATAGCCATTTTGGCTATTAGCCACTATCATGATGCCCTACTTACTAGCTAGTGTTGCTAGCTAACACAGCGTTAGCTAAGCTAACTAGTTATTTAGTTAAAAATAAAAGTGCTCTATAGGTAACAGACTAGCTAACTTGTCTATCTAAAACATTACTTTGTTTGACTTGTACGACTTATCAAAATATTGGTTTATTAACCCGAAGGAGTGTAAAATAAATCAAGTTAAAATGGAAGCAAGCTAAATTATTAAACATGATTTCATCAGAGTGGATTATAAACATCATAATTTCCCCCAAAGGGAAAAGACCTGTTCAGTAATTTAGCATGTGAATAAATACACAGGAGAATTTAACTCACTGACCCCTGATGAAATATTTATTTTAATAAATAGCTTTTTGCTATTGCAAGGCTTTAGCAAAACACTAAATCACTCTGACTCTATTAGCATAAAGCCCGACAGCAGTGGAGGAAGTGGATTTTGTGGCCAGTGAAGTGGCCGCAGGTGGATAATGGACGTCGGGACAGGGAGTAATGGACAGCAGGACAGAGAGTAATGGACGGATAAAGATCCTAAAACATTAAAATGATGAAACTGTGGCTTCCTGACGACCCACTAATTCATTGTGGTTAGCATTAGTACTAGCGTTTAGCATCAGAGCTGTACAGCAGCCAAATCTCTGCTTTAGCCTTTTCAGTAAGGCAGATCTGTCTCGCTACATGCTGTCTCACTACACTGTCTTACTGCATGCTGCCTATCTCACAGCCTGTCTCGCTACATGCTGTCTCACTACACACTGTCTTACTGCATGCTGCCTATCTCACAGCCTGTCTCGCTACATGCTGTCTCACTACACTGTCTTACTGCATGCTGCCTATCTTACAGCCTGTCTCGCTACATGCTGTCTCACTACACTGTCTTACTGCATGCTGCCTATCTTACAGCCTGTCCTATTCCATGCTGTCTGTCTCACTACCTGCAGTCTTACTGCATGCTGCCTGTCTCACTTAACACTGAGTGAACACGGACTCCTTGAACACTACACACTATCTCAGTGAACACCACCTGTCTCACCTCTTGCTGTCCTACTGAACACTATCTGTCTCACTATGCAATGCTTTACTGCAGACAGTCTTACTGCACAATGTCTCACCACACGCTGTCCTACTCCATGCTGCCTGTTGCACTACCTGCCTGTCTAACTGCAAGTCTGACTGAACACTGAGTGGCTCAGTGAACACAGGGTACCTCACTGAGTATCCTACCTGTCTAACACATGCTGTCATACTACACACTGCTTGTCTCACTCCATACTGTCTCACTGCACAGATTTACTGCACACTGGATGTCTCACCATACACTGTCCTACGCCATGCTGCCTGTCTCGCTACGTGCTGTCTCACTGAACCCTGAGTGGCTCACTGAACACAGACTGTCTCATGGAACACCACCTCTCTCAACACATGCTGTCCTACTGCATGTTGCCTGTCTCACCACACATTGTTCTACTCCATACTGCCAGTCTTATGGCACGCTTCCTGTCTCACTGAACACTGCCTGCCTCACTACATGCTGGTCTACTACCTGTCTACTTTCTGTCTTCCTGCCTGTCTCACTGCATACTACCTGTCTCAATAGAAATGCCTGTCTATAGCTGGATGCTGTCTATCATACTGAATACTTTCAGTTTTGTTGCATGTTGATTGCTAAACTGTTTTGGTCTCTACTACACTGTGTCTCGCTGAGCCCCGTCTGTGACTGCCTGTCTCACTGAGCCTCGTCTGTGACTGCCTGTCTCACTGAGCCTCGTCTGTGACTGCCTGTCTCACTGAGGCTCGTCTGTGACTGCCTGTCTCACTGCATGCTGTCTGTCTTGCTCTTGTGATGGAGAGAGTGAATTATAACGGACAGAACGACATAATACAGAGAAGGACTTTTGACGGACAGAGTAACTGTGCTTTTTTGTCTCACTGAAAGCTGCTCTTCTCACCTGTCACTGTGAAATCTGCTTGTTGACCTGCTAAACAACACTCTTCCTACTCAACACCGCCTGTCTCACTGAACGCAGCCTGTCTCACTGAATGGCATGTTTAAGAAAAGCACGCACAACTGGGACGAATTCTCCCGACATTGACTGGCATTTTATTTATTTTATTTTTACTTGCTTCAATTATACATGGAAGTCTGGGGGGAAATGTCGACGAGAAGACGAATATGAAGGAGGGGGAGAAATTGAATGTAAACCCAAGGTTGCTCGGCCTCATGGGATATCAGACGAACGAGCTCTCATAGCCGACACCAGATAACCATAATGTGCAAACACACTGGCCTGTTTTTACAGCTCTCTCTGGGTGTGGGTTTATGGAGCACATCCATAATGTGTGTGTGTGTGTGTGTGTGTGTGTGTGTGTGTGTGTGTGTGTGTGTGTGTGTGAAGGCTGCAATCTATCCAAGTCGTTTCGAAATGTCTAGTCAAAGCGACTGGTGTTATAGTCCTGAAGGCATTACTGTTTTTGGCACAGGGTGCAATCTATCTCCATGTGAGTATCTCCATGTATCTATCTACTCATCCATCCATCCACCCATATGTGCATCTATCCATCAGACCATCCATCTATTGGCTCATTCCTCCAATTATCCTTCTGCCATCTATCCATATGCTCATCTGCCTATCTATTCATCTCCCCTTTCATCCATTCTCCAATCCATCTGCTTGTTCATCCATCTGTCCTTCCATCTCCTGAACTGTACTTCCATCTATCTTTATAGACCTGTGTACAGCTATCAATTTATCCATCCATTTTCTCAGTCCACATCCATTCATCCATCCATTTATTTGCCTGTCTGTTCATCTGCCCATCAATTTATCTGTCAGACTCCATCTTCCCATTCACCACCCACTTATCCATCTGCCTATCCATACCTCCACCTCTCCATCTATTTGGCTGTCCTTCCATATTCCAATATATGTATCCATCCACCCTATCACCCATCCATCCATCTATACATCCATTAAACAGCTCGATTACTGATTCAACTGCCTATCCATCCATCTCCCCCTTCAACTATTCACCATTCCATCTGCTTTTTTCATCCTTCTTTCCCTCAGCTCCCACATATCCATTCCTTGTGGACCCATGCATAGCTATCGATTTACTCATTCATCCAATTATACATCTGCCATCCATCCATATTTTCATTTACCCATCTTCACACCCATACCTCCATCTATCCATCCACTTGCCCATCCTTCCATCTTTGAGTCCACTTGTCCTTCTGCCCTTTTACCATCCATCAAGCAGCCAATCTATCCATCTCCCCCCTTATCCATTCACCTGTCCATTTGCTTATTTATCCATCAGCCTCTTTGTTCACACACATATTCATTCCTCTGTCTATCCATTCACCTATCTACCCATTCTTCCAATTATCCATCTGCCATCTATGTATATTTTCGTTTATCCCTCTTCCAATCTTCTCATATGCTCATCCATCCATCTGCATGTCCATACCGCCATCCATTAATTTGCCAGATTCCATGCATCTATCCATCTGCTTGCCCACCCATCATCTACCTTCCCATCCATACTTCCATTTACACATCTTTGTCCATTCTTCCTTCTTCGACTTCACCCATCCATCCAACAGCCAGCCTATCTATCCACCTCACCTTCATCCACTCACCAATCCATCTGCCATCCATCCAACTGTCCACCCACCCATCCATTTCTCTCTGACCATCCATCTATCTGTATAGATTTGTGTACTGAGATTGCTTTGTCCATCAATCCATGCTGTGTTACTCCACCTATCTTCATCACTTCTCTTAAGCAGAGATATGAATTGAGCACAGATTTTCTCACCCAAAGTTTTCTGATCCATACTGGTGTTCAGTGATATCACAAACTTTTTTTTTNGTTTTCTCCAGCATCTGTCCATCAAAATCACCACAGGAAATGTAGAACATGATGTAGAGGTGTAAAGCATACAGGTATAACGTACCGACATCGTGTATTCGAATTATTTTATGCTTTTCAGTACTTTCATAACACTTCTATTGTTGGTGTGAGACAGTGCTGCTGGTATATTCTGCAGAAGAATATCATCACACCACACTTGAGACTATAACTGCGAGCTTTAGCTGAAATACTGCACATCACTTTGTAGACCTGAATGTTGCATGCATTTCAATTTCTACTTACTATTTTTTAATTACTAGCAGCTGCTAACAATGGAAACTGATCAACATTTTAAACAAATAGTTTGTCCTCATATGAAGACATTTTATATGTGCAGTAAGTCCTTGGAGGAAATGTAAAATCTGTTCATCACCAGAGGCTCAGCAGGAACAGCAGCTCATAAGAACTCAGCTTTGAACTGATGAGAGGAAGATGAAAAAGTGAATTATATCTGCAGCTTTTCAATCAGGGGACATTTTGATCAAAAATCACCCACAGATGACACTTTCATTGTTATAATGATAACAGTAATACTTTATCCTTCCACTTCATCCAGCCCGCATTCATCCATCTGTCTGTTCATCCATAAATAGCCATTCAGTCATCCACTTGTTCATCTGTTTATCAGTCCATCCAATCATATAGTATTCATTCATACAATCGTCTGTTCATTCACCCATCCGTCTGCCCATCCAGCTATCCATATACCTATTCATCCCCTCATTTGTCCATCTGCCTATTCATCCATTCAACTAAATAGTTATAACTACATACATTGATTTCCTGATCATCATCCATTCATCAATCTGCCCACTCATCTGTAACTATTCATCTGCACATCCATTTATCCTTCCATCCATCCACTCGACTGCCAACTCATCCATCCATCCATCCATCCATCCATCCATCCGTCCGTCCGTCCGTCCGTCCGTCCATGGAAGACGGGTAATAACCAGACGAGTAACTAAGTACTTTACTAGGGTAGGTAGGTAGGTAGGTAGGTAGGTAGGTAGTATCCATTCGCCTGCTTATCTAGCCATCTGTATTTTCAACAGTCCATATATCTATTCATCTGTCCATTCATCCATACAACCATCTATCTACTGCCCATATATCAAATAACCTGTCCATCCATCCATGTATCTACTGCCCATCCATCCACTCACTGAATGACTCTCTTTTAGGTGATAGAGATTTAATATAGTACTCGTACTTGTTTAGATTTCAAAACGTCTGTCGACAGTTTTCTCTTAGAACTAAGGAAACAGTCTCATTCACAAATCAGAGCTGGTAACAAATCAGATGAATCAAATCCAAAGGACCAAGGAAACTGAATTTCTAAAGAGAGTTGTCATGGGGAATTGAACCAACAAAGTTCAATTCACACAGATCTTTTAGAAACAAGCTGTTTAATGTGTTCCCCAGTTTCGCATGTCATTAAAACATGAGATCCTGCAGACAGTACAGAAAGGCAGCTTAATTAACTGCATTAAGTTGTGATTATTTCTGGCTTCCAGGCTCTTTTTTTTCCCTGCGAGTTCACTGTAAGAGTACATGAGTACAAGAGTAGCACTGTCTCACTCCAACAATAGCAGACTTATGAAAACGCTAGAAGGCACGAAATAATCAGTGTGCATGATGTCAGTACATTACACCCATATGGTTTACGTTCCTCTGACAGCTTTACAAATAGCTTTAAATCTGAGATGGTGCAGGACGAAATCGGGGTTATTCTGGAGGTCAGAGATGGGCCTCTACGCAATGTCCTTCAAGTAGGTCTGACGAGTACCTTTCACGTAATACCTCCTGGACTCTAATGTTTGGTTCATGTCTGACTCGAAACATTGTGAGTGATAAATAACACTGGGAAGCAAAACTATTTTTACAGGTTTCTAGAGCAATGAACGAGCATTACTAGAACATTCAATAAGTATTCTAAGAAAATTGAAACAACATTCTTGCAATGTTCTTAAAGAAAATTTACCATTAACACTCCAACAACGAAAAAGCTGCATTAACATTATAGAAACATTTACGAACGCCATGTTACAACAGAACCAAATGTTCCTCAAGCATCACTCAGAAAATGTTTTGCTAACCTAAACTTTTTTAGCTGAAAGACATTGCCAATGAGCATGCTAATGATTCTATATTAGCTAGCTACCCAGAACTTGTTCATTTTATGGTCTTATAGTACGTTACTATGGTCGATGTGTTTTTGATTATATTACCTTCGTAATGACAATCCGCAACACTATAGAAATGTTTATAAATGTTAAATTGAACATTGACAGAACCAAAAGTTCCTGTAACCGTAACGTTCAGATATCCTTCGACCTAAACTAAATTGGTTAGCTGGATAATTTAGCTAATGATCCAAAATTGGCTAACTTGGTCATGGTTCTTAACTGGCTAGCCAAGCAGGTAACATGATGAGAATATTAGTAGCAACTGTCCTACAACTAACATTGTTGCATCAACGTTGTAGGAATGTTTATAAATTTTCTGTTCATTTAGCTAATGATATTAAATTGTCTGGCTAACTTGCTAGTGATTCTAAATTGGCCTGATGGAAATGTCAGCAATAATGCTTCTACAAGTAAAAATGTTGCAGCAATGTTCAGTAAGTGTTCTGCTAACCTAAATTTGTTAGCTAGTTTGCTAATTTAGATGATGAGTAGCCTGAGCTGATACATGCCCAGGATAACATCAACAACTAACTTACAGCAGTGTTCGGGAATCTGTTTGCATGACATCCATCAGGAACCATACCTTTTACAGCGTGGACACGAAGCACCGGTTAGAAGTTGTGGATCGAATGATGTCAGCATCAGCTATCTAGAGCTCAGACATGGAAATCTGTGGTTAAAGTCTTGATGCTTTGTCCCCTTAATTGCTCCTTCCAGCTAGCTGTTATTAAATCTGGTGTGTATAAATGCTGTTTGTGTGTGAATCATAGTTAAAATTCTCAGACCAACTCAGAGATGCCATGGAGCCGAAGGAAAGGATTGAAACATCTAAATNCACACACACACACACACACACAGTCTCTCTCTTGTGAATATTAATGGTGTGTTCTCTCGTCTCCGTGATCGATACGTGAGCCGGACTGACAGCCACACGCTAATTGAAGACGACATGTTTTTAAAAGAGATGAACGCCCACAGATGAGAGAGAGAGAGAGAGAGAGAGAGAGAGAGAGAGAGAGGGGACAAGATGACAGATCTGCATGTAGACGATTGAGTTATTGGTCCAGACGCATCAGACCTCTCTGACCATCAGTGGGGGAAAGAAATGGCGCCCGAGTGGCTCGCTTTGTAACAACTGACAGGAAATATTATAGAGATAAAATTACAAGGCTGCCACTGAGACTGTGTGACATTGTGGGCTTGAGGACAACATGAAGGTTTGGGTCTGGAGAAAAAAAAAAAATGGCCGCTCTTTCCGCAGATTGAATCTATTCCTAGCAGAACTGATTAGCACCAAGGTTTCCATTCTGCTTCTAAATAAAGCGATGTAACAGCCTTGTCTCATTACTATCACACAAAACTACTCCTTTCAGAGCATCGAATCCAAAATGGCTGCAATTTCCTCCGTCAGAATGATTTTGTAATTAGGCTCACATCACTCCAGTTAGCTTCAAATAAGACAATTACACTAAAAGATATTCATCCTAATTTAGCCCCCCAAAAAAGTCATAAGTTAAGTGTGTAATTTGTCTTATTAGTGGATCCAAAATGGCCGAAATTTCATCATTTCTACAGTCCATATGATTAGGTGATGAGGGTCACGCTGCTAACCTAGAATTATTTTCTTTTCTTTATTCTTTCTCTCAACCCACCTTATCTTCTTTTCCTTCTTTCCTTGGATGAAATTCACATTATAATTACACACTTATTTCTTTTTTTCTTTGACTCATTCTTTCACTCCTTGCTTCATTTTTTTTTAAATGTGAATTTTCCTTCCTTCCTTGTTTTTTCCCCCTTCCTTCCTTCCTTCCTTCCTTCCTTCCTTCCTTCCTTCCTTCCATCCATCCATCCATCCATCCTTCCATCCATCCATCCATCCATCCATCCATCCATCCTTGTTTTTTTTCCCCAGCATGGGAATGTCTTCAAGACAGAGGAGTTTACGCTGTTTCTCGGTAATATGATGAGCTGCATTTTTTTGTCTTCTTACCATTAAAAAAAAAAAAAAGACAAAAAAGAGAAGCTGGCGAGGAAATGACTACTAATACCTGTGATAACGTAACTATAAATGGATAAAAAGTAGACTGTCATTGTCATCACTGAAAAACGGCCATGATAGAAGAGGAATGAGAAAATTGGATTCAAAATGGCTGCTTTGTCCAAGATTCAGTCAGAAATTCAGTCTATTAGCATTTCACTTCCACCGATCGCGCTGCCCACATCTGAGTAAATAAGAGACGGATTTATCGTACTCGTAGTTAGCCATGCTAATTTAGCAGGAAAGGATTGTTTGCGATACTTGCGTTTTGAAATGTAGGTAATTCCATTTTTTTTGTTGTTGCTCTGATTTGGATTAATCTTCTCCTGCTTGTACGAAAGGACAAAACTCCTTCCTTGACAGTAAACCCTTTTCTCCCAGCACTTAACTGAAGCCATAATTAACAATCCTCTCAACGCTGCTACTTTGATTCCAGCCTTGTTAACGAACAGAGCGTGTTCCTAAATTAGCGCGCTACCAGGACGCGGGCGTGCGGGGGTCCTGCGGGATGCTAGCGGCTTGCGTTCTGCGCTAATGAATCCAGCGGGTTTTAATGAGCTGAGATTAGCTTTGATTCTTAAGAGGCCAGCGGTGAAGTCAGCATTCGTCACGCTGAACAAAGCGCCGTTCAGGCGTGTGCTAATGACGAAGGGTCACCTGGACATCGAGAGACTACAGTTTGCTTTGCATTTATATTAGCGTCTCGGGGGAAAGGAAACGACTTGTTTATGCACTAATTTAACATTCATTTGTCCTTTTGTCCAGCTGCTGAACACCGAGTCTGACGTGGATGTCCTCATTCCCTTAGTTTTGTCCTTTAGCTAGGCTAAACAGTCCAAACCACAACCCCACTGAGCAGTGTATCACAATATCCCCCAAATCCCATATCTACTAAACAAGTATTCTCTCTCTCTCTCTCTCTCTCTCTCTCTCTAACTCTCTCTCTCTCTCTCTCTCTGAGTGTGTGTGTGTGTGTTCCACTGAGACCTAAACTTTGGGTTTTTCTGCATTCATAAAGTTTATACTGAAATTGTAACCACTTTCAGATTAAAGTGTGAAACTTTCCCACTGAAACACACTGACGCAATGTTGGATGATGTCATAATGTGCGTTACAGCAGCCGACCAATCAGCAGCTTCGATTCAACTCGCACACAGGGGAAAGATTTATTACAACATTTATTACAACACTGTTTCTTTCTTCCTTTCTTCACTTTTCCTTTTGATCCATCCCCAAATATTTTCCTTTTCAGTCTTTCTTTGGACAACACACAATTTATTCCCCCTCCTCATCACGTTTTTCTATCCTTTCACGTTTCCTTCTTTCATTCTCTTTCTTTAACTTTTCTTAATTACTTAAAGTTTTCTTTCTTTCTTTCTTTTTCTTCAAATGCATTTGCCTTCTTCCTTTCTCCATCCTTTTTTTCAGACATTCCCCACTCTTCTCATTTCTCCTTCCATTTTCCATTATTTCCCTTTCATCCATTCCTCATTCTTTCTTTGGACAGGACACACATCACAATTACATGCTTTCATTCCATTCTTTTATTCCTCCACTCTTTCATTCCATTCTTTTATTCCTCCACTCTTTCATTCCATTCTTATTTTTGCATCATCTGAATTGTTTTTTGAATTGCTTTTATTCTTTTTCTTAAATATTCTTTCTTTCTTTCTTCATGTGCATCTATTTTCTCTAAGTCTTCTTCTACCTCCCTTGTGTAATTTTGTTCTTTTTCAATCCTCCTTCCTCCATCCATTTTCTTTTCAGTTCTCTGTCACCCTTCCTTTTCATCCATTCCCGACAGTCCAGTTCTGGACGCAGGGCTGTGAATGGTCTAATCTCTATGGATGACTGACAGCTGCATTGACAGTCACACGTTCATGCAAAACAACCTCACTCACACACACTCACTCACACACACACACACACACACACACACACACACACACACACACACACACAGACAGAGGGGGACAGAAACATGAAGAGTAAATAAATAAATAAATAGCCCCAACTTATACCTACATTCATGTTTGAGTTAGCCTGTTTAATGCTAGTTTAAGCTAGCCTGTTTACTATAATGATATTCTGTGTTTTATTCTGTTTACTCCAATGCTAGTTTGGATTTTAACCTATTTACTATAATGCTAATTTGTATTTAGCCTGGTTTTTTTTTAAATAATGCTAATTTACATTTAGCTTGTTTACTATAAGGCTAGTTCATGTTTTAGCCTGCTAGTTTCAGTTAGCCTCTTCACTATAATGCTAATTTACATTTAGCTTGTTTACTATAAGGCTGGTTCATGTTTTAGCCTGCTAGTTTCAGTTAGCCTCTTCACTATAATGCTGATTTGTATTTAGCCTGTTTTTTTATAATGCTAATTTATATCGAGCTTGTTTACTATAACGTTGGTACATATTTTAGCCTGCTAGTTTCAGTTAGCGTTAGCCTCTTCACTGTAATGCCAGTAGCTTGTTTGCACTTAGACTGTTTACTATAACGTTAGCTCGGTTAGCCTGGTTGGTGGTGTATTAGCTAAAAAAATTTTTAAAAAAAGGCACAGGACCAACTGACTCTCTCAGAATGATGTGAAATGGAGCAGGAGATGAAAGTTCTGGCAGAATTTTCAAAGACAGACTGGTGTTTCTGTAAATTAACCAAACAAACAATAATAATTAGTGAAATTAATTGATCAGAAAATGTAATTAGCGTGTAATTTAGTGAGGGGATTCTCTGGAGGACGAGTGTGAGCACCGAATAGTGCAGAAACACACACAGGATGAGTTTTACAGTGAGAAACGTGTTGTCTTGCTGTCCTGCCCTGTGTGTGTGTGTCTCCGCATCTCAGACTGAGCATTATTAGCCATTAGCACCAGTTTAGCCGCTGCTTAATTAAACGTTGCTCTTGATGACTCACTCACTCACACCTGCTTCTGTGGACCTTTAGCTTTTTATAAACTTTCGACAGTTGAAACCGTTTCAGATTAAAGTGTGAAACTGTTTAATTCCACCTGACCGCTGATGTCATAATTTCCATGTCATGTGATGTCATAATGTTACTGCAGCCGACCAATCAGCAGCTTCGATTCCACTCAGTCAGTAGAACTGCACGCCCATTACAATCCACACTCATTATTTATCTTTCTTTATAATTGTCTGTTCTTTCATTCGTTTTCTGCCTTTCCTTTTTCTATCCTTTACTTCATCTTTGTTTGACTTGCTTCTATTCTCTCTATTCTCTCTTTTTTATACACTTATTCATCCATCCATCCATCCATCCATCATCCATCCAGAGTTTTAGAGTTTTTTTTAAATATTTATATTTCTCCCTCCTTTAATTTTAATTTTTCCTTTCTTTTCATCCATTCGTCTGTTCTTTCATTCCTTCCCTTTTTCTTATTCTACAATCTTGTCTCCCTCCTTTCCATTTCATTCATATTTCCACCCATTCATCTTCATCTGTCTATTCTTTTTTTAATTATTTTTATCAATCCACTTTTCTTTCTTCCTTTTTTCTTTCATATATTTTTCTTTTATACTACTTTCTTGCCTTTCCTTTCCTTCTTCCTTGTTCTGATCATGTTCATTCGTATTTCTCTTTTATCCACACATTTTTCTTTTCTTTCTTTATTTGATACTTTGCTCTTTATTCCATGTTTCTTTCGTTTACCCATACTTTAATTTCCTTGCTTTTCATCCTTTCCTCCTTCTCTTCTTTCCATTTTTCTTTTGACAACACTCATTACACACTTTTTACCTTCCCTCATGCACTCATTCTTTCTTATCCCTCCATCTCGCCTCTGTCTTTGCCATATACATTCATAATTTCACCAATCCTTCATCTTTCTTTATTTTTCCCTTTTCATCCATCCACTAATTTCTTTCTTTTCTTGAATGAATCATGCCCAGATGTCCATACGATATGTGATCAGTTGGAGCCTGATGTGTCTATCGTGAAGGAACATTGAGCATTAAAGTTAAAATGAGAGATGGAGGATGAAGATGAATCGAAAGGGCCTTAAATAAATAAAATGGCAGTGGAGGCTCTATAGACTGATCTGTGGAGATTCTGTCTGCTGGAGAGAGACGGAGAGAGACGGAGAGAGACAGGGAAACAGACAGGGAGTGATGTGATGGAGGTGAAGTCTCCGCTGAGATCGTCCTCTATCGCTCCACTCACTTTAGCTCACATCACTCCATCACAACAAAGCTTAATAATTCATCACTGCTTCCAGGAAGTACACCGTGTGCGTGTGTGTGAGAGAGAGAGAGAGAGAGAGAGAGAGAGAGAGAGAGAGAGAGAGTGACCTGAGTTTCAGGTTTCAATAAAAAAGCCAATTTCTGCATCATTGTTTAGGGCAAACGGAATGACAACAAAGTGCTGACATGCTAATTTAGTGTGTGTGTGTGTGTGTGTGTGTGTGTGTGTGTGTGTGTGTGTCCAAGCATGATATTCACCTACGGATGCTTCCTTTGCTTAAAGGTGGTGAGAATTTGAGCTCAGGAACCCCAAATCCTTCTTCAGAACTCAGGAACTTAAAAGCTATAAACCATTTTCAGGAACTTTGGAACATTTTCAAGAAGCCAGGAACTTCTACAGGAATCCAAGAACTTTGTTAGGAACTTAGGAACATTGTCAGGAACCCACTGTCCTTTTTAGAAAACCAATAACTTTTAACTAACTCAAAACCTTCTCACGAGATCCCAGAACTTTTTTGGAACTCAGGAACCCAGAAACTTTTTCAGTAACTTAACATTAAATGGTCAAGATGTTAACTTTGTAACCAGTGACATTTTTTTCAGGAACTAAGATATATTTTCTAGAAAGTCAACCAGTTTGTCAAGAACTGTGGGACTTTTTCAGCAACTCAGAAATAGAAAGCCAGTAACTTTTCTTTCATGGACCGAGGAGCTTCTTCAGCAACCCAAGAACTTTCTCAGGAGCTTGATGTTCAGCTACCTAAGAAACAATCTTTTCCCTAATATAAGAGTTTTTTTTTCCAAGCAACTTCGGTACATATATTATTTGCATCTTGCCTTCACGGATCCTGCTGTTGAAATCTGAGGTTATTAAACTGTTTGTGATAAAGTCTCTGTGCTATCTTCCTACAGCGAGAAGTGCATTTTAATTGAAATTAATTGACAGAGACGCTGTCGCACTCTGAGGAAAGGTGCTCGTAAAATTGAACACAGATGGCAGCAAACTGAACTGGAACACCTGAAAGTGAAGCTTCGGCCAAACAAAGTCCCCCAAGCCCCGAATGAAGTCGATCAGCCAAGACGTGTTTAGTGTCTAGAGCTTATTTCTTCAATTTATCATTGGAGCTATGAGGCGAATATAGCTAGCTAGAGTTAATCTCCAGTGTAATCACTGAACTCTGAGTGAGGGTTAGAGTGGGTGTGGTTAGACTAATGGTGGGGTTAGAGAAAGGGGTGGGGTTACAATGAAGGTGCGGTTAGGTGGAGTCAGAGTGAGGGTGTGGTTAGATTAAGGGTGGGGTTAGAAAGAGGGGTGTAGTTAAGTTAATGGTGTGGTTCGACTAAGGATTTGGTTAGAGTAAATGTTGTAGCTTCCACTAGACACATTTTATATATAACATTCTAATCACATACACCTCCCTTGCTCCCACTGCACTGAGCTAACATGCTAACACGGCTAACAATCTATGTAACCACCAATTTGGACAAGTCCATAAAAACTCCCTGATGTTCACTTTCAACTTCTGACCTGCTCCTTTAACATGAGTGCGGCGTGAGATCTGAACACTCGCTCAGATGACTGATAGGATTATGATGTCAACAGTCCTGTGATTCAGCACTGCTCCCACACACACACACACACACACACACACACACACACACACACACGTGCGCACCATGTTAGGAATGTGTGGGATTCATCTTATAGAATCAAAACTGTGGCTAATGTTCTAGCAAAGGCCACCATTATCTAATGCACAGACAACCAGGCTAAAGTGGGTCATGTGACCAGCAGGGGGAAGTTTTATACAGGCACTTCAATACACACACACTAAAGAGCTTTAGAGTGAGAACAGCATGAGTCAGAGTTAATCGCACACACACACACACACGCACACACACACGCACACACACACACACACACACACACACACACACACACATTATAATACACTAAGGTAATGATATGGAATTTGAATTTTAACTGCCAGCTGATGATGTCATAATGACTGTTACAGCAGCTGACCAACCAGCAGCTTCGCTTCAACCCGCACTCAATAAAGTATGTACAAACACTTTCTCTCGATTTTTTCCCATTCTTTCTTTCTTTCTTTCTTTCTTTCTTTCTTTCTCAGAGACTCTAGAGTAATACTCTTTATTGTATCTCCTGACCGACGTTGTGTAGCGTGTAATACCAGCGTAAATGTGTTTGTCATGTTGCTTGTTGACCCCCGCACTCGTCTCCAACACCTCCATCATATAAAGCACTTATGTAAACATCCTAAACATGTAGTGACACTCAACAGCGTTCTCGTGTTGAAGTGGGGGTGCAGTGGGAGAGAGGCGTCATCACCACCCCAGAGTGCTCTCCTCTCGAAGCTTGCTCAGACAATTAACTCGCACACACTTACAGCGCTGGGAAGCTTAGTGCCACTTAACATTCATGCTCTCTCAGGCTTTCATATGCTAAAATGAGGGGCTTTTTAAAATATGTTCATATACTCGAAAATTATTTTGCACCTTTGTGAAGGTTCACGTATAAAATCATGCTGTGCTGAAGGGCTTCTAGAGAAAGAAGGCATTGGGTGACTTCTCCTAAAGAAGTGCATGTCGTTAAAGTGCACTTGCAGCATGATGGGTGGAATGTGTTGGGTGAACGAATACTGTTGCATTTGCTGGAAAAACCAGACATTTTACCCATTTTATCTATCGTTTACCCTCTCACACCACCAGATCATCTGGACCTGCACTCGTATACCCTCTCACACCATCGCATGATCTACATGCACGTTCATTTACCTTCTCACACCATCAGATTAATTGCACCTGTTTTCATTTACCCTCTCACACCATCTGGTCATCTATGCCTACATTCATTTACCCTCTCACAGCATTGAAGAATCTGCCTACACTCATTTACTTTCTCACACCATCAATTAATCTCCATCTACACTCGTTTACAATCTCACACCATCTGATCACATGTGACTTTACTCGTTTACCCTCTCACACCATCAGATGATCTGTCCCTATACTTATTTACCATCTGACAGCATTGGACCACCTGTACCCACACTCATTTACCCACACTCATTTATCTTATGTCCTCTCACACCATTGGCTCATCTGTACCTAGACTTTTACCCTCACACACCATCAGATCATCTGTACCTACCACACCTACCTTCTCATACCATCTTATCATCTCTGCC
>CM074967.1:13909297-14006309 GCA_037577455.1 Pangasius macronema | reverse complement strand
TATCTACACTCATTTAGCCTCAGACACCATTGGATCATCTTTACTTCCACTCGTTCACCCTACCACAAAACCAAATCGCTTGTACCTATACTTGTTTACCCCCCTTACACCATCAGATCATCTGTACCCACACTCGTTTACCCTCTTATACCATCGGATCATCTGTGCCTACATTCATTTAGCCCCATCGGATAATTTGTGCCTACACTGATTTACCCTCTCACACCATCTGATCACCTGTAACTACACTCCATTACCCTCTCATACCATCGGATCATCTGTACCTACACTCGTTTATGCTCACACACTATCAGACCATCTGTACCTACATTTGTTTCCCCTTACACTATCCGAAAACATCTGTACATCTTGTCATCTGTATTTCTTCGTTCAAGTGAATCAGGTATAAAATCAGGCTGAACATTTTGTAGTTTATACCCTTTAGTGAGTGTTGCTGTGGTTTGTGTGAGAAAAGATGGAGTTCATGTGTTCATCCTTCCTTCATTCGGAGAGCGAGGAATCCATCATTGACGCTCCTCTGGCTGAGAGAGCACAAACCGCCCAATCGATACTCACCTGCCGAGCTGAAGGGCTTTCCGAGGATTAGATGTCAAACCTGCTGGGCCTGTTGCTATGATAAACTCTGTGTGCTTCCACTCACATGTGTGTGTGTGTGTGTGTGTGTGTGTGTGTGTGTTTCAGGCAGCGAGACTGAGCAATGATTCCTCCAGCAATCCTGTTTGCTCTAGGCATCTTCTGATAATCAGTTATGAATTTTAGGTTTGAATATTCAAGATGCACAATATGGTTATAATAAATGCTTCAAAATATTAATTCATTAGGGTGAACACTTGACTTCCGCATCACTGAAGGGTCACTAGTTTGGACATATTTGAAGCAGTATGCATTCTTCTTGGAGAAGGAGCCTCCTCCTGAATGGAACGATAGTAGGCTTAAGTCAGTAATAGAAGCAGGTCAGGATAAGGGGTGGGGCTGGAGTGAGGGGTGGGTATGGAATATAATTTAGAATGAAAGGTGGGGTTAGATTGTGGGTGGGGTTAAGAATGATGGATGAAGCTAGAGTAGGGCCAAGAGTATGAGAGCTGGATTAAAGTATGAAACAGAGTTAGCATAAGGGGCGATGCTAGTGTGATGGGTGGGGTTAGAGTTAGGGTTGGGGTACGAGTAAGGGGGTAAGTGTAGGGTACAATTAAAGCAAGGACTGGAGTTCAAGAGCAGATTTAAAATGAAGGAGTGGGATTAGGATGATGGTAAGACCCAGAGTGTAAGGGTTGGCTTGAGCTATGAGACAGAATTAGCGTAAGGGGTGGGGCTAGTGTAAGATGTGTAATGAAGGATATGGTTAGATCAAGTCTCCTTTCCGTGGGAGGAAATGGCTTGCTAAGCAACCGTGTGTCGTAAAGTGGCCACCGTGACTCTTTTTTTTTTGTTTTTTTTTTTAAACTGCATATCATCCACAATAAAACTTAATAATAAGATCTGCATAGTTGCTGTGTGTTAGAACCGTCAATGTTTTTTGCGAATCATCATCTCCCATTAGCAGGATGTTTTAGGCTAGCGCTCAACCGGATCAAGTCCGCCAACGCCTCACCGCACCATTAACACTTGTCATTTCTAATTCCGCAGGATTTTAATCAAACCCATCCTCTGCAGTGTTAGTACATCCCCCGTCTGAGTTTTTAATGTGTATCCCCATGACAACAGCTAACACAAAGCGTTCTATACAATCCGAAAGGTTTTATGTGCACACCACACTTTATAGCCTCAGGTCGAGGCTGTCACAGGAATTAGGGCACCCTTATCTCTCTCTCTCACACACACACACACACACAAACATGTATACACACATGCACATGCGCACACACAAACACACACTGCTGCAGGATTATCTCTTAGACGAGTAAGCAGGTCTGATGTTAACTTAAAGTACTCAGAGGTCTAAAAAGGAACACACTGCTTCTCTCTGCCAGTGCAAATGCATTGGTTAGTGTGGTATACACACACACACACACACACACACACACACAGAGACAGCTATTATGTTCCCATTCAGCGATTCTTTCAGTTCTGCCCCTCTTACTCCCTCTAGGAGTTAGGATGATGAGGAGAATACGAAGATGGGTGGAGTCAGGGTGATGGTGAGAACAGCAACATGGGTGGTGTCAGTGGGATGGGGAGAATAGGAAGATGGGTGGAATCAGGGTGATGGGAAGAATAGAAGGTGTTGGGGTGATGGGGAGAATATGAAGATGCGTGGAGTCAGGTGATGGGTGAAATGAGGTACAAGAGGCTCGAAGGAAGATTAATGTGGGGGAGGGGTTAGAATTAGGGGCGGAGTTAGAATGATGAGTGGGTTAGAGTGAAAGGGAAGGTTAAATTCAGGGGTGGAGTTAACATGCTAATGCACACAAACACTCCCTAACACACCCTAATATAAATGCTAACACGCTAACAAACTGTAGAACAAACCAATAACATACACTAGCACACTACTGTAACACTAATAACACACATCAAATATCGGATTTAAACATGCTACCAGGAAGACAGAAACATGACTTCCTGTGTCTCACCGTCGAACTTCCTGTGTTTGGTGGTGAACACGGTTCTCAGAGCGCTGCTGCTCTCCTCCATCAGGCGTTCGAGATCGGCTTTACTGCGATGTGTGAGTGTGTCCTCCATCTCCACCCCACAGCACGTGTACTCCTGAGAACACACACGCAGGTGCTCACCTGTGGAGAACACACACACACACACACTTTATTACACCCACAGCTTTTGCCCAGATCACACAGCAGCCGAGAGGAACACCAACTGGATCTAATGATGCGTTTCAGCTTGCTGTGACATCATTAATTAGTGACGCCCCATATCAGTCACCCAAATATAAATAGGCATTCATTTGCATAAATTTGCATCTCAAGGATATGTACTAAACTGACAACAATGATCTGTGTAGGCACCACAAGCACATTGCTAAGCATTACACCATTGTGATAGTAAAATGAAAAACAATGCTGCTAGCATATAAACTAACTCAGCTAGCAATGCCGTATTAGCTTTCCAGGTTCTGCAGTGAAAGCTTAGCTCATTAAAGCGCTAGCTAGCTATTTAGCTAGAAGGCTAGCTATATAAAGGCTATGTCCAAAATGTAAGTGTTTATGCCTAGGTAGTGTTCCTACAAGGACGTTCAGTCAGTCATTTGAAAATTCTGTCCACAATTCTAGAGCTAGTGTTCATCCCAAATGCTAGATTTCAGAAGTTAATCTTTTGAGAACATCAACCATTTTAAGGCTCCATCCCGAACACTGGAATTCGTAAATAGTTCATCNGTCCCAAATGTTAGCATTTATGGCTAGATAGTGTTCCTACTAGAACATCAGTTATTTAAAGGTTCCTTCCAAAGCTCCAAGTTCACAGCCCGCTGGTGTTTCTACTTCAACCACGCCAAGTTTATGACTCTGTCCCAAACACTAAATTCTGTAACTAGTTACTTCTTTTAGAATTAGGAAAATTCAATTCATGACTACCTTGCTATTAGAAAATGGAAAAATTAGCTAGCTAAAGTGCTGCTACAGGCCCCTGTTATGTTTATACATATACTGGCTAATCAATGAGACAGGCTCAAACTTTTGGACTTATTTCTTGACGGAAAGTGCACAGGAGCCATGTTTATTCATTAAGACAGCGATTATGCGCCTGTTCCGTGTACTGTGTGTGAAATGAAACGTGAATTAAATGTGTGGTGACATTAAAATGTGCTGAGTGGATGACTTTAAATCTGTGTGTGTGTGTGTGTGTTCCACGCCGCACTGAAACAGAGCAGCGCCGCAGCTAGAACTAAATATCACGGTGATTAGCGTACTAATCTCAGGTCTGTAGATAAAGTTTAGCTGCTGCAGTGATGCCTCAAACTTTTGGTAGCTAACTCCAAAGTTATGTATCAGTGATATATTTCTATACCTATACTAACAATAACAGCTGCTCGTAGTAATGCTAGCTAGCTAATTTGGGCATGCTAACACTAAAAAACATTATTGAACGTTTGAGAAATGAGAAGAGGTCTGAGTGGTTGTGGCTTGAAGGATGTATGGAAACAAGCTTGACTCTCTATGGGTGTGGCATGAAGCCATAAAAGGGAAAAAGTCTCTGAGGCCATATATGGAAATTAGAGCATTTTTGAGTTGGTATGCCTTAAAGGCCATAAATGGGAATGAGGGTGTGTCTTTAAGTTCATATACGGTGGATACCTGTGGATAGGTGTGGTTCGAAGCGTTATATGGACATGTATCTTTGTGTCCATATATAGAAATGAGAGCAGTTCTGAATAGGTGTGGCTTGATGCTGTAAATGAGAATGTGGGCATGTCTTTAAGACCATATATGGTAATAAGGACATCGCTGAATGGGTGTGGCTTGAAGGATATGGGAATATAAGTTTGTCTTAGTGGCAATATATGGAAATGACAGCGGTTTCAACTATATACGGTCATTTAGCCACTCTTCGTGTCCATATATGGAGATTAGCACGTTTTTTCTTAGGCATATGTTTCGGCCATAGATGCATCGTGGGCGAATATGAGCCTCTGGATGTGTATGTGGGCGTGTCTTTGCATTAATATACGTAAATAAGAATTGTGGATTTTGAGTAGGTACAGCCAAACAGCAATTTTACTGAAGATCATGTGACTATGGCCTGCTCTTTAATTGGCCAGTTTCTATCTCAGAAACACAACTCGGTGTGGTTAACAAAATACAACACAGTGCTGCAACGTGTGTGTGTGTGTGTGTCAGCCTAGAGCTGATAAAGCGTTCATCATGAGGCAGATGGAGTGATAGATCGTTCAGGAACCGCAAAGGAACAGAAACCTGATCTCTCCGTTAATTCACTAATAAACTCACACACACACTCTTCTCTTCTCACAGTCACCGCAAATACATCATTATCGATCCTCCATTACACACACGCGAGAGCCAACAATGTTGGAGTGAGCTCTCCTTCTTCTCCTTCTTCTCCTTCATCTTCTTCTTCTTCTTCTTCTTCAGAGCTGCACTGTGGATTTTCTTTCATCATATCTTCCTCTTTGTTCCAGGACTCCAGGACACTTTCTCTTCGGTACAGTAGTTTCCCTACAGTGTCCTTGTGTATTGTGTGTGTGTGTGTGTGTGTGTGTGTGTGTGTGTGTTTCTTTCCAAAAAAAGGAATAACACATCATTTTGACCTGAACAGATGCTGAAGGATATTTCCACTCCAAGCTCTGTGTGATGAAGCGGAAATGTGGACTGATGATGTGTCTGCCATCTGGACTTCCTCACTACAGTCCCACATCCCCTTACTCACTCCCCACTGAGATTGAGACCTGAATGAAACACGTCCAAATGAGACGCAGGGAGAATTCCCTAAATCCAGCACCACCATATGCTGCTGCGGCGCTAAGCTAACTTTCACAAAACTTCAAAGAGTTCATCATACTAGGTCTGTGTTCCAATTCTTTGTTTAACACTTCCACTAGTCCACTTCCTCTAGGTTGACTCCATGTTGAGCTGTTCCTAGCTACAAGCAAACTATTTTGATATCATGATAGTGACTCAGCAAACCTACTTTTCATGCTAGACTCAAATTCAGCTATGTAGTACATCAGCCAACTAGCAAACATTTTACTTAAAATGGCCGCTTATCATTCTAGTCACTTGTCAAAGTTGCCGCTTAAGAAAATCTGCTGCTAGCACACAACATAACATAAGCAGCTGATCTGCTAAGTGGCTAGTATGTTACCTAGCTGTTGTTTTAAGTGACTAGTGCACTACATAGCAAAATATGCTGATTTGCTATTGGCTAGTGTGAGAACTAGCTGTTAATTTAAGTGGCTATCTTATCACACTAGCCACTGTAGCTATGTTGTGCACTAGCCACTTTAAGACATCAGCTAGTTATCACTCGGCTGAGATATAGAGAGGTTTCTAAGCCATTAGAGTCATTTCTTGGGTATTTCGAAACAACACATTAAACCTATTTATTGTTCTGCATAAATTATTTTTATTGGTTTAAAATTACATGTTCTGGGGAAACTTTAAAGTCTCTGAAGGCGGTAAAAAAGTTTGTGGTATTGCAACAGTAGAGTGAAATACTTGTTGGAGTTGTTAGTTGTGTTTCTCTATATTGCATCAGATGAAAATATTCTATGTTATGGCCACAATAACCAACTCAGAATGTTAATCTACTTTCCTCCGAAAGCCGCACACTTCCTGTTCTAACTTTATTGAACCGGATTTATTAAACTGGATTTTTCTCTCTTACACAGCTTAGCTGGGTTTATGCTACACTCATTTAAACTGCATTGATTTTGGGATAAAATCTTTTCATTGCCGCGTTACAAACTGTAAAAGTTTCTCATGAAGCTGCAGGTTTGAGCTGAAACTTGGAGCCACAAATCAGTTGGACAGAGAAACACCAGACAGAGAGACTACTGCAGAGCTGTACACTTCATAGGGAGACTACATAGGGACACTACTGTACAGCAACACCACAATGTACACTTCAGAGGAAGACTACATAGGGTCATTACTGTATAGCAACACCACAATGTACACTTCATAGGGAGACTACATAGGGACACTACTGTATAGCAACACCACAATGTACACTTCATAGGGAGACTACATAGGGACACTACTGTATAGCAACACCACAATGTACACTTCATAGGGAGACTACATAGGGGCACTGCTGTACAGCAACATCCTAGTGTACACTACACAGGGACATTACACAGAGTTGTACTCTGTTGTACAGCAACACTCCAATGTACACTATGTAGGGAGACTACATAGGGACATTACTGTACAGCAACACCACAGTGTGCACTTCATAGGGACACTACATAGGGGCACTGCTGTATAGCAACACTCCAATGTTCACTACAAAAGGACACTAAATAGTGAGACTACATAGTGAGGTTAGTGTACACCAAAACCCCAGTGCACTACATGGTGAGACTATTAAACAGCACCCCAATCAACAACACACAGTGACACAAAATAGAGAGAGAGGCACTACATAGGGACACTACATAGGGACACTACAGAGAGAGTAGTGAGGCTACTGAATAGCAGCACCCTAATGTACACTACATACGGACACTATATAGGGCCCTGAATAGTAAGTCTACTATACAGCAACACACTAATGTACACCACTTAGGGGCACTACATAGGGATACAACTACACAGCTGCACACCGTGTACACTGTACAGAGACAGTACAAATGGACACTACATAGGGACACTACTGTACACTCTATTGGGAGACTACATAAGGGACACTACTGCACAGCAACACTCCAATGTACACTACATAGGGAGACTACATAGGGATAGTACTGTACAGCAACACTCCAACATACACTACACCAATGCACTGTACAACGCTACAATGTACATAAACACTATATAGAGACACTACACAGAGAGCCTACTGTACATCACCCTACATAAACACCACATACAGACACTACACAGAGAGCCAACTGTACGTCTACCTACATAAACACTACACATGAACACTACACAGAGAGCCGACTGTACGTCACCCTATATAAACACCACATACAGACACCACACAGAGAGCCAACTGTACATCTACCTACATAAACACTACACAGGGACACTATACAGAGAGCCTACTGTACATCTACCTACATAAACACTACACAGGGACACTACACAGAGAGCCTACTGTACATCTACCTACATAAACACTACATACAGACACTACACAGACAGCCTACTGTACATCTACCTACATAAACACTACACAGGGACACTACACAGAGAGCCAACTGTACTTCACTATACATAAACACTACACAGGGACACTACACAGATAGCCTACTGTACATCTACCTACATAAACACTACACAGGGACACTACACAGACAGCCTACTGTACATCTACCTACATAAACACTACACAGGGACACTACACAGAGAGCCTACTGTANACTGTACCTCACTATACATAAACACTACACAGGGACACTCCACAGTGATCTGACTATACAGTACATCACTCTCTCTCTCATTCCTGGCTATCTGTCTCTTTGTATCTGTCAATCTCTTACATTCCATGTATGGCTTTTACTCTGTACCTGTCTGTCTCATCTCCAGCTGTCTGTCTCTCTGCTTGCTGTGTGCATCTCTTTCATCCTTGGCTGCATCTGTCTTTCTTGTCCTTGGCTCTCGCTGCTCTCGGTATCTGTCTCTCTCATCCCTGTCTGTCTCTCTGCTCTCCTCCTCTGTAGGCGTAATGGTGTGTACACTCCCTGTCTGTCTGCTCCATCTCAAACTATTTCATGGACAATAAGCTTTATTTTTATTGATTAACATTGTGCTGGGTGTGCTGAGGGACCACACACACACACACACACACACACACACACACACACACACATCATTGCAAATAAAACTCTTAAGTGCACAAAGGAGAAATAAAATTAGAAACTAGGACTTGTGTAATGTAAACAGGAGTGATCATGGGCTCTGTCCCAAATCACACACATCTCTCTATCAGTCTATCATCTGTCCCATTTGTTACCAGCTGTCTATCTCTCTTCACTCTCTATCTATCTATTATCTATAATTTCTTTCAGCTGTCTGTCTCTCTATCTGTGTTTTTTTGTCCTAGCTATCAGTCTGTTATTTCTCTCTGTCACTTTTCCATCCCATTTTTCCAAGCTGTCTGCTTCTCTATAACTCTTTTGTTTTATGTCTATCTCTCTATCTGTCTATCTGTCCAACTCTTTCACCCATGTCTGTCTTATCACAGTATCTCTCTCTCTCTTGTGCCTAGCTGTCTGTCGCTCTGCTCTTTTTATTTGTCTCTTTCAATCCTGTCCGTCTCTCTGCTCTATCTTTCTGTCTCATTAGTCTTGGACTGTCTTCTCTTTCTGCTGTCCTTCTCTTTCGTCCCCAGCTATCTTTTTTTCTGCACTCTCTATCTGTCATTCTCTCATCTGTCTTTTGTCCATCCCATATGTCTCTCTCTGATTATATCCATTTCTTTGTCTCTGTCCATCTCTCTACATGTCTTTTTGTCCCCAGCTGCCTGTTACTCTGCTCTCTCTATCCATCTTTTATCTGGCACATTTTCCCCAGCTATCTGTTTCTCTGTCTGTCTTTTCCAACTCTTTTGTCCAAACTGTCTCTCTGCTCTATCTGTCTTTTATCTGACTCTCTTGTCCCCAGCTGTCTGTATCTGTCCCATTTATTCTGAGCTGTCTGTCATTCTGACTTTTATTTGACTCGTTTCTTCCACCTGTCTGTCTCTCTGCTGTCTCTATCCATATTTGATCTGACTCTCTTGTCCCCAGCTGTCTGTCTCTCTGAGATCTATATCTGTCTTTTATCTGTCTCATTTACTCCGAGCTGTCTGTTTTTCTGTGACTTTTATTAAACTATTTTGTCCATCTCTCTTTTTCATTCCCAACTGTCTGTCTCTCTGGACTCTCTATCTGTCTTTTATCAATGTTTTGTCATAAGCTGACTCTCTGGAAAACTCTATCTGTCATTTTTCAATCTTTTATCCCCAACTGTCTGTCTCTCGTCTCTGTTCAGTTCTTGGTCCCTCTCCTGTCCCTGTTTCTCTCTTTCATCCCATGCTCTCTCTCTGCTCTCTCTGTCTGTCTCTATTTCACTGTCGTCAGTCGGCTGAAGTGCGCACTCACTCAGAGGAAGCGAGTTTAGTTCTCAGCCCAAAGGGAACTTCATTTATTTCTCTATTTCATTTCTAACGGATTTTAAATTCCCTTTATCCATCTTTAAAGTTCCTAATGGCTTTAACACCTTTATCTCTCGCCCAGTGTCTGACCGGCTGTGTTCCAAATCAGGCTCTAACCTCATCAGCCGCTGCCTTTCTGAGCACTACAGTTCAAGGAGTCTTCAATATTATCGCAAAAAGGTCTAGGAGGCTGCAGGATTTTATTTCAGCGAAGCACAAGCAAAGAAGATTCCTCAGGTTTAATCACTTTCGCAATAATGAGCTTCAAAACCAGGATGAGCGCTCAGGAGAGACGCGAACATTCACTAATATTTAAATAAAAAGTTCCTAGACAGCGACGTACAGTCGCTTCTGTAGCTACATGAGGTATTTCACCTCTTTTACAGGAAGGAGGCGGAGCTTAAGCAACTTACATTACCATATATTTAGCTGGAACTAAGTAAAGAAAGTAAAGAATGTCACTTATCCCAACTTTCCAACACTCCCTTCCTGCTTTTCCTTTCTTTATTCCTAAATTCTTTACGTTTTATTCTTCTTTGCTTTACTTATTCTTTTCTTTACTTGTTTTATTCCTTTTTTTTCTTCATTTCCTTATTTTTCTTTATTCCATTCTAATTGCTTGGTTTTCTTCCTGAACTTTACTTCTTTCTTTACTTGCTTTCTTCCTTTCTTTCTTTCATTTACCTTCTTTATTCATTTTGTGACACTTTTTTTCTTCCATTTCTTCTTGTCCTTCCTTTTTTCTCTAATCCTTTATTATTATACTGTTGTATTTCGTTATTATTGTTTATTTTATTTTATTCCTTACTTTATTGTTGCTAGTTTTTTACCTTCTTTATTCCTTTCTTTACTTGTTTTCTTCCTTTCTTTTTGTCCATCTTTTATTTTCCTTATTCTTTGCATTACGTCTTTTCCCCTTCCTTTACTTGTTTATTCCTTTTGTTTCTTATTTCCCTTTCTTCCTTGCTATACTTTATTCCTCTCTTTCCTTTTTTCTTTTTCATTTTGTGTTTCACTACCTTAATTCCATTTGTACCTTGCTTTATTTTCTATATTCCTTTCTTTACTTTTCTCTTCCTTCCTTTGCTTTCTTTATTCCTTTCTTTTTCTTCTTCCATTCTTTCATTCGTCCTCCATTATTTCCTTCCTTCTTTTTTCTTAGATCTCTTCCACTGTGCAAGCCTTTTAGCTTCATATATCATATATTATGTCCGCACTCCCTACCTCGCGCACGCAGTGAACAGTGGGCTATCGGGACGGTAAAGCGGCGTTGATGGATTTCTGCCTGAATTAGAATGTGATATTTGCATCGGGAAAATCTACAGGCGGAAATTAGAAACGAAAAATTAAGCAGCTCAGGATCACGTCCGGCTGAGTTTCAAAAGGAGTGTGTGCGCGTTCCTTTATTTAATCCTCTTTTTCAGTTTGTTTCAGTCGGGTGTCATTTCACTTCCTGATAAAATGAACATCAGTTCTCTAATCCTACACACATACCTACCCACACACACACACACACACACACACACACTATCAGCGCTCTAATCCCTTAAAGCGTGTGCTGAAGCACTCTTACTCCGACCCCTCTCTCCACCTCTCAGTGTCTGTCTCAGATGGCTTATTCCTCCAACCCCAGGAGTGTTCACGCCTCAAACTGACTCATAGTCTCACACTCAAACAGCAGGGTGAAAGGTCGCGTACCGGAGTGTGGCGCCTCAACAGTGAGGATGTGCGTAGTAATATAGTCCTCTTTTTTCAGCTTCAGTTTCTTGACTGACCGCGTCGTCATATTTTGCTTCCAGAATGTTCTGATATTTATGGAATCCATTCTTCCAGCTACCTGTGAATTGTTTCCTGTGCCACTCGTTGCCGCACACCCCCAAAGCATAACAGATCAACCCTCATGCTTAACAGTTGGCAAGGTGTTCTAATTATCACGTGCCGTCAAGTTTCCTGCTGATGACTCTTCCCTGCAGATCATATTTGTGCAAGCAAATATGCAGGTGCTTTTCCTTTCTGCCCAGCATACAGGCAGCTCTATCTGAGAGTTTTCTTGGTTTTCCAGATCTTTTCATGACGCTCACGGTTCCCGTTAACTCTTTTGTGAAAATTGTGAGCTGGAAGGATCTTTTTATAGCCTTCACCAGCTTTGTATGCATCAGTTAACTTCATATTCATATTCTCAGTCAGCAGTTTAGAGGAGTCCATGGTTGTTGAGTGTTCTTTTTCTTCCCTTTTTCCTTTCTTTCCACTTGTAGCTTTTTATGTTTATTTTTTTCTTTCTTTCATTCACTGTATCTTTCTTTTTTCTTTCTGCTTAAGGATTTATTTGTTTCTTTCTTTCTGCTTTTGTTTGATTGTTTTTTTCTTTCTGCTTTTCTTTAGCTTTCTTTGTATTATTCATTCTGTCTTTTAGCTCTTCCTTTCTTTCTTTTTTTTTCTTTCCTTCTTCCTTCCTTCCAGCTCATTTCTGCCACAGTATTTAATACTAAATGTGCGAATAATGTTTGAAATGGGTTCAGAAAGGCAGCGGCTGATTAGGTTAGAGCCTGATTTGGAACACAGCCGGTCAGACACTGGGCGAGAGATAAAGGTGTTAAAGCCATTAGGAGCTCTAAAGATGGATAAAGGGAATTTAAAATCCATTAGAAATGAAATAAAGAAATAAATGAAGTTCCCTTTGAGTCGAACTCACTTCCGCTAAACGAGTGTGCACTTCACTTTCACATTGACCTTTCAATTCTTGTCACAACAACACGTGTGTGTGTGTGTGTGTGTGTGTGTGTGTGTGTGTGTGTGTGTGTGTGTGTGTGTTTGGAGAATGAAAAGTGAAAAGTCCTGATTCTGAATTACACACTCATTTCATGTCTGATGAAAAACAAATTGTCTCGCTGCTGCTCTGAGACCGAGTACAGCTAACGGCGCACACACACACACACACACACACACACACACACACACGCTGTAGTTGAGTGGTCTGGGACAAGAGGGTCTCCAGGCAATATCTGTTTTGTCTCTCTTTCTCTCTCTCTCTGTGTGTGTGTGTGTGTGTGTGTGTGTGTGTGTGTTTGTGTTCTTGAATGTACTGTCTTTCCTCTCAGAAAGACGTGCTGATCCCAAGCAGTCTGGCTTCCAAACCACTGATCGACTGTTTTCGAACACGCTGTAATCCGTACATGAACCATCATATTCTCCCAAACCACTCTCTGGGTGCACAGGAGCTACACACAAATTGTTCTGGTTTCTCCTCTCAGAAACATCTTACAGGGGTGGCATCAAACACGGACAAAGAGTGATCAAATGATAAGTGGTGTACCCCAGGGACCAGTGCTAGTTCCCCTCTTCTTTATAATATACACCAATCCCATGCTTTCTCTTATCACTTCCCAATATCTCCATTTGTCCTTCTTTTCAGAGGATGCCATGGTCTCAGCACACACAATACTACACATACAATACTACACAACCACTGCTTGTGATCCTGTTAAAACGTAGATGGTAGAGGTTTTTTTATTTTTAATGTATTATAGCAACCGACAAAATTCAACGAAAAAGAAACAGAATGTTTTAGGGAAAATAGAAAAAGAAAAACTTACAATGACCTGGTTGCATAAGTGTATATACCCTTTTATTATGGGGTATGTGACTGCTTAGAATAAAAGTGTTCAAAAGTAGTTATCATACACCTGTCATCAATAAGGTGATCCTGAATTAACCCCTAAATAAAGAGCTGTTTCTGTAGGATTTTCTTCATGGTTTCATCTGACTGCTAAAGCCATGGTCCAGAGCTGTCAGGAGACCTAAAGGAGCTTTAAAGGAGCATTAAAGGAGCTGCAGGAATATCTGGCACAAGTACTCGTCACTCCCTGCATGTGACAACAATCTCTCATATTCTTGATATTATATTCTCATATTCTCATATTGTCTGGGCTATGGGTTAGGGTGGCGAGACGGAAGCCCTTTCCCACAAAAATAAATAAATAAATAAATACATCCAAGTCCGCCTAAATCATCTGAACCATGTGGCAAAATCGTTTGAAAAGACTGAGGTAGAATCAAAAAAAAAAAGAGAGCCTATCACCCAAAGAACATCATAACCACGGTGAAGCATGGTGGTAGCAGCATCACGCTATGGGGCTGCTTCTCTGGGCCTCTAGTCAAGATAGAGGGAATCATGGATAGCTCCAAATAGCAATCTATTCAGGCACAAAACCTGCAGGCCTCTGTTAGACAGCTGAAGATGAAGAAAAACTTGACCTTCCAGCATGACAATGACGAAAAACTAAGCAGTGCAAGCCACAAAGGAATGGCTTCAGAAGAAGACAATCAACANATGTCAACAAAGGACTGGCTTTAGAAGAAGACCAACATTTTGGAAAGGCCCAATCAGAGCCCAGGTCTAAATCTTACTGAAAACCTGTGGAATGACTTGAGGAAGGCTGTGCACAGGAGACCCCCTCACGATTTGATAGATCTGGAGCATTTCTGCAAGGAAGAGTGGATGCCTAATCAAGATGCTGGTAGACCCAGCACTACCCAAAATCACTGAGTGCTGTATTACAAGCAACAGATGCTTTAACAAAGTATTAGTTGAGGGGTGTACATATTTATGCAACCAGGTGATTGTAATTGTTTTTTTTCCCCCTAAAAATGTTTCTATTTTGCCTTTCACTTAAATTTTGTTGGTTGCTATATCACATTAAAGGATTTAAAGAGGGGTGTGTAGACCTTACGTATATGTGTGTAGACAATGCACAGGGGCATTGTCATGCTGGAACAGGTTTGGGCCTCTTAGTTCCAGTGAATGTAAATTGTAATCTACAGCATACAAAGACATCCTATACAATTGTGTGCTTCCAAATTTGTGGTGCAAAAAAACAGTTGGCCATATGGTGTTTATGTCAGTGCTTTTTGTTTCAGTGCATACAGCCGGAAGTACAGAAAGTCTGTCAAATCACATCAAGTGCGTTTTATTGGCATTTCTCCATATAACCTGTATGCAATTGGAATTAAATGCTGTTTACCCCAAGGTCACCATCAAAGACTATCTTTGAGGACATCTTGTGGTAGATCTTTGTCAGTGTCAAGTGACATTGTAGTTAGGTATACTTTTTGTATTTTATGTTTTACTAACTATTACTAGGAACCAACAGGAATCTCTACTGGTTACTATGATATTTTTTGTACACTTTTCTGGCCACAAATTTCAGAATCTTAAAGGTTGCAATGTGATTGGGTTTCTGCACCAATTTCCAATTGGGGAAACAAACTTCTGGACACAATGAGCTTTTTTTTCTTGAGCGTGATAGTCACTGGAAATAAGCTTAAAATAAGCTCAGAGAGTCCTGTGTTTACATGCCATTAAAGAGTTTTTTAAAACATATATACCACAGGAAAAGATCTGTGGCTAGTCATCTACTATTTCAGCAGATGGGCTATTTCTGTGAAAGAACAAAATCCACGAGACTCACAAATCCTCTGGGACGCTAGTGGCACTAGCACTTTTAGCATGAAATCTTAACCAGTGAGCCACCACCAAACAAATGTGTATTCTACTAGAGAGGACAGTAACACACTCCACCAAACAGACAGGATTAAAGTGAAATTTACACAGATGTGTATTAATCCCTTCTGGGCAAAGCATTGCATTTAACTCTTCCCTTAACTTAGTGACCTGATCAGTTATTAGCATTAGGCTTTGCTCCTGCTTGAGCTTTAAATAGCTATATTTAAAAAAAAAAAAAATACCAGAGATTGGAACAATGGATCCTAGTCATGGAAAACAGACAGGATGTTTGAATGGGATTAGGTTTGTACTAAGAGCAGCCGCATTTCCACATCATATGATATAAGGCTGTGGGACAAACAGTTACTGAATGCAGAATACACCCTGAAGTTCAATATCTGAATGTTTGACTGCTAAGACCTCAAAAAAAGAGCTATTTGACTGTATCTGAGAAGTCATCTTGACAGGAAACAGAATGTGGGTTATAACTTACATATATAAGTCTAGATGGCACACCAATATGTCCGAAACCTAACCTAATAGACTGTCCACATAACATTGTAAATGGGGTTAGTAGTAGTTTAAAAAGGGCAAAGGTATACACTTCAATGGCATAGATGCAAAACATTTACCAATATCAAATGCTTGAAATGAGAAACATGTTACTTTTGGAAGTTGGCAAATGAGCTTTCCATTTTAAAGAATCATCCATCCATCTATTTTCCATACCACTTATCCTACACAGGGGGAGCCTGGAGCCTATCGCAGGGAACTCGGGGCACAAGGCAGGGGACACCCTGGATGGGGTACCAAATACACATTCACACACTATGGACAATCTGGAAATGGCATTCAGCCTATAATGCATGGCTTTGGACTGGGGGAGGAACCCAGAGTGCCTGGAGGAAACCCCCAAAGCATGGGGAGAACATGCGAACTCCACGCACACAGGGCGGAGGCAGGATTTGAGCCCACAACCCCGGAGATGTGAGGCAAACATGCTAACCACCAGGCCACCATGTCCAGCCATCTGTTTTTTGTTAAAAAAAAAAAAATAAATGTAAAAATTTTTACATAATCATATCATGAAAGGTGTATGAAAAAAGTCCTTTAAAGTACTGTACTTCATGAAAATCTCATTAGAACAAAGAACTTCATCACAATCTGTTGAATAGTGAGGGGCAGAAGGATGGTGTTTATACAGACAGTTCTTAAACACTGTTAGCAGCACTCTTTAATGGCTTCGCCAGATGCCGACCTCCACTTTTAACTAGTGAGTAAGACCGTGTCCTATACTCGATTCCTCCCCCTGAATATAATTGAGTGTGTGTGTGTCACACACACACACACACACACACACACACACACACACACACACACGCTATGCTTATGTGGCCCAGACACACAGTAAGTATTGATATTTTTGAAACCTCATAGTGATATATACAAAGAGATGAAGAATTATAGCAGTACAGCACCACTGCATGAGCCCCTTTTTTTTTCCCGCAAGAGACGAATTGTTTTTCGGACCTTAGTGACCCCTCGGGTTCGTCACCTTTAAGAGGGGTGGGGAGGTCGAGCTGGGGTGAGAGGTCACAGGCTTGTGTTTTTTCTTTTAGGGGCCGCACGGGAGCTGGAGCATTCGCCTGAACTCCTCCCTGTCCGCCTTTGTCATGCCAGCAGGAAAAAGTGCTCGCTCTGAGTTGGGCCAAAAGCAGCAAAGCCAGCAGCCAGAGCAAGCTTCTCTAAGGGGAGATGTGGGGAATGCTGTCCTGTATAATCCATCAGCCGTGCAACTGCAACAGCGCAGTCTCCCTCCCTCCACCCTTCATAGTCCATCCTCAACTCAACCCACAAATTCCAGAGTTCTTGCACAAAACGTAGTTCAGGAGCTGGGGCTGCCCTGGGTATAATGCAGGGGCTGCATCAGGTTCCAGATGCAGCTACGATTAAAATGTCCATGAGCCATGTTTACAGACGGATTGCTTTTGGCCTTCATAATTAGACTTGAAGCTTAGATACTTCCTTCTGTACAACCGGAAGTTATTTAATACAGTAAGTGTACGTCAGGTCTACTCTTGGTCATTCTTTTGTTGTTAAGACCATGTGTGCCTATAGGCAGGAACAGATAAAACAGTGCGATTGGATTATGTGATAGAAACTTAGATAATAAATAATAAGGCCAGATGAGTGCAAGTGTACAAATGAATGCAAAAAAATCAGAAATACAACTAATAAAAAAAAGTTTTTATTTTTGTAATTTTCGAGTGTCCCAAATTTCATCTCACATTCAAATGGTTACTCTAGCGTTACAGAGCACACTCCGAACACTGCGATTATGTAGATTAATCTGCCATAGCTATAGGTCATTCGCAATCACAGACATACCAGGCAAGCAGGAAGGTAGGGGGAGTAGACTAGACATGCTGATGAAAGACTCGGGTGAGCGTGATGGCTGCAGTGTGCACAGCAACCAGTCTAAAGGTAAATTATGCTCCACTGGGTATATGTTACAAGGCAATGTTTTCATTTAAAGATCAGGCATTACATAAAATCACTTTAGTGGAGCTACAGAGTACTGAAATCATATGTAGAGAGGTGGCTCCTGTTCTATTTCATGGAATAGAGCTTTCAATTACCTCACTCTGCAACTATTTCTAATGCAGTAGATGGGAAATGTAGGCTGCAAGAGCATATGAATTGAATTTCGGCATCATTTTGCATGTTCACCATCACTGTTCTAAAACATACTCTGTATTACTTTGGTTAATGTTATCAGCTAAGCAGTGATTATCACTCATATTTATCCAAATACAACTCTAACCCTGTGTGCCTCAACAGGAACTAAGCTGCCTATAGGGTCAAGTGAGTTATCTCCATGCATACTTATTGAATCCCCATCAACAGAGGGTAAATCCCTCTCACCATCCTCCTGCTGAGTGCATGCTATTCTCTTGAGACAGAGATAAAGCTGAGAGAGAGGAGATAAGGTAGCCCCCCTGGGTTTAAATACACACAGCTGTTGAATGCCAAACTCAGTGCACAGATCAAAAGTGACGGGGAATTAAGGGGTGACAGAGTGCTACTTAAAACACTTGATATATCTAAAATGGCCCTCTTTATTATGCTCGAGACACCTCCTGAAATCAGCTCAGAGGATGGTGAGGGGGTGTAGCACACAGATTCATCCATTTCATGCATCAGAAGCAAGAGTGTGTGATTCACCGGTTTTTACCCCACAACCCCTTAGTGTGAGCTCCACTACCCTCAATCCCATTAGAAACCCCCACATAAAAGGCTGGGGAATGCCTTCTCGCAGATTAAGAGTGATCCCATATGGTGTATAGGGAGTAATTAAGAGCACACGGAGTGAGACGGCTGGAGGTTAATTACAAAACACTGGTAATGGCATTAATATAGAACCAATACAGACGGGTACACCTGACGGAAATGTATGACTCTGTTGTAAAACAGTAAAGTTTTAGGTTGATCTTGTTAAGCCTTACATACAGGCCTACTTTAACAGAATAAAATAATAACCTGGTGAGTACTATACTCACGCATAAGCCTCCACATGTCTTATGAGGCTTTTTCACTGTTTTCTGAAATCTTAAACAGATAGCAGGATGACCTTTTCACCAAGTCCCTATGTTTAAGCTACTGAAATTACTAAAACCATATTTGTCTTATTATAACCTCGTAGGGTTTACAAAGAAAAGGCGAGACTTAGTTTTCCAAGCCTAAAGATTGTCGTTAAAATATCGAACACAGTCCCCTAACTTATCACCCGATTTCTTATTCAGTCAGCAGTTTTTCCGGATGGTTGACGGTCCCATCTCACCTTACACTGAGCCCACTGCTCCATTGATCTGTTTGGGGAGAGTGGCGTGATGGATTGAGGAACAGGATCTGAGGATAAAACTTCTGAAGTGAGAGAACAGATCCATTCAGCCCTGAAGGTCATATCCAACCATCAGTGGCCACAATTGATCTTTCTAGGCCTTTTATCCTCAACAACAACAAAAATTCTTGGCTAGAGTTTATTGTCTGAGCTAATATTTGATGCTTTTTTTTCTTCTTCAATGAATTAAGCTCTTAGTCTCTATCTCCAGATATAATGTCTTCTTTTATTCATATTAAATTACAGTTTGCTGTGCAGTAGTATTAATGAGCAGAAGCGTTATAATGACACTTTTTTAAGGGTGTGTCAGCAAAACTCTCAGTGGTGATAGGGAATGTTGAACAGCAGTTTTGTCTGAGCACTGCCACTCCACCTACTGGTCACATTGAGCTCCTGCATCCTCTCCAGTCACATTACTATAGCAACGTGTTTCCAGGGAGATTGCAGTCACTTACACTTAATATTAATCCTTCAGGACATCTTTGCCTGATGGAAAATGTTATACTTCCTGTGTATGCATATGGTAGTGTCCTGATATGTTTTTGTGTCATACAGTCATACATGTGTAGATATCATCTGAAAGATCATTACCAGAGCCAAACAAAACACATTTTAAATGGCTGATCTAATTCTGATTCTTCTTAAGGAAAAGCCAAAAATTTTTTTAGTACTATAGTTCGTCCATTAGGAACAATTGCTGTGGACGTACTACTTTAGGTCTCGGAAGTAGTCGTAATCGTTTTAGAAGATTTGCCATTTTTGCCAAAATGCCATTTTTGAAGACCAGATTTGAAGTTTGCTGCTTTAAAAGATTTTTTAAGGGTTTAAAATGTTCTGCAGTTCTTTTACATGTCATTTAATACAGTGTGCACAAACTCTATCCCTTAAGCTATGGCATTTTCACATTCACTCAAGTTTCACTTCTAACCTCATCAGTCATATATTTCAACTTTCAGAAAACTGCATATATATATATATCTGCCATATATAATTATTAGCACAAGATTTGAGTAAAACACAGCATAATAAAGTACTATAACTAAATTAAAATGCTGACCGGTATAATGACAGTGATCTATATATCAGAAGCATCGGTAGCTGAGAGGCATTACAGGTATATACTGTGTAAAACATTAGAAAATTTTAGTCACACTAACTTAAAAAGAATTTAGTAAAACCAGTTCCTTTAGAGCTATTAAATTAATTACTAGCTGCCTACAATGGAATTTTGTTAAAACACATACAACAATTAAATAAAAGCGTTTGTTGCCTAATCTTTTATTGATGCAGAGAAATTCTGAACAACCGTCAAGCATATCCTGTACTGGACTGCCTGTACTGATCTGTGCAGACTTTGTACTACAAAAACACAAACAGCAACTTGTTCTCATTAGATTTTCAAGCATAACTGACTCAAATCAGGATCAGGAGTAAAGAAAAACCTTGATATGATATGACGCTTTGAGTGTTTTCAGCACTCTCTCTGTCAGCTTGGCTGTAGTCCAGCTGAGGCCTTTCTCTAATCACCTGTCTGTCTGCAGCCTTGTGCTGCCATGTCTCCCCCTTTTCTTCACACACACGCACAGTTTTTTGGTTCCTTGTGGTCAGTGAGGCAATTTAGATGCTAATGATATGCACTGGGCCAACAAAGAGCTCGTCGAGAAGACCTCCCGGGGTAAAAAGTGGGGAGTCGGTAAGTCTCTTTTTGTGTGTGGTGACCGTTGCAGCGACGCTTACTGCTTATTAAGCCTGCTATTAAAAAAGAAATAAATTTTCCCCTTGTTCCAGCAGCAGTTACTGGGTAGATCCTTAGGCAGGATATTTCGAGAAAGAGTTTTCAAAACTGAGCCTGAATTAATATATTCTCCCAGTGTCATTTAGTAATTGGAGATTTTCCCCAAGTGTCATGAAGTAACTGAATATTATCAATGAAAAACATTTCAAGAGCCAACAATGATCCTGATCTGGAGCTTCATCTTTTAACTCCTACCATCTGCTCGTACACCACAGAATAATTGTAGACCGTGTCTACCGGTTTGAGTGTGTGTGTGTGTGTGTGTGTGTGTGTGTGTGTGTGACACACCACTATGGACATTCAGCTGATACCCTCTGTGTCACTGGCAGAGTGCCAGTTCATTCGTAGCATCCTATGAGTACCATAAATTTTACCCAAACACAGGCCACAAACTTCTTTAGACAAGCCCTTCAAAAGTCTGTTCTGTGCTTCCTCACTTCAGATCAGAGTGTATCTCTACTTTCTGTGGCTTATGAGACAGGCTCCAGGCTAGCAGCATGTAGAATAGCAGTGTGCTGGCCATTGGAGAGGAACCATGGGCCAGATGTAGCTGGGTGGATATGTGGCCCAGGCTGGTGTTGTGTGGTGGAGAGGGGCCTTTAAGCTCCACCCTAACTGCTCCTGCTGATCCAGACCATTGTTAATATGAGACAGAAGCTCACCAGTTCCCATCTGTCCACTCTGCGCTGACACACATTCTCTCATTTATTAGTCAAACAACAATCTGCTCCCCCTGGCACTCCCCAAGCTGACACACATCCCCTACCTGGCTCCAGTTCATCTGGACTCTTATCGTTTTTCATCTGAGGGAAAATATCTTGTGTTTATTAGTGGAGTCATGTTTTACATTCCCGAAAGAGGGTTTGACTGTCCAATAAGTTCTATTCCTTCCACGAATGCTATTATAGCTGGTATTTCTAACACAAGGCATGGAACTGAACTCTGCCACCTACCTCTGAAACAGCGAAAATGCTACGGTCCAGGCAAAGGCTTCTCTTTTCTCTCCAGAAAGGGTCCGCAATACATAATAAAAGTGTAGGGAGTATAATAAGTTATGAAAACTTGTCTTTTATAAGCCAATGTTTGTGGTGAGTAGCTCAAGAGCACAAAGAGTCTGACCACTGAGTTGTACTAGGAAGAGGTTAAAGGACCATCTAGCATTCTTTCCACTTCTTCACTGAGAAAAGAAGGAAGGTTGTTGAGAAAGTCAGTAAAAGATTATACAGAAGGTATTCTCACTCCACATTTTTTTGTGAAGTATGGAAATGTAAACGTATAAGACAAGGAAGTCTTCACACTGATATACAACACCAAACAACAAAGGTCGCATTGTGTATTTCTTAGAAATGTCTCAGTTTCAGCCTGATTGTGTTTAGATACGACAAACACAAAAGGGAAGTGTAACGTTTACTTACGCAATGTTGTATTGCTATTTTTATCTCATAAAGTTAGATAAAACTATATAATGAACAAATTTCGCAGACTTCTCATGACTGTCTCATCCTAAGATATGTATCGTTAGAGAGAAAGGATGGCAGTTTTAATATTTTAAATAGTATTTTAATATATTTTAAATGTTATTTAACAAAGCCCAAGTGCCCTTGGGGTTAAATGAGTTTCAGTGTTAATATGAAGTACCCTTTCAAAAGAGACACCATTAGATATATAACATCTTTTACAAATCCGATTTTTATTTATTTATTTATTTATTTATAATAGCCTGGTGTATTCTTTTAATCCCTACAAAGGGGATCTAACTGTTAGCTAGTCCTTGTTTTTCTGACAGACAGTATGGCTAATGTACATACAATTACATACATACAATAACTTCTTCATACAGTGTGTGAATGGACAGTTTCACCCCCAAAATGTGAGATCGAACAGGACCAAAATCCTAAATCCACCTTAAATATACAAAACAGAAGTTCGACGTACAACCTTTGATGTCTAACAGTCAATACGTTTTCGTGTAGTGACTCAAATCAGCGTACACCTCCTAAGCAAAGGATAGTACCTTCTGCTCTGCTACACACTCTTCAGTATCTCTCTTATCTAAGCCTGTTCTCATTTCCTGTAGAGAGAAACATACACTAACTCATACGGACACTACTCTAACACTGAACCAGAATCAGTGAACCTGATTCACTGAACCAAATCAGTCAATCAAATTATAACTCTCCAAAATCAAAAGTACATGAGCCATTGGAAAAGCCAAACCCGAGCACAGAGTGAAAAGCAGTGCTATCTGGCTCAAAAGCGACAGTACACTGTGGCAGATTACCCGAGCATAGTGACTGAGGCCCAGGATAGGCTGATAGAAGAAATCATGGCTCGCTACAGAGCACAGAGTGCAACATTGATGCCGTTGGAACTGAGCTGTTCCTAACTGAGTGTCAAAAATCCAGCCATTTATGGCAAAAATTACAAAATGTTCATTCGTCCAATTCTAAACTCACCAACAAACAAACTGCTCATCTGGTTAGGAGAGAGCAGTACTCTGAAAGCACAGTACATACAGTATCACCAACCTGAAACAGCCTGAGGCACAATGGGTGATAAAGCAAAACACACACACACACACACACACACACACACACACACACACACACACACACACACACAAACACAGAGCCCTGTTTAACATTTAAGCTCTATTTTATTTTTCCCCCTTTTTATTTCTACTTATATAAAATTTCTTTGTCATTTCAATGTTTTGGCAATACTGTAACTGCTGTGTGTGTGTGTGCGTGTGAGTGAGTGAGTGAGTGAGAGAGAGAGAGAGAGAGAGAGAAAGAAAGAGAGATAAGATAAAAGAATTTCAAGCACGGAAGTGTTGCCAATCCCCAGTGTCAACCTTCGATCTTGCCTTATTTAGGCAGTCAGTGTGCACTTAAGGTGAGGGGAGGAGTGAATTCTTTGATTTACCTGCAGTACACACACCATGCAGACTTAAGGTGGGATGGCAGCTTCTTTGCCTAGCTATCATAACACGAGACAATTAATTGACCAGTGAGCCACGTAATTGACCAAACCAAGACACAAGATCAGGCCCAGAGAGCGAGACATGCTGTTACCTGGCTTTGACACCTGGCCCAGGCTCCGGCCTTCCCTCACCCTCCTTTCCCACTCCTCCTGGCGCTC
The DNA here is from genome assembly GCA_037577455.1 of Pangasius macronema. Lineage (NCBI taxonomy): Eukaryota > Metazoa > Chordata > Actinopteri > Siluriformes > Pangasiidae > Pangasius > Pangasius macronema. The sequence goes on along the minus strand of CM074967.1, from coordinate 13,982,174 downwards.
CTCCCATCACTCAGATTGGATTGCCTTTTTAGGGAATGACTGCCATAGTCTTGCTGTGAACGGCAATGGAGTCCCCTTCCTCTGTATTGTTTCTGCCCCCTGTGGCCTGAGGATCCATCCCACCCTCTCCTCGTCCTCCTCCTCCTCCTCCTTACTGTACAAGCAGAGCCTCTACACTGCCCAGAGGTAGCTCACTGCCAGAGCAGAGAAGTATTCATTACTAAACACTAAAATCATCATTTTATGTTACGGCATTCCTACAAAGGATTACAAAATCCCTAGCAGCAGAGTTTTTGCCTACAAAGGAGATAAAGGCACTGCTTTCCTAAGAGTGGAAGGAACACTTAAAAGTCTTTTTTCTTACCAGTATAAAATGATGAGATACACTATATGGCCAAAAGCTGGACATCTGACCATCACACCTATAAGTTCATTATGAACATCCCATTCCAGATTTATTTCCCCTTTGCTGTTATAATAAACTCCACTCTTCTGGAAAGGCTTTCCACTAGATTTTGGAGCATGGCTGTGGAGATTTGTGCTCAGTCAGCCAGATTAGTAAGGTCCGGCCCTGATGTTGCTCGAGGAGGCCTGGGGTGAAGTCAGCATTCCAGTTCATCCCAGAGGTGTTCAGTGGGGAACAGGCGTGGGCCCCACTTCTCTTTAACGTTACGATATCGAATGTTTTCGTAAGATGACACACACACACACACACACACACACACACACACAGTGTGTGTGTGTGTGTGTGTTTCCAACTGATGATCAGATGTCCACATACTTTTGGTCATATAGTGTATATATTGAACTAACATATCCAGCTGAAAGAACAAGGCTTATAGCAGGGGTCATCGAACGTTTTGCCGCTTAGTACCCCTTTAACTGTAAAATACATGAATATAATCGAACTCTGTTTTTTTCTATGTGTACAATAATATTTTGCCTATTTATTGCTGCCATAATGTTTTTTATTCCTGAGCTCATGTTGACATTTATATTATTTATAGCTATACACTACTTGTTTTTTAGATATTAAGTTTTGGTTTAAACCCATTCTCTTCAAATGACCAGTCAAATGGGAAAATAACTGTAAGAACTCAATTATAAATATAATATAACTTTAATAATAATGAATTGTGATTTCTACTACTGTAACAACAACTACAACAACAACAACAACAACAACAACAACAACAACAACAACAACAACAACAAAAACTTCTGGGAATCCACTAGAAAAACTTCACAGAGCCAAACACAAACCAGAACTTGGACAAGTATTATTCAGATTTAATATTACAGAAGTTAATATAATTAAATACCATTTATTTGCATGTATGTGGTTTGATGTAAAGATGTAATGGAGGCCCAAACCGTTGCCTTCCCATTGGATACTTTTTTTTTAATCTTAGACATGTATATAGTTGTTTAATCCATGTTCTACTGACATATGACTCAAAATAAAAATACATATTTAAAAATATTAATAAAAAATTTTATTATACAGAGATAAAAACAAGCTCTCAGCATCTCATATGGTGATGGTGGTGATATTTAATCTCTTGCTGTGGTGCGTAAAGTAAAGTACGTGCTGGGAAAGATGAGACAGACTCGTACCATCAGGAATGGTGGAACTTAGACGTGTTCGTTTCGTCATTGGGAACAAGGGAAATTTCCGGAAACTGACTGGAACGAAGTAGAAACCGAAACAGTGTCGTCTGGGCTTAGATGGAAGGAATATATGACTGATGGGCAAGAAGAAGGCAAAAAAAAAAAAGAGGGCAGGTTTCTTACTGCAGAGGAGGAGTGACAGAAGAAGCAGCTCAGACAGAAAGACAGCCAGAATACCAAGCATCTGTGATTCAACAGTCTGTAAACCACAGAAGCTTTTAAACTCAGACTTGATGCCTTCTCTGCACTAAGTTTCCATCCACATTAGGAAAATGAGCAAAAGAAAGAGAGAGATCTCTCAGGTTTTACAGATCCACACGGAAAACAGTCGCACACTAAATCCTTTTCTTTGTTCTTTTAACACTGGCATTAAAACCCAGAAATAGACTCAGTGGTGGCTGCAGTGAAGCTCTTCTGGATGACTGATGAAGTATAAGGTGCAAAGCTTGTGGGGAGGCGAGACTCATTCAGTTGGAGGAAACTGTGAAACTTTCACTGAAGTCCTGCTCATTCGAATTAAGTAATCTGGTATTTTCTGTTTTCAGAGGCAGTACTTTAGCATTAGCATGGTGTTACTTGCTTGAAGTGAACATTGTGACTTGTGTCTCATTATGGCTGTCACTCTCATAGTTGTGCAAACTGTGTTCTTTAACTCATCAATTAAAAAGGCTCTATTTCTAATCTTCTAGTGAAATCGATATTTATAATATCCCAAGTGCAAGAAAAGGGAAGTCATCTAAAATAGTTCACTTCATCTTTTTTTTTTTTTTACAGTAACAGGAAACTGAGGCCTATTTATCCACCCAACAACCCCCAGGATTAGTTGAACAAAGGTGCTCCTTTAGCCCAGACACAAAAATATGTGCTGGTTATAAAAACATGAAACATGAAAACTACTTCAACATCTTTCAGCATTGATATTTCCTCTTAGAAATATTGCGACAGAAAGTGGCAAGAGGCCCAGCTGTTTCTCATCAACTATACCTGAAGTAACTATTTTGGGGAATCTTGGAGTCGTGGAGTTTTGTGTTGAAACATGCCAAAATAGTAAACAGGTTTGGGAACGGTGTGTGTCCCAGAGTGCAAAGAGCCCTGGAAAGGAAAGACACGCCCTCTGAGTTCCAGCAAAACACAGCAGACTAAACTGTGTGCTCACTGAGCCTCCACGCTTTGATGACTAAGTTTGGCAATAACTACCTGCTGCTCCTGTCCATATATGGAACCTGAGACATGAGAAAAGGAGCGAGGCTCCACCCAGAAAACCTTGAGCGGGCAATTGTTTGTCATATAAACAGTGTAGAGATGAGAGAGCATGGGAGTGTTGAAGTTTGAGACAGAGGATTTTAAGTGTTACTGTGAGAGTACGCATGCACATGGGTGTGAGAGAAAGATAGCTAAAAATGAAATTCAAAGCTATTGAAAAGACGAAGTTTGAAAATTAAAATGACAGATATAGAAGCTCAATGACATGCAATAATGTAGAAATTTTAGAACATACAAAGCCTAGTCAGCCAGCTAAATGAACACAAAGCCTCAGTCATCATTTCCTCTGCCATGGCTGACTATATAAGGTTAAGACTTTACTGTCATTTCAGGCCACTTCCTCCTTGCTTTGCTGTAATGTAGATCACAACAGCACACCATTTAACTACCTCTCAGTGTCAGCAACACCACCACTAACAATAACAGTGATTTTACTAGAACCAGAAAATAGAGACAGACAAAGTCATTCCACACTGTGAACAAAACAATTAAGAAGAGACTGAAGGAAAAGCACTACACTTTAAAGGCACACTTGTATACTAGTTGACAGCTGCAGCAAAACAGAAGTGAAAATATTTAAACCTGACTAGCATCGCTTAGCAAGCACAACTTCTTTCATTTAGGCCAGTCATTGCAATTTGATTTCCTTGAGAAAGATCCATGTGACACAAGCCTTGAATTCTTGACATTGTTACCATGTGACACACTTAAAGATTTCCTTTTATGGTGGTTGCTGTTACATCGGCTAGTGGGTGAGGCCTCAGCACTGCCAAAGTGCACAAACGGTCTAAAGCTAAGCCTTTGAGGAAATAAATATGATAGCTATAAATATGACATATCTGTGGGTGTACACAACAGCACACACACACACACACAAAAATACCATATATGATTTTAATTCACAGCATTACTGCACCTAATGCTATTATAAACTACTTTAATTGTACATGACTGCTTGTTGCTCTGTCTTCCCGTTTCTGTACTTTTGGCAAACAAAAGTGTTCTGTTTCACCGAATTAGGGTTTGGCTTCTCATTCAAAGAGTTAAAAAGGCTAATAACAGGCAACAAAAAATGTTTTTGTCATATCAGAGGTAATCAATAACCGGGTTCAAGTTAAACACAGCAGAGTACACAGATGAGGTAGCTGTTTACATCGGGATAATTGAAACAGTGTGTTTATATAGTGTAGTGTTGTCTTTTCTCATTGCTGTGCTAGTAGCAGGTTATGGCAGGGCAGAATTAAGAGCAGTCGGCACATGCAGCTCTTTGCATTCCAGCACTGGCCAGGCCCTCCTGTGGCTTTACATGCTTGAATGTGATTTCCTGTACAAACTTGCAGGGAAAGGTATCCCTGAGAAATTCACTTCCTGTTCAGCATGCTTCAGTCATTCCCTTATTTGGCAACTCAAACTGCCATGTGCCTGGAGGCTGTGTGTGTGCCATGCTATGATATCTGATGTTAATTTTAGAAGCAGTTTTGATTGAAAGTTTGTGTTCACTTGTGCCAGTCTAGCTAAGTAATCTGAATTAGTTTGAACAGTAAAGCGTGGCTGGGAGGAGAAAGAAGCCTTTAACAATAAGCATACACTGATGTAAAGAAATGGTTGCTTATAACAGCGATTCTAACAGAGGGACAGATGATATGTGCACATAACCCAAATAGAGTTCTCTGCCAGATATTTATTGTTGGAACCTGGCCTTGGTGTGCATCAATAGAGTAGGACTTAGTCAGGGAGAGAAGTGTTGGGGATGCCACACCTCAGGGCTCTCCCACACATTGACATCATTGATAACACCCAGGGCTTGCAATTAATATACAAGAAGCTTTGTGATGCAGCCAATTATTATATTGATCTTAGTATCATTGTAGTAAATGGGTTGTCATGTTAAGCCTTGAGTAAGTGATGTCAGTGAAAGTGCTATAAAGGTAAAGTATTGTCACACTAATTACACAGTGAACTTTAATATTTGCAGAAAAGATCTTAGTGACAGAATCAATGTATCCTTCAAAAAATGTCAAAACCACAGACCACAGCTAAGCAAAGATCTCAGAATGTCGAAATGATTGTTAATAAAGTTAAACAATAATGGTCTTTTTTTTTTTTTTTTGTTGGACGGACATTACCCAACATCCTGCGAGAAGCTTCAAATCGTGGCCAGGGTTTGCTGAAAGTGGCAGGACTTGATACTGATACTTGATACTGATTTATTGACAATATGCCTGCCATACTATTGCTACCAGCAAACTAGCTAATGCCATTGCACAGGACGAGCACTTCTTCATCCGGGGTAGGAGAATACTTCTTAATATGTTAATCTGGCTATTCACTTTAAGTGAGAGCAAATATCAGGCCAGTACATGTAAGGCTATCCCCTAAAATGCCTTCCCATCACTAGTGGAAAGATGGTGACAGAAAGCTTGGTAGAATCATATTTATGGTAGAAAACTATTCATTGCTAGAAACTAAACTGTTGATCTTGTTGCATTTCACATATTCTTATTCACATTATTCATTAGGAGGACAAATTCATACACCGTGCAAATTAAGTATTGACACTTTTAAAGGAAAAGTAGATTACGCTAGCTGACTCTCATAAACTGATCACTCTTGGAATGTGAATAATTCATCATATCTGATTTATCTCATGTATTTTCTATAGTTAGATGCTTTGTATTTCAGGAATATTACCACAGCAGGGACTGCGCTCCATGTGAGTCCCAGTTTGTGGGCGTCTTAGCGGGATGTTAATAACCCACTGATCTGCATTGATCTGCCGGCGCTGGAGCGAATGCTCCCTCCCACATGCACTGGGTACAGTGGCTATCAGTCTAAAATAAGAGGAAATTGGCACCACATGGACCAAAAATAAATGACAGCGGGCAACCAGTCTAAACTCGGAAGCATCAGCATGCCAGAGTCCAAGTGAGAAGGCCAGTCCGGTCAAGCTCGTGGCATGGTGACATGAGCCTCTTGACACCTTGTAAATCCTTGCAGTCATTAGAAGCATGTTTGGTACCCTGACAGCTATCACTTAGAAGAGGAAGTGAAGCAGTGATATGTCGAAACAGGGGACAGAGCCACTATTGATGCACAGAAGAAAGCAAATGAGGAAGCTGGGTTTTTCCTTTTTAAAAAAAAAAAAAAATTGTGGTCATTATCATATCCTATTCAGGGGCTGCTGAACAGTTTGATGGTACATGTCATTATATAGTGCCTTTCTATGTTATGGCACTAAAATAAGGCATGCTCTGCAAGACATTATAGCATATTCCATATATATTCCATCTAACTCACGTCCTGCTTAACTTGGTTATCCCATAAGTCAAAAAACATTCTGGTTCATCACGTCAGTGAAGAAAGTGACTCTTTAAGGGGTATGTATATGATGGAAGAGTATATGAATCCATCTGGGCCATAAACTGGAGCCTAATCCAATCGGCAGACTAAGAGGCCAGCTGGTAGAGTAAAATGTGACTTCCTTGTTCCTGACTTGATTCGCAGGCTCTGTGTAGTCAGTTGAGATGCACATTTAAGTGTTTCAAAAATCAATGTATCACAGCAGCACTGCCAATCAATGCTCCATTTACCATCACTGGGGAAGCCACTGGCCGCCTGGGATGCTAAGAGGGCGTGTAAGAGGAGCATTCCAAGGGAAAGGGGGTAGGGTGGAGTGTGCTTCTGTGTAATCCTTACAAATGCTAATGCAGAAGGATAGGGTACTTTCTGTAATTATGACAATAGAAGAACACAGGCATCTTTATAGTAGCGTGGACTCAGGCCTCTGTTTTAACAAGTATTTACAGGAGCTTAGATGTACACAGACACACAGACAATACCTATTGTTTAAAAGATTTACGGAGGTTCTTTTCTGACGTTTTTCTCGTATAAGTTCTTGTACTTGTAATAGTATTGTTCTTAGTGAGTCTAAAAATTAAATCTTTCATTTAACAAAATGAATCAGAATGCTGTTAGGAAGTGGGATAAAGCTCAACAGTGATCAATGCAAATGGGTGGTGGTCCTCAAAGAGCTGCATATCTGCTGAAACACAACCCCAGATAGACTGGCTTGGAAAAATCAAGTAAAAAAATCAGAGAGATGTATTATCTGAAATGCCAACATCCCGCTCTGCTGTTATAAACCACTACACTGAATGAAAATATGATTCTTTTTTTTTAAACGTATTGCTGGTAGGTAAAACATTACTTGAAAATCCAGTCATTTCGAGCTATTTTGTATGAAAGAGGGATGGACTTGTAGGATTCTTTGTGGGGGAGGGCTGCCAAAGATCTTCCTGCAGCATGTATATCCTATGAGAGTAAATTCCTCAAACCTTAATCTTAAATGGTGAGGTAGAACTCATTCCTCCAACCGCCATGTGCAGAAATGAATGTGGACACACCCCAGTTTCCCTGATTTGATTGGATAAAGATCACAGCACTATACCTGTCGTTAGTTTGTATGGACAGAAAAATACTCCTGAGACTTGTATTTGAGATTTGTAAGGTGGAAAACAGACTTTGTTGATAGGGTGAGAGAACTGTTGGGATTTATGAAAGTACAGTTCCTTTGCTTACCATACAAAGTAGAATAGGGTTTGATAATCAGCTGTTTCTGTTCATAACTACCATTTACAAATGTATTGACTCAGGTACATAAGCATTACTCACTGGTTAGATATTCAACGTAAGTCAGAGTCCAGTGTAGAGGACAGTATGCATCTAGCTGGACTGAATAAGATGTAAGATATATCTGAACCTTGTGCTCTTTCAATAAAACAACTTTCAACAGATGATCAGCATGCGAATCATAAAAGAAGCCCAAGCTCAACATGTTTACAACATCCAGTGACACCTGAAATTTCGTTAGTTCGGACCCTATAGTCCTGAAAGTCCCATTTTTCGGACCCGGATATATTTCGGTATTTTATCATGCCATGTATCATAATACTTTACACACCACTTTGCCCTCAGTATTAAGTCACCTGTTCTCTCAACAGTGCGTCATATAGCACGATTTATTGCGCAAGGTTACTGTAATCAAAGGCAAGCAATTAGTTTTATAATTCATAAGCATTTGAAGGTCCCAAAACAGAGACCAAAAAAAAAAAAAAATAAAAATACACCGCTTCTCTGTGTAGCAGCTAGGCTATTCATCCGGCTCCCCTGCTCATCAAGTGGCACTATATAGCAGCATTTATTATTCTCATGTCTTGTAAGCATTTAGCCTTATTGCACAACAAGCACAAAGTACTTAATAATAAGATGGTCTTCTACTTATTTACTGGAAACGAAATTAGCCTTTCATTTGTGTAGTACGTCCGAAAATGCCTATATCCTCCTGTTATCCATTCCCAAGCACGAGTTCATTCATATTTCACACAAGGACCGTGTGAATGAGAAAGACATATGAAACCGTGTGAGTTTTTCCCAATTAACAGGTAATAAAGAATGTTTTTAAACAGAGAGATCTTGGCCAAAAGAAAAACCTGGACAATTTTCATTACGAGTTAACCAGGCCTCTTTTCCTCTACGAGCCTAGCTTCCCCTTCTTTTCACTCTCAAGTTGCAAGAAGCCAGTGTAGCAATGTGCACGCGACAGCCGGTGTGTGACGCCGGACCAATCAGGAAGCAGAGATCCGAAAGTTTACCTTTTATGGCTCGAGCCGGGCATGAGCAGCAGTATAAAAGCGAGCTCCCAGCTCTCCCACCTCACTTTGAGCTCCTCCACACGCGGCTAGTGCGGAATATCTAGACGGGTTGGTTAAAAAAAAAGAATTCGGCTGTTTGGGGTTTGGAATTCCATTCTAAAAAACATAATAATAGTAGTTCATCATCATCATAGTAGTAGTATTAAATTACTAATTATGCTTACAAATCTTTCAATTGTGCAGTTTAAAATATCCTTAAAATATAAAGAATCCCGACTTTTTTGTCTTTCTACTTTACTGTAACCTCACTACAGCAGTAAACAAAGTGCTATATAATTGTAATTATTTTCCCAAACCTTGCAATTCTGAGCACAATTATTATTCGACAATTCGCCAATACGTACGCACGGATACTTTGACCAATTTATAAAAAAACTTTCACCAGTAACAAGATTGTAGGTGTTTAAAATGCCTAGTCTGGAAGTTATTTAGTGTATATTTTTATTTTTCTTTAAATATATAGTTCTCCATGCGTTCTCTGCAGTAGGGTGTGACCTACTTGGTTAATGTTACTCCTCGGCTAACTAGCATGCTAGCTCCTGTTCCCTCCGCCACAGCCGGCTGCCCTTCACACATTAAACCACTAATGTCACTGCACTAAACTAAAGCTGGTTAGTTAGTTGGTATCCTAATTAATCATAGATGTATATTTTTCTTTAACGCTTATTTTTTCGTTGTCTTTTACTGTAGCAGCCGCGCCTGCGTTAGAAGTTAATAGCTTCCGTCTCTTTTTTCTCCCTTTGCATGAATCCGACAGTTGGCTGAATTCAAGGTGTGGCCCATTTATCCACTCGTCTGTTAAAATATAACGGATTAGTTGATCTGTAAGCATGCTTAATAGCAGCAGCAGCAGCAGTTGATGGTCTTCTAGCTTTAAAAAAAAAAAAAGCAGTGTCCTTGAAGAGCTTTAAAATGAGTAAATAAGAGTGGATTTTTTTTTTTAAGCTAGCCCTTTATAAGCCGGACGTCACGACAGGCTGCAGAGTCGTGACGCAGTGTCGTAAACGAGATGTATAAATATGTGCAGATGCTTTGTTAAAGTGGCGTAAGGCGGCATTGAGGATATATGGAGTGTAACTTTATTCAGGGAGTGGCCATGGACATGAACTTCGAAATCCGTTCCTTTTATTGAACCTTTCTTCCTCTGGCTGAATGCCATACCACCGGCAGTCGCAAAGCGGCTCAAACCATTGCCTTTTATGGTAATAGCGAGCAAGTGGAGGTACTTCCTTTGTCTGGCGCGCATTGTTCTGCTGTAGCTCCCTCTAGTGGCCGTAGAGTAAAATGCAGCACTAACAGGAAACAGGAAGTGCGGTCCAGGATGGTCACGTGTTAACTGAAGCCCTGCTGCTTTGCTGTAGTCGTTTAATTTGCCTTTCCCCTCTCCTGTGTAGTTCAGCCATGGATGATGAAATTGCCGCACTGGTTGTTGACAACGGATCCGGTATGTGCAAGGCCGGATTTGCTGGAGATGATGCTCCCCGTGCTGTCTTCCCATCCATTGTGGGTCGCCCAAGACACCAGGTATGTGGTTTTTTATTAAATTTATACTAGTCTGCATTTATGTAATTTTTCTTTCCCTTCTATATTGAATATTCTCTAACATGATTGTCTTGCTGTTTGCAGGGTGTGATGGTTGGTATGGGACAGAAGGACAGCTATGTTGGTGATGAGGCTCAGAGCAAAAGAGGTATCCTGACCCTGAAGTACCCCATTGAGCACGGTATTGTCACCAACTGGGACGATATGGAGAAGATCTGGCATCATACCTTCTACAACGAGCTGCGTGTTGCCCCCGAGGAGCACCCCGTCCTGCTTACCGAGGCTCCCCTGAACCCCAAAGCCAACAGGGAAAAGATGACCCAGGTTGGTTTAGTAATGGACTTGAATTGTGGAGTGAATCTGCCTTTTGGTAGACCTTTTTAAACCTGTTGATTTTATTCTCCTTAAATTCATTCCTTCATGCACTTTCTCCAGGCTTCATCTCCTCTGAACTCCTGAGTTTCTCATCTGTTGGAAACAGCAGGTTATTTCTTTCCCTGCCTGGTGTTTCTGCACTGTTACTGCACTTGTGTTCAGTCTTTGTTTACACACTACTTTTTTCTTTTTTTCCCCCCTCCTTAATTCTGACTTGCCTTTTTATTCTAACAGCATGGTCTGTAGTGACAACATAATAAAATGAACTGAGATTAAACCTTAATTTTTTCTCATTTCAGATCATGTTCGAGACCTTCAACACCCCAGCCATGTACGTTGCCATCCAGGCTGTGCTGTCCCTGTACGCCTCCGGTCGTACCACTGGTATTGTGATGGACTCTGGTGATGGTGTGACCCACACTGTGCCCATCTATGAAGGTTATGCCCTTCCCCATGCCATCCTCCGTCTGGACCTGGCTGGCCGTGACCTGACTGACTACCTCATGAAGATCCTGACCGAGAGAGGCTACAGCTTCACTACCACAGCCGAGAGAGAAATTGTCCGTGACATCAAGGAGAAGCTCTGCTACGTCGCCCTCGACTTCGAGCAGGAGATGGGCACCGCTGCCTCTTCCTCCTCTCTGGAGAAGAGCTACGAGCTGCCTGACGGACAGGTCATCACCATTGGCAATGAGAGGTTCAGGTGTCCCGAGGCTCTCTTCCAGCCATCTTTCCTGGGTAAGAACTTTCTGCAGAAGTTGATAATTGCTATAGTTATAGTGCCCTTGTGTACTGTTTATATAGTGCTTCTGGAAACATTGTCTAATATTGTCTTGGTCCTCAGGTATGGAGTCCTGTGGAATCCACGAGACCACCTTCAACTCCATCATGAAGTGCGATGTGGATATCCGTAAGGATCTGTATGCCAACACTGTACTGTCTGGTGGTACCACCATGTACCCTGGCATTGCAGACAGGATGCAGAAGGAAATCACATCCCTGGCCCCTAGCACAATGAAAATTAAGGTGAGCTTTGTTTACCCATCATGGCTTGGTGCAGGTGGCTGAAGAATGAAAGGCAGGTGGTGATGACTTTAACGTGTGACTAATGCTGATCTTGTCTCTTGCAGATCATTGCCCCACCTGAGCGTAAATACTCTGTCTGGATCGGAGGCTCCATCCTGGCCTCCCTGTCCACCTTCCAGCAGATGTGGATCAGCAAGCAGGAGTACGATGAGTCTGGACCCTCCATCGTCCACCGCAAATGCTTCTAAACAGACTGTTACCACTTCACGCCGACTCAATCTGCGCAGAGAAATACCTGAAACGACAACATTGGCATGGCTTTTGTTATTTTTGGCGCTTGACTCAGGATCTAAAAACTGGAACGGTGAAGGTGACGGCAATGTAAACCGTTTATTCGTAGGGGCTTCAAGATGTTACGTAGACTCCTGAGTTCATGAAAAACCCAACAAAACAAAAAAAAGTTTTTTTTTGGTTCCTTTTTAGTCATTCCAAATGTTTGTTAAATGCATTGTTCAGAAACTTATTTGCCTCTATGAAGGCTGCCCAGTAATTGGGAGCATACTTAACATTGTAGTATTGCTTGTATGTAAATTATGTAACAGAAAACAACGTCTGGGTTTTTGTACTTTCAGCCTTAATCTTGGTCCTTTTGTTTTCTTTGTTACACAAAATGGAAATACAAAGCTTTACCTTTATTCAAAATGTAAAGGTTCATTCCCCTGGGCAAACATAAAAGCTGTATGGAACATGGTGGTGCCAGATACTTGGTGGGGCCAACCTGTACACTGACTAATTCAATTCCAATAAAAGTGCACATGTGTTAGATGACATCTTTGTCTCGAGTCCTTTATGAATTTTTAAAGGTGAATAAGAAGGTGCTGATGAAACATGAGGGATTCAGTCATCATGATATTGTGATCTGTAGCTAGTGTTCAGGCTGAAAAGTGACTATAGGTGCAAACATGCATATTCAGTCTAGCTCTTAACCTTTCAACAAGTTACACCCACCTACTGTATAAGGTTAAGATTACTGCAAGTGCTTCAGCATGCTCAAGAAAGGGAGTCTGACTTGAACACTTGCTGTTGTGTTACTATTGGAAGGATTAAGGGAATCCTAATATTCAATGGAAAATGCAGGCGTGTTAATCCCAGGACCCTGAAACGATAAGGCCTGATAATCATCCAAATAAAGTCCTAATATTTAAACTGTGATGTGTTCAGTTAAGACTTTATTCAAACCTTCCAAGTATTTTACTTTATTTCTTTGCATCACCAAAAATGCTTGGAGCAGCAGCTGTGTAGAATGATTACTGAATAAAGTGTTTCAAAAACAAACCACTTTAAAATAAGTGAAGGATAGGGGGAGACAAGACTGTTTGTATGTATTTATGGGAAAAATATTTTCCGATGGTTCCGAAGGAATCGACTATTTAGGTAATTATACTTATTTGGTCGGTCAAATTGTCTAAATCACCACACTCTATCGTGAAAAGAATTATCCAGAAATATAAGGAAGCATGTCTCATGTGATCTATAGCAGTTTGCGGTTATGTTTCAGGGCAAACAGCAGATGGCGCTGTGTTCATGCAGCAGACATACCTGCAGTCTCCGCCTTCAGAGAACTGCAGCTACTTAACAGCCAACAAGCTGCAGAGTACCAGTGTTTCCTCCTGGGAGGGAATGAATGATGTTCCTCTGCAGTGAAAGTGGCACTGAATAGAATAACAAAATGTGGTGCATGTCATTTTGGAGCTCTGCTAACAACACGCACTAATATAAGGCTGCTGTTGTTTTAGGCACTGTTCAGAGAGCTGACACTCCTTTGCTTTCCAGCGGGTTAGCTGACGAGGTGAAGTTGGCCTAGTTGCATGTTATTTACCCCAAGCTGTGTTCTGACAGCACTTGAAATACGAAGACAAGACTGCTCCTGCTGAGCCTGTGTGTCTGTGTGTAGGAGAGAGCAATTAGGGTGTATGCTTCTAACCAAATGAGATGGATGAAGGCTTTTTAAAATGCTTTCTACTGTATGGCATTTAAATTGAAGCCCAGTATATGTCCACATAAGAAAACAGACAAACAATAGAACTTAGGAACTTAGGTTAAAACTTAACATACGTGTCATTGTTACAGATCTTATTTCTTTAACAATCTCTCTCTCTCTCTCTCTCTCTCTCTCTCGTACATCTTTTGTACCTTTAATGTTTATCTTTTACTGTGATGTGAATGTAGTGGACCTTTAAAGATGATTTAAGGTACATAATTGGACCTTAAGGACCACTCTTCTACCATTCATTAGCTTTTAGACTAATTAACGTTTAGATAAAAGATAAACGCAAAAGGTACAAAAGTCTCTTGAGGGTATGACCCCAGTGCCAAGGAAAGGCACAGTTTAGTAACATTTTATATTCATTTATTCATTCATTCATTCATCTTCAGTAACCATCTTATCCTGACCTATTCCAGGAACACTCTGATCCCTATTCCCTGCACACACTCATTCACACCTAGACACAATTACTTTCATGAAGGTGGGAGGAAACTGGAGAACCTGGAGGGAATCCACACAACCAGGTACACAAGTGCACACACACACACACACACACACACACACACACACACACACACAGACACACACACCTGAAACTAGCATGTTGTACCAGACTGCACACAGAATAAGACAGACCTCTAGCCGTCTGAGATGAAAGACAATAGCGCCATCAAGTGTTGTCATAGTGTCCTAGTGAAATGAAACCTTACACTGCGAAGTTTTGTGTATAATTTTGAAACCCATTTTGGTCAGAGAGCACATAAGGAAGCACACGAGAAAGTGAAATTTAAGGGTTACGGCACTACTAATTCCATTGTATTGCAAGGGCCCTTCTGGACTTACAGCAAAATGAGTGCTGGTGGTCTCAATTTTGCAGGGCTAGGTCATAGCTTACCAGAGTGTGTGTGTGAAAGCTCTGAGTGGGTCTGACAGACAACTGACACCACACTGTGACTCCATCACGACTCCTGGTTCAGCCAGAGACTCTGCGGACTGCTCCTGCACTGCAGCACATGACTCTTAGTCAACAGAAAGGATCACTACATAGCCCTGTGACTCTCAAACCCCTCTCAGTAACCACACTGAGTTAAGCTGGTCCTTAGCTGGGAAAGAAAATACAGCAAGCATTACATTCGTGAGTTTTTCTCTTTTGGTGCCATCTTGTTTTAGTGCCTGAGGGACTGAAATAATTGCACACGCTTTAGGATGACAAGCTGATAAGACAGTATTGACATGTTTCTAAATTTATTTACCCTTCATTATTTACATCTTTAGTTTGGAGGCTAGTTGACAGATGAGAAGCATTTCAAGTATTTATTGTCAAAAAACTGAAGTCATGTTTATTTTTGTAAGAAGCCCTGTCATACTGCAGAAATGCAGAACTTCACCAGAAATAATTCAGCTAATTCTGTATCCAGTTTCAGAATCAGTCATTTGATTTAAAGCACTTTTAGAGTGCAGCTGTGGAGAAAACTAGCATAATAATACATTTTGCCTGGTGTGATGGACGGACCTTCCTGACTTACAACTGGTTCATTATTGCTTGACATAGAATACACACTAACTGAATGGCCCTGGATCCTGACTCTGCAGGAATTCACATATCTAAGAACGTTGAGGACTATAATTCATTGACTTTGAGAGTAATAAATCATGTAATTGGATTCAAACTTCAGCACACTTGGGGGTTATAAGGGAATACTTTGTCAGTCGTTATAGGAAATCTATTCGGTATTCCTGTTCTTTTCACATCACATTCACTACAGCAGTAATTATGGTTCTGCAGGAGCTCCGTCTTTTGCACACATGCAGAATTCAGAGTGCACATGAGTAGTGAAAAAAAACTTCCTGCTTTATTTTATTATTCACGTGGAAAAAAGACTACAGATTGGCAGATTGCACAGTATACAGATTTATGCTATTGTGCTATTGGATTACTTGCCTGTTTTCTCTGAAACACACGTTCTTGGAGTGTAGCCAGAGGGACCGCAATCATGTCATATGTTCTGGTGATGATCCCTGAGCACCTCTTCCTGGTTATCACTCTCTCTCTCTCTCTCTCTCTCTCTCTCTCTCTCTCTCTCTCTCTCACTCACTGGCCAGCTGTGTTTAAACATAACACTCAAATAAATGTCTGTGATTATAGATAAATAAATTATGTGCAATGAAGTCTAGGGAAGTTACAGAACTTTTGCACAGTGTACAACATCTGTGCAACATCATGTCCAATTCATAAGAAAATGTGATTTCATATTCATATTCGACTCCAAGTGGTTACTGATAATGAATGAATGAAAGAAGGAATGAGCTATAAGCTATACACACGATGGTACATCAATACTCTTTCCGCAATGATGAGCTGCTCTTGTCATTATATGATAGTGACAGTTATTGTTGTTATTATTATTATTAGTGTTGCATTGCCTACAGCAGATTGCTGTCTTTCACTGTCACTGCTAAAACGCTGCTCATCTGCTGTTCTGTTGCACTGTTATACCTCTGAGTATAGATTCACTACAGTATTATTTGCACTAATAACCTGTGATGTCTTTATAACTTGCACATCCAAATCATATATTGCACAATTCCTCCCATTATGTGCAGTACTCTGTTATTTCTATTACATACGTTATTGTCTATTCATGTAACAGCTGGAGATGTAAACCTAATTCCATTATACTCATATGATGAGAATAAAGGTAATCTGTTCTATACTAGCATCTGACACACTACTGTGGTCCCTTTGCATTCATTGAAGGGTTACTCAAAAACCTCCCCAACCCCCAAAGCCCACCCTCACCACCTTCTAACTATGAGAAGGGGCCATGGAACTGTGCGTGTGATGCTGGTAAGAATACACAACATGGCTGACAAATGGCTGACACCATTTATGCTCCAGTCAGTAACTGTAAGCATTATACAGTACACACACTGTACACACACTGTCTGTACACATACTGACAAGAGAGTGCGTATAGTGCATATTACACTATTTTCTCCTGAGAAAAATTTTTCATTAAGGTATAAATATGTAACATTCATGTAAAATTCTGTGTAAAGCCATGCTATAGAAATGGAGTACATCATAATGCTTTCACTATTAGTGCAATAATTAAGATGATGACAACAAGAACTGATGTGTTTTGGAAAAAAAAAATTGCCCTGATGCACAGTGAGTTCATGAGATAGTGTTTTTTTTTTTTTCCAAGACTCTTTGAACATTTGGAGCATTACAGATGTTGGTGGTATCTCAGGGCCATGACGGCTCCAAAACACTCCTCCTCCAAAGATGTTTCCTCCGTGGCATGTTTGCCAAACAACACGAGAGGTTTAGATCATGCTCAGTGAAGCTAATAGAACAACACTAAGCACAAGAACACTTCCTACTGCAGACACTATCGTGAAATGCTTACAGCTGAGTTCCTCTTCTGAAGCTGAACATGTCCTTCAACATGTCCTGTACTGTAGACATGGTGACGCTTGACCTGGACATCAGAGGACAGCTCTGTATTATGACACAGTGTAAGAATGTAGCACTGGTGCGATTAATTAATCACAATATTACTAAACCCATTTGACTTTTTGACACTCTCAGTATGTGGGTTGTCTCATCCCAGCTCACTGACCTATTTTGTTTCCACTGCAGTGCTGTGTTGTGCTAATCCATAGCAGGTGACGCGATGTACACACGAGTAACTGCACCTCTCCAGCTCCGTGTGTACGCACACTGTCAGGAAGGAGCCCTGCGTCATACTCCAGCCTCAAAAAAACACACAGAAACCATTACTATTTTCATGCTTCCTGTTTCCCATCAGAGGCACTGAGTCAGTCGGTGCTGTGGAAAGATGAAATTTTGATAACTGGGATGGCTGTCGAGCAGATCTGTCCTACACTGCTAACAGGGACCTTGTTTTTGCAGTCTCACTGGATTAGCCCATGGACTAGAGGTAAGAGCAAGCACTGTACACGAACATAAATCACTCAGGTCTGTATCAAGCACTGAACAAGTTATATCAAATATAAAAGGCATAACGTTATAGGAAAATAATCAATGACTGAGTGGTTTGATGGGGCCTGATGTGAAGCGATATTACTGTTACCACATACAATTGATTATTTTCCAATAAAAGCACATCCTGATGTGTTTGATTCCTCTTAGACCACAGCCAGTGCTAATGTTTTTTTCTTATTTATTTATTAAAGAAACGCACATTATACATTTTATCTGTTATAGTTATGACCTCTGACTTATTGCTAAATGCTAACACCTTTAGGAGAGAGAAGCAGAGCAAACGTTTGAGCCCGGTCTTTACTGGCAACTTTCATATTCAGGTCTTCTGCACAGCAGTCGGCCTTTTTGTCACTCCCTCAACATTTGACATTTGCAGAGGAAATGACAAGACAGGAGCTATCAGGCAGATAATAGGCTCTTTGTTGAGCCAGGAAACATTGCAGCTAACTATCACATCACAGGTTAGGCTTGTGAGGAGATGGGCTTAGCCAAGCGCAGCACACCACTCCATACTATCAGTGTCACCTGTGGAATTGAACAGGCATTCCCCTGAGATAATAGATAGGAGGCAAGTAGAGAACGAGAGAGTGAGTGTGGGTGTGTTCCCATGCCTACAAATGTGTGCAGGTTTTATAAATGATGAGAAACACATTTCTTCCTGGAGCACAGTTTCAGCAGTAGATGGAGGCATCTGAAACAGATCACTGACTTATTTGACTTTCTAAGTCAAACTGTCAAAAAACATTCCAGCCTTTAAAAGTGATCTGCATACCCCTGCGGCCTCTGAATATCGTAATCTCCAGCCCTGCAGATACGGAACAGTTGGGCATCTACCTTAATGGGCGCTGCGCTACAGTGGTACTGTGGTTAGCCTGCTGTGCTCCAGATGCAACACTCCACACTCTAAACTCATCAATCACTTTTGATAGAGGCAAAACAGTGCTGGAAGCAGGATTAATTAAAAAAAAAAAAAAATCCAATGCACTTCTGAGAGACCAGAGTATCTCGCCAGCTCTACCACATTCTGTTCTTTCGGTCGCCAGCATTGATCTGGACAAGCCTGAACCAGGGGCAGAGTTACTGCGAAATTTCACACCATGCACTAAAGTGATTTGCTATTACCACAGTCGGTAGCATTATATTCTATACAACAATGGCGAACGATTAAAAATGAATAGTTCCAGTGATGGATTGAACTTTTTTTGTGGAAAAGTGCACTGCTATAAAAGACTTGATTGAAGATCACAATGGTCATCTAGCAGCAGGGAACAGGGAGATGGTTCCACCCCTTCTTTCATAGATCTGCTTCAGCTTGGCAGAAGAAAGAAATGCGGTTTCTTTTTTCCCCCTCAATGTCACCATTTCTTGTATATTAACACTATAGCAAAGAGCGTAGAAACTAAAACTTACCCACAAAGTTAACTTGTGCTGGAGAAAACAAAAGCAGTCGTGAAGCTGTCCTTGTCTCTATACTAAAGGTGCATCTCGGTGGCAAGAGCTAGAAGGCCTGCTGAGCTCATCAAGACCACAAGCAAAGCTGTGGAAGGGGCATCTGTTTAGACACCCTGAGGTACCTCACTGAAACAGGCCTTACCTGCCTCTCTTTGAGTGGAGGGAGGCATCATGTGCTGTCTTGCACAGGAGGAAGTCAGAGAGAAGGTTCCTGCAAACAATGTTATGTGAGCCCCTGCTTTTGGTTGCATATTGATTTGATCGCTCAGTCAAGCCTTGTTGAAATATTCTCCCTCTTCACAGCCCTCTCCTCAGGTTAGAGGAGTACTGCTCATTAAAATTCAAAATCATTTCCAGCAGCTTTCCTGGGTGTGGGCTTTCAGCTTGCCTTTATATCTGCATATTAATCTGCACATAGGGAACAGTTAGGAACATTTGCTGCATCATTAGTGGCAGAGGAGCTGTGTTTTGGTTGCACATGCATTCAAATTTCATTTGATCTTTTTTTTTTGAGATACATTTGTCAGATTAAATAATTAGAGAGGGTGAGGCAAATGGTGCACACAAATGTGTTTTTAGCCAGTTCTTAATTGTCAGTCATTAAAAACAAACATTTATTTTTTTGCAATCTAAACATTTCAGGGGAGGAGTAATAAAAATGAAAAGGAACAAAAAGTGTGAGCAAAATATTCAAATGTGGAAAAAGGAATCACAGCATCCACCCCCTGCTGTGCAAGTTGGCTAGTTATAATAAAGCCTTAGGATTTTCATTCTAAATGCATGTATGCGGCTTCTTTTTCGGTTGACAGATGGTTGTACAGTATCTCAAGCGTACTATGCCACCATTCTCTGAAACAAGGCCAATTCTCAGTCAAGATGCAAATTAAAACTGACTGGAGATCATCCAAGCATAGAACACATGCAGTGTTCCTTCAGAAATTGAGCCCTTTAAATGGGTAGGTCTCGACATCAACATTTGTCTTTGTTTCATTCAAAAGCCTCAGTCTGATATGCAGGAGTACAGGGCAGGCTTTTACTTCCAGCAGTTTTTCTTCCTTAAGCTCCATCTAAGAAAACTATGGAGCCTTTAGAATATCATCCCTGCTGCCGTTAAACCATTATTTTCAGCCCAGAAAAAAAAAAATTACTGGTGTATTTGGTGTGTTAGAAACCCTACAGGTCCAGAATTAGTGCCATTGGCTTAGTGGAGTGTCCATCTAGTACTCATTGCCTTTCCTCCCAAAAAGGCAATGGGTTGTAGAAATAAAGAGCTTATATTAAAACCTCTCTCAGTCACCTCAATATTGCTGGCCCGGTTGATAATTCTGTATACTACATCAACAGTAATTTGTTAAGAGCGGGTGGATGAGACTGCAGAGGGGAAACAGCGTCCTCCCCTCTGATAGCTCCATTTTCTCCCCAGCCTGCCTCCCCTCACTCCCATGTACTCCTAGCAATCTCTGTGTAAAGTGCTCTGCAGGATTTAAAGGTGGTCATTTTGGAGAGCATAATGGCTCTTGATCAGAAAACTGCAATCACATGCTGCCATTTCACCTGCTTTAGTACTACGTTCAACAGACTTCTTCCTTTTTAAAGAAAATGAAGCCAGAGTTGAGCTAGTATTGTTGCTGAGGGTGAAATAGTAGGGCGCATGAGGCGAGGCTACATGTTCAGCATTTCAGCAATTTCAGCAGACGCGCTGTGTTGGGCAGCATGCCACATTAAGCACTCAGTATGCAGCTTTCGCCATACAGATGCGATGAAATGAAAGCTGACTGCACTCGTCACTTAATGGGAAACCAAGGGGAACCCAATGCCAATTCCCAAATCATTTCCCCTCATAACATATTTCTCCTAAATTGCAGTTGGAACATATGCTGCTAATAGCCAGTGCACGTTCACATGCATACTGTCATGGTCAACACATCTTTGCATGTATCTGGGTACAGCTGAATAAATGCCCTTCCACAAGGAAATGTTGAGGAGTAAATTGGAAGCGCTTGACTGCAGATTTCATTATGAAGTCTGCTGATAAGGGCAGTGCTTTGAGGAGGGAATAATGCACACCTACCACGTCAGCCAAATCTGTTATGCTTTATTCCAATCATGCTTTGTGTTTCGACAGTGTGAACCATCTGCACTTCCATTTCAAACCATTCCCGTAGTCTCTGGGGAAGGGGAAGAGAAAAATATCACAACTGGTCATTTTGGCTTTCTGAGCCATTCTAGCATTTTTCACACAGCTGCAACATTACTAGTGTTCTGTGTGTCTTTGTCTTCCCTGAATGCAAGCCCAGCGATTCAGTGACGGCCAGAATGAGGAGGTAGGGCACTAATGTATCTACATTGCAGGGTATTGGAACAACAATGTAAATGGCCCTCTGGAGAGGAGACGGCAAGCACTGCACACATTCTGTCTACATACGCCCATCCACCAGCAAACTCCCACACATATTCTCATCAAGCTTCATTGCCCACAATTGCCTTAATGACAGACAGTAACTGCAATTCCCTCAAGTGAGGTTACGATTTGAGCATAGCCCTCCCCGAGGCTTTTTGCCTGTGGCGAGCACTGCAGTTGGAAGACGATGGTCAGAGACATCCATCCATCTGGTGGTGTCGACTTTTTGCATTGCCATAAATTCTGGCTTCTGCAGGAGACTGGTGGGTGGGCAGGCTGAGAGATATGAGCCCTGGGCCCCACAGAGGCCTTCTAGTCCTAAGAAGAGCTTGGCCACTCACACACTGTCAGCACTGTCTGTCGAAGTTCTTCGTTTCAAGGACTACAATGCTCAGTCAATAAACACAGCCAAGTCATCTCTCAGTCTAAATATGGGCTGTGACAGAAACGCTCCACTTCCACATGGAGGCCATTTCATGAATGGGTAGTCATGATGAGGCACAAAATGGTCCAAAATGTATGGAGGAGAAATGCTCAGAAGGAAATCATCCATTTGCATGAAGAGAGTGAGTCATATGTTGTCCCTTCCGAGAGCATGGTGTGACTCAGACCACAGGATGCTGTTTTCAAAAGCCAGTTTCTACACAGAGCACGCCTTAATTGTCCTCTGCCTCAATTCACTAAATGAGCTTTCCAGCTAAATGACTCCTGAATTATTTAACGTCCCAGTGGGCACATCAGTTGAAAAAACGCTGGCAAGATGTCTTTTTCTGACATCATTTGGTGGTCAAGTAGTGGTTGAAATGGGTAGGTTTTTTTTTTTTGAGGTGCCTTTTCTATGATGTTTAGCAAGGTAATTTTATGTTATTTTATCTTCATGTTTCATTGTATGATCTTTACTAGCAGGCATTGTATGAAGCTGGAAGCCATTACAATATTTTGTATATGTACTGTATACTGTATATATAAAATGCTTCACTCACAGAAACACCTACACACAAATGATGTAACAAATTTATCTCTGATAAGCTTAGAAGTTCTCATCTGCATGTAAACTGAGTATTAGCCTGATCAGTTTCACAATTTACAACTGAAAAGCAAGAAAATACAAACACAAAGACAAATGGTATTTCAAAATTTCCTTAACACGTGCTCTTCTACTTCATACATGTTCCTCCTTAAATATGTATCGCACTAGAGCTAGCATCATATAGACTGAATACGCACTTTCAAGCACAATTTCTAAGCAAATTTGCTGATGTCTTTGTGTACAGACGTCAAACAAAGAATGACTTTGTGTCGGTCCGTTCGTTAGAAGCAATGACTTCGGGGACGGTAAGTCGTCATTATACTTTGGGTTATTCAAAGCTATTTAGATCTTTTTCTCTTGCCAGCTTGATCCAAATTTGAAGTGAGCTGGGCTTGCTCAGCATTTTTATACATGCTCCAAGACCTGATGGAGTTCTAAGCTTAGCCATTTTTAATTCAAAATGATGAAATGCTGGTTGGTGTGGAGTTTAAAAAAATCTCTACCACAGCCAATATCACAGCCAACACACATAACTGCAAATAAATTCAAGCCACATTTCAGCAGCATCTATTCTTGACTAAAATTAAAATTTTTATTATAGAAAAATAGTCATATTTAATTTTGGCCTTATTTGCATAATGATGACATGAGCAAGAGTAAATTTTGTGTTTTGCAAACGTCCTATGCTGAGCGATCTTTACTCCAGTCCATATAAAGCATGGCATAGTGTGCAGGAACATGGTGTCTACTTTGCCTGCTGGTGAGATGCATTGAGTTTATAGACATGGACAGCAGTGGGTGTCTTCGCCGTTAGATTTCAGCTCTAAAAACTCAAAGCTCCCCTTAAACATTTTGCCGTTTTACTCTACAGAGCATACATGTAGCATGAGAGTGTAAATATGTACATCCCCTGAGCAAACTCATCTTTTTGGCTGCTGTCATTTCCACGCTCTGTGGGCACATTACTGAACCAGAGCTGAGTTTTGCCTGGAGCTTCTCTGTTCTTACAGTCTTTAAGTGATCATTTAGAGCTGACTCACACACTCACGCAAATTTTCATATCACCTGCAAGTGTAATATGGGATTTTGTACTTTGTGCTTCAAACTGGAAAGCGGAAACAAAAAGAAAAGAAGAAGGATTAATCTCAGAGGAATAGGTTCACGTAAGAGTGATTTGAATAGACTGTGTTTGTTAAATTAAACNCAGTCTTTGCGATTTCAGTTTTTCATATGTGCAGATATGAATGTTGGCCAGTCTTTACTCAAACGTCTGGTTTAATTACTTACCCAAAGTGCTCTGTAATCTGATGGAGCTTGAAGGACGTTTTTAAAGCAAGCTCAGCACTGCAGTTACCTCAGTGTTGACATTTTTAAAATTTATATGCAAATGATTTTTTTTAAGAAAAATGTTTTGCCACAAATGCCAAACTGTTCTGAAGAGAAAGAGCATTTTTAAGAAATATTATTTAGCTATTAGTCTGAGAGTTGGTGCTCTAACTGTAAAAGAATAACTTGGCTGTTTTTCTATCCATGAGAGGAAGGAGCTGTATGAACTGTTTTCTGAAAAGCACACAATCAAAACATGTGAAACAGCAAAATGGTTATTTGCAAATGTTATTTATCAGGTCTTATCAAGGTTCCATGCCCTGTGGAAGCTTATGGGAAGTTATTTTTACACCATATTGTACTTCAGGAGTTTTCCCCTTTACTCTTCATTGAGTGATACTGTTGAAGCCCAGCGCAACCTTTTGTCTACATGTTAAGTACAGACAACTGACCATTACTCCCGTATGTACTTGTTGAACATTCCATTCCAGTTTTATTCCTCCTCTGCTGTTATAATAAGCTCCAAGTTCTCATTCATTAGTGAGATCAGGNCGAGTTCTTCCACTCCAACCTTCACACACCATGTCTTCATGGAGCTCACTTTGTGCACAGGGGCATCGTCATGCTGGTTTGAGCTCCAGTGAAGGGAAATTGTAATGTTACAGCACACAAAGACATCTTAGTCTATTGTGAGCTTCCAGCTTTGTAGAAACAGTTTGGGGAGGAACCACATATGGGTGAGATGGTCAGGTGTCTACAAATGCTTAGCCAAACAGTGTACTTGGCATGCTAGATCAAATAAGCAATTTGCTAAACTTTACCACCTCTGAGGGTAGAAATGCATTAAAAGCCACCTGCAGTAATAGCTGGATAGTTATAAAAAAAAAAAGTGAAATTATAAAAATGTGCATCCGATTTTAAACACTACATCTGTACCACTTGTAAAGCCTTGTCATGTGTTTATCTCAAGTAATCTATGAAAAATTGATGAGGTGGAGCTAAAGGCTTGATGCCCTCACCTGTTTCATAAAAATACATGCACTTCATTTAGATTACATTGTACTAATTATTCTATAGATCACATCTGTGCTGCTACTGAAAATTGAAAGTCTTGTTGGCTACTTGAAGGGAAATAACAGGATGCAGACTCATCGCGACAGGGCTGGTCATGAGAACCTTCAGAGACCTTGTTAGCTCTGGATTGCAGCTATATATCACATCGCAGCAGAGACTGGGCTCGGCTAGGAAGATGAGGAGCACAGTGGAACTGGCAGGAAATATTGGTATTAGCGTGAAAGCTGAAGCTCTGGAAGCCTTTGAGTTGGAGCAGAGTGTACAGACGAAGAGGTGCGCGAGCTGGACAGACTGAACTATTAAGCGCCGCTGCAGCCTTCTCTTTTTACATAGAGATGAGTTCCCACTATCACCAATATCAGCAGGAAGCTGAAGAGCATTGTGGGTAATATATAAAATCATTAACCACGGTGAAAATTGAGCAACATGTCAGTGAAAGAAGTTTAAACTGAATAAATCTAACAACTTTATTAAAAAAGTAAATCCACCCTGAAGATTATAATGATTAATACGCACAACATTCAGGACATGAATTTCCTTTAATGTTTCCCGGCTATTTACATGTCGTCCAAATGTGTTGCCTTTATTTCTTCTTCTGGTCTCATGAAAAGTACTACAAATAACTACGACTACAAAAGTCTGAATTCTAAAAGAACTGGAAAGAACACTGATTAAGCTTTTTTTTTTTTCCGGTTAAAAAAAATCTGTGAAGTTTACACACAAGTCAACCGTAATCTTTAGTGACTGGATCGTAATCTTTCAAAAGTGTATACTTTTATACTTTTTTTTTTTTACAGGATTAAATGTGTGTACAAATATGTCCCCCTCTCATAAGGACAATTTACAAAACTTTGATGCTTTTACATTTTCAAAAAAAAAAAAAAAAAAAAATCATCATTTTAAAACTATAGCTTTTTGTTTTTTCGTGTGTAACAGGACTTTACCAACGCTGACGGACCAGCAGACCAAGACCAGTGAAGGACCAGCCTCCAGTCCACACGCTTACTCTCTCCAACAATCTTTATCCCTCGCTAGCAGCTACCTCAGAGAAACCACATTCAGCAGTATTGCACATTAAGCATGGAGGACGATTGTTCTGAGAGGGGGAAATGTGAATAGCAAAAAAACCCTGACAAGATTAGAGAGACAAAATGCAAAAAGGCCAACAGAATCATGCAAAACAGCAAGACCTGTAAAGATCTGTCTCTGCTATACAAGAGCTTTTTCTAAAGAGCCAGTTAATCCATTATAAAGAGATGGCCATATACGACCCTGAACACAGAGCAGAAGACACTTAGCGACTAGCTCACCTACATAACTTCTACCAGCAGAGGCCACTGTCTCTTTTAATGACCCGAGCGTGGGCCAAAGGGAAGGACATCTCACACTGTGTTACACTCACAGCAAGCAAAAGAAGAGTTGATTGCTCTGCTCTAATATTATTCCTAGATGCATAAACTCTGTTTCTACAACATGCAGACAAAAATATTCTAAAAAGTGCTTTACAGCTTGACTCAAGCTCCAAGTAAACGTTTGTTTTGAGGGGCACTTAAATTGTACAACTTCCTAAAGACAAATATCTTACACAGAAGAAAAAAAAAAAAAAAAAAGGTATATTTGACCGAGTTTTGGACCATGATTGCGTGCTCAGTGTTGTTTCAGATTTCAGGTGACTTACAGATTATTTGGCACCGTTTTAGTCAGCTTTGGGTCTGTTACAAATCCTCAAACCAAAATAATCAGAAAACTCGTAAAAAGTCAGAACCTGATACAAAGACAGAATATACAATTTACCTCAAGACCACATATGATGATTAACATGTTAAGAAATAACCTATTGAATATCAACAAGATATCATCTCTTTAAGAGAGATTGGCCAATGTTATATATGAAACACACACAAAAAAAAAAAAGGAAAAAAAAAAGAATATATTTCAGACAGATTTACCAGTATAGTCTCTCTCTACATATGCAATAGTGTCAACATATTTCTACAACAGAAAGAAGTTCTGAAATACTGAGTAGGCCTAAATTGTGCTGGGTTACATAAATCCCAGACGTTTCTAGTGTCCATTCCCTTCTTAATCTCCCTCTCTCTCTCTATCTCTCTCACTATCCCTTCCTCTTAAAGCAAAATGGAAGATGGAAGAAATGTTGAATTGGATTTTGCTCAGAAGTGTCAGAAGTGGCAGTAAAACACAACTGGCCATATGAAAGGCTGGCCTGAATCGTCCCCTCCTACTGATTCAGAGCAAGGACAGTCACGTGTACACAAGTGGGCAGTTATCACTGTCCCCAAAGCGCATTCAGCTGCCCTATGACACCGAGTAGGCGGCAGCTTGGAAAGATGTGGTAACTGACCACACCCTCTCAGCATAGCGGCGACCTAGAGAAGCAAGTCGAGAACGGCAATGATTACCAGTGGGCTTTAAGACGAAACAAAACAAAAAAAGACAGAACTTAATTTCTACATTGAAAAATGTTAGAAAAAGACCATGATATGCAGGAAAAAAAAGAGGTAGAAGAAATATGGCGATGAAGAGATCTGAGACAGGAAGTTAGGAAGCAAACGTAAAAGTCTCAAAGAATCCACTTTAGCTCGTACACACGCTGAATTTAGCCCATAATAACTTCTGATTCATATACACTGGAGGTGTACACAACCTTCAGCCGCTGACATTGGCAAACTAATCGACTACAACGGAGGCTGTAATCCAACGGCCAGACATTCTCACAAGGAACACTTTCCAAAATACATCATTCTGGACATAAAAACATGTCCAATATTTAGACATTAGACTACATTCAATCTTTAGACCACGACAGAAGGCACAAATAAACAAAAAATATCTTTCTTTTCTTTTTTTTTTTCTCAAATGAGTGTTTGCTAGATGGAAACGCCACGAATCAAATATATTTGATTGGTCTTGATTAGAGGAGCAGAAAATAAACAGCCTGGTCCTGTATTGGCGTACATGAGAGCCTCTGGTGATGTCTGGCTCTTTCTTTGGAACACAAGATCAGCAAGACCTATTTACAAAGAGCAACATTCAATCCCTGTAATTGGGCCAAAAATTACTCAGCCTCTGAGGGACTGGGCTTAAAGGGGAATTCTGATTTTTCAAATTCTTTGTATAATTCACTTGAGGAGAAGTAAACAGCCATGCAGCGTGTTTAGATGAGAAAGGGTTCAGTCAGGTTTTTGCTTGTTATAGAAACCAGGAGTCCTTCATGTTCACAATAGTGTTATGCGATCTACTGGTGAAACCACTGGATAGTTGGTTTATTTGTTATACGTAATGTTATATGTAATGCATAATAGCACTAAAATGGTGGTTAATTTATAGAAATGTTTTTTTTAGTACCATTTCTCCTTAAAACATGAATTCTTTTGTCCTCCTGATGTGGCTATATGGTTTGGGTGTTGTGCTTGCATGCATGACTAACAGTGAGGATGAAATAAAGAGGTACCATAAGGTACTCTTTATAGAGAGAGAGAGAGAGAGAGAGAGAGAGAGAGAGAGAGAGAGAGGAGAGAGAGAGAGACCTATAATAACCAACAGGGAATGAATTTGTAACTATTGTATGTAATAACCCAGGTATTTATTTTTTTTTGGACCCCTGTTCCCCATCACTGCCTTTCTGAGTCAGAAAGCTTCTTCAGAAACGTGTGTTTTCCATCACACCACTCAGAATGACTGTTTACAACTCAACAAGCTGCAACGGTGAAATTTTGGGAAAAACAAAACTCGCTGGACTTTCCCTTAAAGTATTTTCGGCATAGACAAACAACAGCCACGTGCAAGAATGAGAGAGTGAGAGAGGGAAGATACAGAAACGCACACATACAGTAGCTTTCACCGTAAGTACTTCCAGTCTCACACTCTCTCTGATCACTCTCTCTAACGTCACTCTGCCGTGCTGCTGTGCTATTAGTACATTCTAACAAAGTGCTTTTATGCATGAGATGTAATTGCTTCTGAAAGGAGTAGATTGGGTAAGGGATAAGAGGAATGCTTTAAAAAGAAAGCAAAACAAGAAAATACAACAACAACAAAAACACACACACACACACACACACAAATTTGCTGAGGGCCTGAACTAGCACTAGGCTGACCAGGTGGTGACCACTCCGCACAACCGGCAGCCATGAAAGAGGCGATATATATATATTCTCAAAGTGTATGTATCTAGTTTGCCTGCACTGGGGATTGTCAAAGGAGATTCATCTTACAAGAGCCGGGAAGGGTAGAATTAAGTGCTTTCTGTTTAAAAAATGCAAAAAATTGGACACCTGGTCTGAAAGCCATGATGTCCTGTAATAGTATCCTCGATATTCTATTTAAAATTACACTGCATGGTCAATGTAGTGGGTTTCTGAGATTCAGAGTTCCAGTAACAATTTCTGAGATTCTCATAATCGAGTTCCTGATTTTCACTTAATTTTGATCTTTGATTCACAGTATAATAAAGCTCTTTTTTTTCTTTTACCACTTTAAAAAAATTACTTTCACATAAATCTATTGTACAAGAAAATAAAATGTGGGTATATCATGTATATATAGTGTATGTACAATTGTAGTTATCTGTACAACGGTTTAGAGCACGACAGCGCGCGACTCGTACAAAGAGCCCTTTCTGCCATGCTGGCTAGAAGACAGGCCCGTGTACATATCCCAGCAGATCTTTTAGGCTAGAAAGGTGACTCGCTTTCCTGCGAATAAACACTCTGTAGCGCAGGAAGAGTGCCAGTGTCAGTACGGCTGTAGCTTTAAGAGTCCAGGGTTGTATCAGCTGTCCAAGTTCATTAACCGGCTGTCGTCGTGTTAGGTTCCAGCACGGTTTTACCAGGAGGTCGCTGGACAGCAGAGTGCTGGTACGGATAGCTTCTCTAGGTGGATCGGAGTAGTAAGTGTGACATGTCCTGTCAGTTTAAATCACATCCACCACAAGCTGGGCTCATGGAGTTGGTTCGTAGCAGCCCTCTCTCCAGCAGATTCAGTTCCACCAAGTTGTGTTGCATCAGTTTCCATTCTGACGCTGACAGCTAGAGACAGAAAAGCTCAGCTGTGCAGACATGTTTGACCATGAAGACGATTTTGACATGCGCACTCATTTCTTTCTCAAAATGGTGCTTGGTTTGTCGCTTTCTGGCCGTGCTTATGTCGTTATATCAGAGCTGGAACGGACTGTCCTCTGTTAGCAGGTCGGACACACGCTCCACATTTGCCTTCTCCACACATACTTTAACAATACTGGCAGACTGTATACTGCTGTCATCTGGAATACATTCCAAGTCCATGATCATGCTATCAATCTCAGTCTTCGTATGTCATTCAGTGAAGACGAACAATGGTGTCATTCGGGAACATTACCATGATTTCAGTCGATCGAGAAAGGATCCAACGTTGATCTAGCTCTCGATCATCTTCTCCAAAGATTTGAGCTCATTCCTGTGGTGCAGCTGGCTGATGAGAGCACTCCTCAGCAGATGACAGGAACACCGTCAGTGTTGAAAATCATACCAGTAGTGGGTTCGTAAGTGCCAGCCAGGTAGTAGAGGTCCTCACTGTCCTGGTACTTCTTAGTTTTAATCATCTGTTCATACTGCTCCAGGCTAACAACCAAGCACTTGTGAGAGATGGTCTGAACATCATTCTCGTCAACGTGAGAGGACTGGTACAGAGCCCGCTGCACAGAGGAACATATTTCACATTCAAACTTCGTACTCTTTACAAAAAGAACGACATTATTTTTGGGGGGATATGGTGTTATGTTCCTGAATAAATATACTCACCTCCATGAAATCCTTCCTCTGGTTGGATGCCTGCAGAACAGCAGCAAGATTCCTTCCAGACATCTGATCCCAGTTCTGTCAAGACAAGTTTGGAAAAGTAGAAACATATGTCTGTGCTTTCAGTCCTCCAGGTTATTTTAAATATTAAATTCACTGCTAAACTGTAGAATAAATACAAAATGATCCTGACTGCTAACTGAAAGTTCTGAATCTGCAATGTAGGAAATGTAACCTTTTTGTCATGAAGCTTCTTTCCAGGGTTGGTTTCCTCAGGATGGTAGAACCATTTGACACGAACCACCATATTGTTTCCCCAAGACTCCCACATGCTCTGGATGTGACCAATGAACGGAAGATTAGGCCGTCCAGCAGACAAGAAAACAGCACAGTCTCCAATACGGATCATTTCTTTGCCTCGCATAATGGCCTTATAGAAGAGTTTCTTTGCTTTGCCCTTCATCCCCCGTCTCTGCAATTTAAAAAAAAAAAAAAAAAATGTCTCATTCTGAGTTCATTAAAGAGCAAATAACAAAGCAGTATGCAGCCAAGCAGGAGTAGGTTTTTCTTAAATAAAAGAATAATCAGTACATTCATTATATTAAATATATTTAGAAATGTCATGACTAACCTGAGTAGGTTTCCCAAACCACTTCCACAGCTGTCTGGCTGGGAGGAAAGCAGAAATCTTGGGTCTGTTCTCCACAGAGGGTAGTCTCTGTCTCTTAGCCAGCTCCTTTGTAGTGGGCAGGTGGATGCCCTCTCTCCTCTTAGGCCGGCCAACGCTCTTCTTCACCTTCTGCTGCTTCTGTTGCTTTGCCTGCTGTTTGGGAGGAGTTGGCTGTTTCTGGACCTTGGATGTGGTGGGCGGGGGCTCAGTCTTCACCTCTGCTTTCTCTTCTACATCCTCTTCTTCATTCTCTGTTGGAGGTTGCTCTTGAGGAGACAGGGGCTGGGGAGCTGCAGGAGCTTCCTCATCCGAGCTACACGAAGACTCCTCATCACTGGTGGTTGAGGACGAGGAGGATGATGAAGATGATGAATTAAATCCAGCAGTAGAAGAGGAGCTACTGCTGGAGGAGCTGGAAGAGGTGGGGCTAGAGGCACGGGAGCTGGTGGTGCTGCTGTCCTGTTTGGTCTTAGTTTCTGGCGAGGTCCTCCTTTCCTCCTCTCCGTCAGACTCTGAGCTGCTGCTACTGCTGCTGCTACAGTTTTCTGATTGAGCCTCCTTCTCTCCTGAGCTCTTCACACTTACACGGCTGTCTGTGCTGCTTCCCAGCTTACGGATACTGTACGTCGCCACACTGTCTGTATTAATTGTCTCAGGCTCAGTCTTGGGCTTCAGTGTTTTGTCTGTAGGGGTAGTGGAGGGGACAGTAGTGTAGTTAACACCCATCACGGCTTTATTGTCTCTCTTTGTGCGGTTCTGACCCTCCATCATCATCAGGGCTTTGGTCTTCTTGGTCTTGGGAGACATCACACCCTCATGGTCCAACTTGATCAGGATCTCTGTCTGAGGCTGCTTGCGTTGGGTTTTCAGCCCAAACGCTCCTCCTTCCTCTTCACTCTTCCTTACTCTTTTGACAGCCTTTGCCTTCCCGCTCTCATTGTTGGACATAAAGGAAGCTAATGAAGCAGACGGGTCATTATAGAGATCCACAGAGAGAACTTTTCCATAAAGAGCAGATGAGAACACAGACTTGGGCTGTGAGTGTACTTTGGCTGGGGGTTTGGCTACAGCAGTTTTCTTCTGGCCTTCAGCAGGTACGGGGATGGAGGGGTTGGTTGTGCTGGCAGGCTGACTCTTCCTGCCTAGCAGTGGGCCACTTTTCTGGGTGGTAAGGGGTCTCTCCTGCACTGGTCCAGGGGCTGATTGGTCAGGTTTTTCATGCTCTTTTGGAGCTACTTCAGGCTCTGGAAAGTAGAACAGAGAGGAGGAGTTTAATATGCCTCAACACATGACCTACATGGAATGCAGTGAAGCTAAAATTGTCCCTATTCTGCCAGGAAGCCTTTCTCTTCCCAACCACAAACAAATTACTTAATATCCACGAAACCACCCATAATATCCCCTCTTAAGCCACAGATATTCATTTCATCAATTCCAGGACTGCTGGCTCTTTTAACTGGAAACAAACCAGTTATCAGAAACTTCAAGATTTCAAGTTGTCTAAAGTAAGTGAGGTAAATTACCAGGTTTGGGTTTTGGCTTTCTCCCTCTCCCCTTATTCTTTGGAGCAGAATCATCTGTGGTTTTGGGGGAACACAGAAACGAGAGTCCTTGTAGGAATGATGGGAAGGCACGAGCGAAAAATCACGATCGGTGGTTCTCTCGTCCAGACGGCTCCGCACCTGCAAAGAAAAACACAGCAGACAAAAAATTTTTTATCCACGGAACAGATATAATCTTAATATTTATTTAATGCAAGCTCTTAAAACTCTACATGAATATGTGTATTGACAAGTCACAACCTAAAAAAAAACAGCTCTTTACACCTCAAGAGCAAAAGCAAACAAAATCAGTGGCTGCAGAGACTCCAAACCAAACAGTGTTTTCATATGGGCAGTTAGCATAAATCAAGCAAACAGGGTGAAAGACTCTCCTGTGAGTGTGACCTAGAACATCAGTCCCCCCTCGTCAGATTACACTCTGTCGCCTATGCGGCCGGTGTCTCCGTCATCAAACTCTACAGTTATCAAGTCGTCCGCCTCGTCTATGTCAGGGCTCCCTGCAGACATGGAAAAATGAGAAAGATTAATATGCAGCAGCATATATCTCCATATATTTCTCAGGCGTTTCTTGAGGGCCCTTTTTATTCTCATCTGCTGACAGGAGCAGTAGTTACAACCTCCATTTAAGCTTTTTTTGAACAAACCTCCAGTTCTCTCTTGACTTAGTGGGAGGGAAAATAAATAATAATTGAAGCAAAGAGCCGCATGAAGCTAACCACATCATCATTCATTCTTGGCCTCTGTACTCTCCTACCTCCTCTGGCAGGCCTACTAGCCTTGGCTAAAAGCTTCACATTAAAGCAAACTAAACAAGACTCTGCCCTGAAAGGTTATGTGTACAGAGGACAGAAAATACTTGTGCTTTTTTGGAGCTTAGAAAGGTTGGAGAAGTTAGACAACATGTCTTTATAACACACGGTGGTCAATGTGCCATTATAGTTAGTGTAAAGCACTGTATTGATCTTACCTCGGACCACGGTGCCGGGGTAGAGGCAGCGGTACTGTTGGCTCCAGTAGGCTGCGATTCTTGTTCCCTGAGGCAGGTACCTCACAGAGGGGGGCTTAACATCGATAATCTGTACAATGTGGGCAGCGGGAGAAAAAGAAAACAATCCATTTTTGCATTCTACAAGAGACACTGCACTTTAACCTGTATGCAGTGCACAGGGGCCACTGTCTATACTAATACATGCAGAATGACTCATGTGTCATTTTCTGGCAACGGATCATTTCTCATATATACAATCAATCTTAAAGAGCTCTATGGCCGGAGATGCTTTTGGCTAAGCTCCTGCTCACTATGGTCGATTAAAAGGGAAAGGTGGTAGCTGAGAGCTTCACTGCCTAGACCAACACTGAGTATTAGTGAAGTAAAACGTGTGTAGCAGGACACAAGGTTTCTAAGGAGGTCCTACGTCCTGAGAGTTTTAGAGAGTGTGTGCCCCCCCTGGCCATGCTGTGTACTAGGACACATGTGGGGCTCATTAGTGACTGGTAAAGGCAGTGTGCTGTACTGACCGCCTCCTGCAGCAGCTGCTCCAGGCAGTAGATATGAGGCCTGTTACCCCGTTCACCCTCAACCACCACACTGTATCTGCAAGGTATAAGAGATAGTCATTAACACACAACCTGTCTGCCTTCGCTTGACAGCTGAGACACTACTGAGTGACCTGCTCCAGTACAAGAAAAAAAGAAACCTCACAAACACACACACATACACATACACATATAGACACAAGGAAATGACCCCTACAGAGCATCCTACTCAAACTTTTCACAGATGTAGAAGTATTCTGAGTAAGCACCAAACACAGACACAGGCACAAGAATAATTTAAAGCTGCCTAAATGAGAACAGCCACATTTCCTACAGGTCTGCAAAATATTAACACCAGAACAAAAATAAACCTGTTGACAGACACTAGATATGTTTTGGTGCATAAAACGGTACACTTAATGGAGAGAGAAAAACCCAGGTGGGTTGTAATGGAAAGACAGACATGACCTAACCACAAGCGGATGAAAAAAGCTGGAGCTGAGACAGTCTCGAAATGAAGGCAGGGCTCCCTGGAGGACTAGACAGATATGTTGCAGACCTTTGTTGCCAATAATCAATGGATCCCGTTTTTCTACACTTCTTTCCCTCTAACAGCTAGCTCACGGACTATATTTGCAGGAGGCCTGCTTTTTTACAGCTTGCTGGTTTACAGCCACCGGCAGGATGAACTCATTTAATCTCTCTTGCTGTTAAGAAGTCAGAGCTGTTGGAATAGGCAAGTTGAAAAGTCAGAGAATTTTCTTTTCATATCATCTGATGGAAACAAAATGGGAGCTTACAAAGGGAAAAAAAGGAGAAAAAAGAAGACCCTTTATTTTGCTCGTTCAAGAAAAGCAGAAAGCTGCGCCAGGCTGAGTCACTGTGTGGGAAGCGATGGATCTAAAGTCAGAGGACTGCGTGGAGACTTCTGGGATATTATTACTGCAGCCAAACAAACGCCTTTAACCCTTGGAAAAAATGGTTTGGTTTTAAAAGTTCTTCAGAAGGGTTTTTATCTCGAATAAAGCGTTGGGAGTTACAAGGTATTGTCAAGACGTCTATAATAAGACGACTTTACTGACAAAACATACAAGCTCTTGGGATATATGACTTGTTACTGGGCACTAATGACTGATCTGTATAGCGCGCAGTCCTCTGATCATCTCACTGCAGTGTACAGAACCTCAATGCATGTTCATTTTTGGGTATTTTTTAGTAACTAGAGTTTATAAACCTTTTGCGGTGTATGCGAGTATGAACTGTGGAAGATGCATCATGGACACAGCCTTCCATTCAGTTTTCAGATGAACCACATACGTAGAGGTAAACTTCCTGCGCAACCCCCTCTTCTAATCTAATCTTCGTCGGTGTGCTGTTTAAAAATCCGGACCGTCAAATCAAGACCTGCTCTCATCTGGATGCATAAAGGTACTCGCAGTTCCAGCATGACCCAGAGCCAGCTGTCAGACCTGCCTGTCAGTGAGTGGCAGTCCTATTACTGAGACATGGGCCGGTGTGGATATGTATCCCCCCCTTCCTCCCCACACACACTCCCCAGAGCCAGCTTGAGGGGGTAGGCGTGCTGCTAGGAACAACTGATTGCTCGTGTCTGGAGGCTTAGGGTAAATTCACACCAGCTGCTCCCTGACGGGAGAAGGTGCGTGATTGGGCTCGGGTCCCTACAAGCAGAGTCAAATGCAGACTCCTTCATGCTTTAGAGGTGAGTGGGTTACTGGCATGGATTTACAGAAAGATTGTCTATAGCTGACTAAGCTAATGATTCCAACTGGAAAAATAAATAGGAAAACCAACATTTGAGTTTCAAAATGAAAAGCTTCGGCAGTTCTTTTGAGGATTTCTATTTGCTCACATGTTCACTTCCCCCCCTTTTGCTGAATCTGGTACTGCCGTCACTCCAAACCACAATGATTACACATTAAAATATTCATCTGAATATGCATGAAAGGAACTGCCTTTGAGAGAAAGTACAGATATGCATTGGTAATTTGCACAAATTCAGGAGTCTGATTATACTCAGAACCACTGGAACCCGTCTTCTTTAAGATAATTCTTATTTTCACACATCAGAGCCTGGAGACTGAGCACATAAATAAAATGGGAAAAAAAAGAAAAGAAAATGGAAAGTCACTAAAGGATGGACAGAAAATGTCAAATTAGTTTCCCATTACCCATAAATAACAGGCTGCAGCCATTAGCACGGCCATCACATCACATGCATGACAATGGACCTGTCAGCAGGCTTTTCTGTGCTTAACACGCAGGGGAGACATGGCTACTTTTCTTCCTTCCCCCTGGATTCCAGTCCTAATTCAACATTGACCACATTAATTACTGACTCCGCAATTTAACAGCATGTGGTTATGGATATAGCGGTGTCTGCACACACACACACACACACTGCCTCTACACTACACTAAGAAAGAGAGTGAAGCTGGGAAGAGAGGGTCCGATTATTCACACCTTGACACTGAACAGAGTTAACGAATTCGGGCCCAGGAATATAAATAGCAGCCGTACACACACACCTCCAGGGCCTGGAGAGACAATTCCGGATGCATTCATGTTGTGGTGTAGCACATGGCACAGCACAGCAGACAAGCCATCTCTTCGTAGCACCATGTTCTCTCTCTTTCTCTCAACAGATATTAAATGTGCTACAGCCAGTTCTCATGGTAGTACAAACCATGTTCCTGGAATAGTGCAGCTAAAAGCCAGAAAAAAAAAAATCAAACAGTCTCTTTTCCCTTCAACACAGAGGAGAATCATTTTAGCACCAAGCTAAGACTGTGATAGAGCAACAGAGCTGAATAACCCATTCCCAAACATATGTTCATACACTGGCTCCTCGGACACACATGACTGGAAACCCAACATCCCATTCCGCCCTCATTCCCATCACTGCACATCTTTAAGAGCTGCTTTGCTGCATGGTGATGAAGACTCCAACAATTACTTGATACAGACATAAAGTTCTTCAAAAATTTCAGGATATATTTAATTCATTTCCGAAGCGCACAGATTTGAGTTGAATCAATTTGCTGACATGACAGCATGACACATTTAATGTGCTGAGAAGATCTGCAACTAGATAGTGTTGTTTAGTCTATGAAGATATACGCAAGGGTTTCATTACTCTTTACGAGTGTCTAGAGTCCCTTTAAAACCTGTGCTTTGACCGAGTAATGATGGCAGGTCCAAAGAAGAATTTTTCCTCTTTTTCAAA
Organism: Pangasius macronema; assembly: GCA_037577455.1. Classification (NCBI taxonomy): domain Eukaryota; kingdom Metazoa; phylum Chordata; class Actinopteri; order Siluriformes; family Pangasiidae; genus Pangasius; species Pangasius macronema. Next base: position 13,944,437 of record CM074967.1, on the reverse strand, counting down.
GAATTTTAACACTAAAACACCTTTGGGATGAGCTGGAACACCGACTGCACCCCAGACCTCCTCACCAACATCGGCGCCTGATCTCACTAATGCTCTTGCAGCTGAATGAACACAAATCCCCACAGCCACGCTCCAACATCTAGTGGAAAGCTTCCCAGANGTCCATATAGTGTATATAAACACTAAAAGCCATGTACGTTTACATCACATAAAAGAACTGCGACTGTAGCTAGATGGCATGTTGTAGTTATTTAGTATCAGAAGATTATCATCTACCACTTTACTATCACTAATTATTACAGTAAACAGTTTTAATTATAATGGCAGTGGACTGAGTTAGTTTTATATATTAGTTTTACATGTGAAGAATCTCCATGTGTTATCAACACAAACACATCACGGCATCTGCACTGCATCTGCATGAGGCAGTCGTGAGTCGTGGCCTAATGGTCCGAGAGTCGGTCTTGAGAGTCTCAGGCCAGCAGGGATTGTAGGTGGGGGAGTGAATGACCAGCGCTCTCTGCCACCCTCAATACCACGACTGAGGTGAGACTCCGCAAGGCACCGATCCCCCAACTGCTCCCTGGGCGCTGCAGCTAAAATGGCTGCCACTGCTCCAGGTGTGTGTGTGTGTGTGTGTGTGTGTGTGTGTGTGTGTGTGTGTACACAAATTCCAAGTATGGGTCACTTCACTTCACAAGTCTTAGACTGAGCACCTCAACACTGATTCTTGTAATTATTATTAACAGCAGTGTTCTATTCCACTTCTAACACAGCAATTTACCAATGATTACATTTTTTTTTAAATAACTCATGTTATAACTGAATTAAACAAATAAACAATAATAAAAAAAACAGCCTGTCACATTATAAAGAAACTGGAAAGTGCAAACAAGTCTCTGAGGATTTTTGCCTGGCTACTACAAACTGCTGACACCCAGAACTCCTTCCATAAAAGTTAAATAAAAATGTCTCCTGACAGAAAACCCCACCGTAACAACTTCTATATACGTTTATGTTGTTTTTTATGCACACTTTTTAATTTGTTCATTGTTAGTCTTATGTGGAGCGTCCAGCATTCGAGTACCTGTGAAATAGCTGTTACTATAGTAACAATACCATTAGAATGAGATTGGAGAATTCAACAGTGCTGTGGCATTGAGGCACTCAGGCGCTCGTTCAGTCCCTTCTCATTTCAACACTCTTCTACTTCAACTCGCTCCTGGCAGGTCTGTCCCGGAGGACCATCCGGCCCCTGCAGCTAACCCAGAATGCAGCTGCATGGCTGGGTTTCAACCTCTACAAGTTCTCCCATAGCTACGTTCCCTACACTGGCCTCGTGTAGCTGTCTGCATTCGATTTAAAGCACTGACGCAAGCCAAAAACTGACCTGCTTCTGCCAACCTGAAATCACACCCTGCTCTGCACCACGCTAGCTAGCTTAGATATAGCTCAGATATAAATATAACCAACACTTCTTAACTAAAACAATATAAATCAAAATGGAAACACAATTTGCATGGGGTGCTTTTAGGTTATTGATTAATAGAATCATCGATTATCAATTAAATGAGACATAACTTGGGCTTTATGGCTGAAGTAATTGTCTGCCACATTATTACAGCTTCTGCTCTAATGAAATACAGATAAAGGAAACACTGACAGAAGGACAATTCACATCTCTCTTTAGAGCATCTCGCACTGAAGCTCCTTCCACCCGACTTTTAAACCATTTTAATGTATTTGTCTCTAGATGATTGGCTCGAAACAGAGGATTCTGAGAGGAATTCTTACTCCCCAGTAGGCTGCATCTTATTTACTGATATGCACAACAGGCTGAGAGAGTGAAAACAAATAGCCGCTGCATACAAGGGCAAGCCCTTGGAGGAAAAGTTTTAATACCACTATATGCTACTTCCATTGTGTATACTCAGCCTTATTTCACTGGCAGAAACTGGTTCAGTAAGCACTTTACACCAAAGCTAATTTATCAGTGACCCAACACTTGTAGGACAGAACCACATTAAAGAGGGGAAACAGGACACGTCAGATGAAAATAAAGAAAAACGGGGAAAAAAAGAGAGAGGTGAAGTGAGTGCTTACATGTCGGGCGAGTGGACGGTGTTGACGTGACCGGCGTAGAGCAGCTTGTCATCCATAGGGATAAGAACACGCAATCCATCCTGAAGCTCATCCTTGTTAAGCACACAGTTACGAGGGGCTGCGCGCACACACACACACACACACACACACACACACACGTACAGAAAAAAGTAAGCAAAGCTGTGTCTCTGTACAAAGCATTAATCACTCAACCATACCAAATGGTCTCATCCCACCCGAGTGCTGTCCATGAGGTAAAGTCCAGGTGCAATAACATCCACTGATGCACATTACCATGAACGATACGCCTCAAATGCAATCGAGTCGAGTCAATTGTCACAATTTGAATGCTGGATTAAAATAAGCGAGGGCGTGAAATGACTCCTGCCTCCCATCACTCAACGCCGTCTGCTTTTTAACAGTGAGTGCGATCAAGAAAAGGAACAGAGATTTAGACGTGAAAGGCAATTAAACAGAGGAGCACGTTGATGAAAAGAGCTCAACAGCCTAGCTTACAAGGAGGCAAAGGCGTGTGAGGCAAAGAACTCTGTACAGACTTAGTATTAACATCCATCTCAGATGACCTGATCACAAGTGAACCGATAGCTGTTCACACTTGATATTCTCACGTCTCGAATGCATGCCCACTGACCACTCGTGATTAGTAAAAACACCAGCCGATCCCAAACAAACACTCAAAGTGTTAACGTTAAGCCGGATGTCATTTCTGCTTCACCATTTGTGCTTCATCGCCTTTGCATAGCAAATACTATCCAAATGTAAAGGATAGCTGTGAGAATGAGCAGCCCAATCCACTGACACAAAGAGTTCACATTTATCTAGTAATGAGCAGAGCTTATGTTGAGAATGGTAAGAAGCCGCACAGATATAAGAGGAGATCTCCAGTGGCTGGCTGTGCACATTTAAAATATAGGTTTTATGAATATAATGTATGCAAATCACCCCCAAAAAAAAGAATCCATTACATGCACCAACAGAGTGTCTGTACAGCTCAAGTGTAGCATGATTCTGCATGAGAGCCATGAATGTGGCCACACTCATGACTAGGTGGTCTCTTAATGAGTGGCAGCGACGCACTGCTATTCACACTACACATGTAATGAGGCCACATGCATTGCAGATCTCCTCCGAATGCAGCTCGAGTGATTTTACCCCTTACAGACCCGTATTTAGCGCAGCCACTGGTGATCCAGTGTGATCTGACACGAATGCTAATCTGTTAAATGTGAACAGGGCCTTTAAGAGCGTGCGCGTGTGTGTGTGTGTGTGTGTGTGTGTGTGTGTGTGTGTGCGCTCACCAGGGGTACAGGGTCTTTCAGTGCTCAAACGGGGGTTCTCATCCTCTGAGAAGCTGCTGTCCTGATTAGGTTCAAAGTCCTCATCAGCAGCCATGCTCTCCATCAGCTTGCTGACAGCGCCGCCTTTTCCTCGAGCCTGCGCGCGAGGGCGCGTACACACACACACACACACACACACACACACACACACAAAATCCAGTCCATAAGACAACTCGCACAACTGAACTCCCAGCCATTGTTAGTTTAATTCCAGCAATGAAACCCGTGCACTTGTGAGGTGAGAACTGAGTCGAAGAAATCCATTTAGATGAGGGCTTGAAGCTGGATTCTCAATTTTAAAAAGCCAGAACAGCCAGGGGAGCACCGGCGAGAGACGTACGACGTAATACTGAACTAAATATCTACTTCGTTTTTTTAGAACTGACCAGTTAATACTTTTGTCTCAATGCATTTGTCTCGTACAGAGAACAGAAAAAAAAAATGTATAGAAGTAACTAGATAAACGAGGCACTGGGAGAGCAAAAGGGGTGGATGGAGGCATGGAGACATCCTTCAGTTCATTCGGCTTGTGAGTGAGCAGTCTAATTAAGCTGGTTGCTCTCTCTGTCATTTTCCTTGCCATGGATATTCAGAGCAGGCCTGTGCAGCAGGGTCAAGCCTGGCCAGGCTCATTCAAATACAAGCCATTTCCCAGCAGGCCACAGGAGGAGCCTGCAGTCTGCCAGGTAAAATTGTTCAAATCCCTCTCTCCCAGGTCCAGCCCTTCTCTTGCTCTTTAAACCCAGCCCATCAACAACAAGCACATCGCAAAATGGCCGTGCCTTTCAAATATTTATCATCTGGCTTCTTGTCTTTGCACTTTAAAAAAAAAATGCTGCCTAATGCTGCATGAATCATATACTTTATGGGCTAATGCATCAAGGCCAGTAGCATTAAACAATTTCTGAATTTAATGTTGGTGGTGGTGGTGGTGGTGGTGGAAGGAGACAACTGGGAAGGCAGACTGTAGTGCGTTTATCATCATTACCATCTTATTAGCAATGCATTCAGGTGATGCTTACCTCTCTGGCTTTAGGCTTAATCTTGCTCTTGCGTCCAGAGCTGACAGAGAGTGATGCACTGCTCTCTGAGGGAGTGCTGGAGAGTGGCGGCAGACGCAGGGGGAGCTCTTTCAACCTCTTCTTCTGTAACACACACATCAGAGAGACAAAGCTGAGCCGTCAGAAAACATGCGCAGAGGGAACAGCCACACACAAACACATGACAGGACATAGCATCTCATCCCACTACAGAGCATCAGATGAGGAATCAGTGTTAATGGGCTATTCTGCTCAGAGCACTATTAAAAGGGCGAGGGAGGATACAGAGGAAGGAACAATGATGGCTGGTAATTGTAGCCTGGCAAGTTTCAGTCGTCCTTTTGTGTCCAATAACAAGACATTCACAGCAGGAGGTTTTCTTGTCCTACAAATGGAGCAGGCCTCCTGCTGCTGTGCAGTACTCTGGGTTAGCATGCAGGGCTCAGTGTGCATCAATAAACCAGCACCCACCTTTCCCAGTGCTTTCGCCTCCTTGGTTTTAGTTATGTCCTTGGAGCCATGCAGAGGTGTTTTGGGGCCACGAGCTGGTTTGGGCACTGTAGCTATGGAAGGAGAGACGGGTTTAGCCTGGGCAGCATCATGGAGGAAAATGCGCTCGCTCCTGCGGCGGATCCAGCGTTCTTCATCGCTCCCTTCGGCTGAGAAGCTCAAGTTGAGCTCGGCTGAGGCTTTGGGCTTACGGCCGCGTTTGCCAGGGCTGGAGTCCTCACGCAGCACACTGGCCGGGGGTAGCAGAGGGAGCTCGGGTGCAGATCTCTTACCATGTAGCAGAGATGGGAACTTCCGGATCTTGATGTCACTCTCAGAGTCGGTGAATTCAAACTCTGTACCTGTATGAGAAAATGCTGAATTACCATCAATCCATCACACTCTAAAACTCTAAAATGACCTAGAATAAACTACTGCACTAGAATGTTGCATGTAATTTTGCCCAATGTCTGACAATCTGAAAAAATTCATTGCAGCTGTAGAGTCTGAATGTTTAAATCCACCATGCTGAAAATCTGCTTGCATGCACTTCACGTCATCTGAACCAAATTTATGCATGTATGAGATGCAGCATTTTTGTGTTGATATTACTGTGACAACCAAAAGTGTGTGAATCTTTCAATTTAACAAGTAGCTAACATTAGTGCAGCATGTTAGCTGTGTAAAAATCGGAGCAAAACATATTCTGAAATGTTCTCATTATACAGAAGGCAAAATTACGCTGTTCCACAACATCTCGGTTTGAAATATTAGCTGAATTCCCCTTATAAGGTTTGTAAACATACCTGGTCACAATCTATTCAAAAAGTGGATCATATTAAACGTGTTTACAAAACATCATATACTCCTGACTTGAACTGGTAATTACAAAAGTCGGAGTTCTCTGAAGATACGGATCGATTTCTCTCTAGTATAAACACTCTGAGTTTCTATGAGATATGAATATATGGCTGCCCATTGCAGGCTGGCATCATTTAGAAACCAACAGGACACCAAGCCATAAGGATCTTCTACAGTTACACCTTTTGAAAGTGTTAGTTTAGCCAGATAGCAATCCGTCTTTTAGTCTAATCCGTAATAATAAGTGGAACGTTTTAGCTAATGTCCATCCGACAGGCAGTCGTGGCCTAATGGTCAGAGAGTCTGACTTATAACCCGAAGGTGAACCTGAAGGTTGTGGGTTCGAGTCTCAGGCTGGCAGGGATTGTAGGTGGAGGAGTGAATGACCAGCGCTCTCTGCCACCCTCAATACCACGACTGAGGTGAGACTCCGCAAGGTGTGTGTGTGTGTCCGTCCACTTGGATGGGTTAAAATCGTGTTTATACCCATACCCAGGCTCATACCTAGTGGTATGAACCGGTGTTCAGTGAAGTGAAGTGATTTTAGGAACACAGATTCTTCAGTCAGATAATAACCAAGTAGGGCAAGGTTGCTAGGATACTCAGGATCTTTTTGCAACCAGACTGTGCACGTGTCTCTTTTTATTTACAACCACCAAAGGAGTCTATATTAGTACTGATGATCATCAGTATTGAGAGATTAGAAATGTTCTAGAAAAACAAAATCTGTGAGCCATGCATAAAATGCAATAGGGTGACATATGCTCACCTAGCAGACTCTGCCTCTCCTCCTTTTTCTTGGCTTTCTGCTTGGCCTCCAGCTGAACGAGGGACATAGGGCCAGAGGTAACAGGGCTAGGAATGGCGCTAGCAGCAAAGCGAGCAAGCAGACCCAACCCACTTTCCTCCAACGAGGAAGAGCACAGGCCATTCATCTCATCCAGTTCATTGCCATAGTCCTCTTCGTCGTCCTCATCCTCGTAATCATCCCTTTCAGTAAAGTACTCTGTTTACGGTGAAAGGAGAAGCGTTAAACACATCTGTCGTTTTTAGCAATTGCACCATTTTAACAAACTAGAAAGCTTACAAGCCATCACTATGCAATAGCCTGCATGGAAAACGTCATTCATGTTGTACCACGCAATCAAGTAACTTTATTCAATCCAAAATTCAACAGGATGGCTTTCAAAATATAGATTTAAAAAAAAATAGCAGCAATCTCTGACTGGCTGTAAAACCGTTAGGAAAGATGCGCTGTGAATGCCAAACCACTACAATTCATTTGTGATTCTGTCTGTAACTGAGGACGTGATTTATCCTGTGATTTATCACTATGGCTACCACATTTCTCATCAGCCACATTAACCAACACGAATGACCTTTCTTTGATATGTTCCTTGAAAACATAATAACACCCACCCACCCACTACTACATAAGATTACTGGTGAATGACAAAGTGTAGCTTTATAAAGTAGTGATCTACCAGCCTGGGGGAGCAGAATCATGCAAACAGCTTTCACAGTGAGGGAGCTAGCTCTAGTCTCCTCCAAACTAACAGATATTATGGGAAAAACCTTCTGCTGCTACCAAACAGCCTTGGCTATTCTGCTGAATGGGCTCTGTCACTGGAAAATGGAAACAGGAGCAGGCTAAAAGCACTGTAAAAAGCTAGATGTGGGTTACAGGCAGAAAGACTGACTAAGAAAGTCATCAATTATTCACGACCCTTTAAGCGTGGAGTTAGTCCACTTTAAAGGACTAACTGCAAGACAGCAGGTACCCACTTTAGCTGACTCCGCCTCCACTTGGGAGGGAAAACGGACAAAGTAGAAGACGCGTATGGACACAAGACGCACATAATGCTCCAGAGTGGTTAGGCTCGCTGACAACAGACGTGAGCTTGTTAACATGTGAGGGGAAAGCGTTATGAGTATTAGAGCAGACAAACAAGGACCTTTGGCTTGTTACAATGTGGACAAAAAACAGGGTTAGAAAGACAGCACATGCCTGACGACAGCAGTAAGGGCTGAAACATGTAACACAGCAAAGGCAAGCAGAGGATGTGCATGGGCAGTAGCAGGCTGGGCACATAAAGCAGGCTCTGTGAGGACAGACCTCCATGGCTCCTGGGGCCCTGTGGTTGCTCTGAGCCTCACTTGTTTGGGGACAGAGAGGAGTCTGGGCTGTTAGCTGCCTAAGCCATGGTTATATCCACCTTCTCTCTCTCCTAACCCTACACTACACAACAGATAAAGACACTAGGAGCACCAAGGTGATGAGGAAAATGCAGCCTTAACCTAGCCTCCATAACCTCACATACAGCAGTAAGATACAATTAGAGTCAAAATGTGTCTGNATAAAAACACTGTGTCATCTAGAGCCTGTTACCATCAAGTGTTCTTACAGCACATGCTGTGCTCCAATATTCCCGATTGTGTAGCAGGCGTGGTGCATTAACCCACTTTTTAAGTAGTCAATCAATTGTAGACTGCAGCAGTAGAGCCATCAGCTAAAAAAATAAAAAGAACACTAAACTAACACACAGCTAAGCAAGCAGATTTGTTTCATCTAAAGGTACTCTAGGCATAACCATGGCTTCAGGGCACACAATCGAAGTTAAACGTGTGAGAACGTGTTAAAAGTTGAACATTTTCCTTTTATTTACCTGACCTCATTTAAAGGAAAAAAAAATTGTACTGTTTGATAATGCAACATAAGCAAGTGCAAATTAGTAGAAACTATTAATGGAGAAGTCACAGCAAAAAGAGGGTGGTGTCCTACTTACAGAACATTGCCCATGGCTCAGGTGACATGGATAGTGACCTCACGTTGCACAGCTGGCTGCCCTAGTCCAAGCCAAGTGCTTGGCTTCTCTGTTTTTTTTGTTGCAGCAGGACAAGCAAACGCACAGACCGAAAGACATTCAAAAGCATCATGGGGAGGAGAAGGGGGTCAGAGGTGGAGGGGTGGCCAAGCAGCTGCAGGGAGAGAGCCAGCAGTCTACAGAGGCTAGGTTATTCATTTTTAGTAAAACAGAGAGCACTCCGTTTTCCAAATATCCCCATCATAAACATGCACGTACAGGGGACAACCAAATGGGTATACCTTTCAATAAGTAAAGAAAAATAGATTGGAAAAAAAAAGAAATTAAGAAAGGGCACACAGATATATAGAGCTGCCCGTAAGGATTTGGCTAGGCATGCCAAAATACAAGTGAATTTCTCTCAGATTTGTTGATCAGTAATTTGAGGGGATTTTTCATGAAGCAGAAATATTTGCCCCGCTCTTCTTAGTGCAAGATTTAATTTGCTTTCTTCCGACATTTTCCCCCCCGGTTTGAGCAACTGTGAAAAGGGATATTTGAAGAACAGGAAACTAGGAATGAATAGCATATTGCAATCTAATATTCTAGATGTAGCGAGAGACAGACATTCAGTAAAAATTAAAAACCAACATGTTTAATAAAGCTTGGGTACCAAACTGCAATACAATTATGAGACATTTTCCACACAGCCACACAAGTTTTAATGCACAATGCTACAGATGCCTCAGACGGCAAGACAAAGTCATAAAAAGGCAACCATTTTGTAAAAAAAAGGACTCCAAAAAGAGTCGACAATATTATATACAAGCATACAAGCAAGAGATGAGGTAGCAAACTCTATCAGAACTACTGTATTTATGGCTTCTTAGGACATTTACACCGATAGGCATGGCATGAACAGGAAGCTCATGAGGCATGAAGGCAATTGTGTGCATAGTAAAGGCTTTTTTAGTAACCTTGGTCAAATGAGTCCTCAGAGGAGCTGACTCCTGCCTCTTGCAGTAATAAAGCAAAGTGCTTCTGTTTTCTTTCTTTAACCCCCTGTTTAGACTTGAGACAGGAGGAGGACGAGGATGATGCAGAGGTTCTCTTGGATGACGGGCGCTTCTTCTTAGATGGAGTGCTGTACTGGCCTGGGTTCTGTGCACAGGGTCCTGCTCTACCCAGCATGGCATGAGGTGGCCAGCCATCCTTCATAGAGTCCTCTTCTGAATCTGTGTCTGTGTTACAAGCAGATCATAGAGCTTAGGACTCATGTAGTAGTTCAGTTCAGTGCAAACATTAGAACACAACAATTAAGAAAACACAGCACACAGGACTAAAGAATTCCATGACTAAATAATTCTTATATCAGAAAACTATACAATTAAAACGCACCTCTTCAGATTAATCAATATCAATGTCCACAAACTGCAGAAATACGAACAAAAAAAAATAAAAACCATGCAGGGATGTCACTCACTGTTGGAGTAGCTGCTGATCTCTGACCTCACTGGAGAGTTGGAAGCTTTCCTCTGGCCTTTTCCTTTAAGGCATGAGTCTGAAGGCTTTAATTTGTTGGACATTTTGTTTTTACCTCCTTTGGAGGATTTGTGAAAGAAACCGAGATCTTTGGACAGCTTGGATTTTGCCATCTTGTTTCTCACGCTTATGTCCGGGAGCATAGACAGCCTGCTCCCAGAGGGAGTTCTGGACTTTCCTGAAGAACCGTCTAGAAACTTACATGAGGCCTTGTTTGGTTTACCAAGCTTAGTGAGAGACAAGGCCTTGTCGAGCTTTGAAGCCAACTGCTCTTGCTCACTTACTTGGCTCTTTTTACTGCCTGTTTTAGGTACCTGTGAGACAGCACAATCCTTAATTAGAAAGGTACGCCTAAAAATAATTCAACATATAAACACGTATTAAGATACTAAGTCTTGGCAATGGCACTGTGTAAGCACACACCTCGTGAGAGTAACTGGAGGATGATTCTTGCTCATTCCAGCTCTTGCGTCTCTTCGTTGCCTTTAAAATACCAACGTCCATGTCCTCATCCTCTTCCTCCTCCCGTGTGGAGCTGCGGAAGCGCTTCCTCAGCACTTCCCCACTCTCCGAATCCTCTGAATACTGTGAGCTCTGGGCCAGCCTGTAAAACAGCACAGCTGTTCAACTCTGGGCACAATGGCTCAGTGCTGCAGCCCTACTCTGTCTGCGCTCAGGCCCATGAACACTTACTTTCCACATTTGGCATCCAGTTTGCCTGAAGGCGGAGACAGAGCACACAGGCCATGCTTGCGCTTCCGGGGCCGACCAGGGCCTCTCCTGGCCAGGCTCCTGCTCCTTTCCTCTTGCTGCTGCTGCTGCTGGAGCTGTTGTTGCTGCAGCTGTTGCTTCTCTCTGAAATTACAAACAACATGACCGTATGATCATGCTCGCCCTTCATATCCTGACACTAATAATCAATGAATTATTGCTTGTGGAGTAGCGACAGAGCTAAAATAATATAATCATGGTTAATGTATGCAGTAAGCTATGCTAGCCATGGGGTTTAACTGGGAGATTACACTTTGTCTCTCCGTCTCTGTAGCCTGATCAGCTCTCTCTGCTTTTCTTTATAGCACCGCTGCAGCTCAGCCAGTCTCACACGATAGTCCACCTCCATTGCATCCATACCCTCCAGAGAGGATTTGGAGAACATCTAAAAAGAGGGAAAAAAAAAAACAATCTATGACTCTACCCAGAGCTTACTTTATCCCACTCTCCTATTCTAACCACTGAAAATCTCTGGAACGTGAATTATTTTATAATGCGTAACAAATATCATCATGTAATTCACTCAGCTAAAATAGTTCAATGTCCATCAAATACTTTTAAGCCAAAATCATGTCTTTGACATTCAACACACTTTAAAACCCACACTAAAACCAGGCAGGATATTTCTATGAAATGCCACTCTCTGATGATGTCTCGGAGACAACAGTGAGGGGCAAGTCCCTAAACATGAATAAAGAAAGCCTGATGAGCCTGAAGGAAGAATCAGGAGAAAGGAATGCATACAGGTTCGTCTTTCTTCTGTCTCCAGCTGTATTTCTTGTTGGGGTTGAGCTCTCTCGGGAGGCGGATGCTGACTTCAGGCTGGCACTCGATGGCCTCCAGGAGGACTTGCCTCCCAGCCTCGAGGAGACTCTCTAATCCACAGTGCATTATGTCTGCACATACAAAAACAAATCGATACAAACATACATTACTTCAAGTCTACACAGAGAAGATACTTTTCACGTCTTGAATGTGGGTGTCATGTGTGAAGATGCCTAAATAAATTTGGAGTGTTATGGAGGGGCATGACTAACTTGCAGTTATGATACAAGATGACGCGTTCACAGGGGCTGACAAACGTTAAGAGGTTGAGTCCCTGTTAAACTCAGTGAGCTGACACTATTCGTAACTGTAAAGCCAAATTCAAAACATCGTCATTGCAATTGTATAATTTTCTAACTGCTGATACCTGGTGAATTATTATTTAGAAAGATTTAAGTCTCATTAGTCTACTAGCTGTGTTTATTATTGAGCAATACTGACACTATAAATATACGAGTCAAATGTAAGATCTATTCTGAGTGGCGCTCTTTCCCTAATCAATGTGACATCTTCGTAAAGCTGCTTCGGCAGACACGGTTATACAAACCTACTTTCACTGATTACCAGTGTCTATATTGTGCTAAAAGAGATGGATTTTTAACGGTCTGGCCATTTCTGACCTGTCGTGGGTTGCAAGACCTTTTGTGGTCGACTGTGTGGGCCGCAAGTTGTGAAAGGTTACAAACCTCCGCTCTAGTGAGTGCTTTGCTCATTCACTGGAGCTGAAAGCTTTCCTGCTGTGCTCCACACATTGCACTTTCCAACTTCAAGGTGAACAAATCTTTGTGTTTCTTTTTTTTTCTCTCGCTTCTCTTCCAACAGATCAGTGCTTCCAGAGTGAGCTAAATTACAAACCATTATTTTGTATTTTGGCTGTTTCAAGCCTTACCCTGCATGGAGTCTCTCTGGTGCCTCTGCATCTCTAGCTCAGCCATTTGGCTAAGCAGGGCCATGCCCTCAGCTGCAGTGGACTCCAAAAGACTGATTCCTGGGCAATGCACCATCCCGGTAGGGGACATCTCAGCAATGGTGGTAAGGGCTCCAGATTGGGGCAGCTCACTGGCCGTTAGCAGTGCCAGCATGCCTGCCATGGGGTCCTCAGACTGGATGGCTACTGGCACAGGGGCAGGTAGGAGCACAGGAGGAGTGGAGCATGGAAGCGGTATGTCACCATGTGTCAATTCCAGGTCTGGAGGAGTGTCAAGGGTGGGTTCTTTGGGCTTGTTTGCAGAAATGAGCCTCTCAGTGTGAACTGAAGGTGAGTCTGAGGGACGAATGCTGCAGTCTATGGGTTGCATGTCAGTGTAATTTAAGGAGGATGTGTAGGCTGACTCTGGCAATTTGAGAGCGCTCTTTGAAACCTCTGCTGCAGGGCTCCTATCCAAGTCTGATCCTGATCTTTGGTACAACTCTTGTTGAGTAGAGGAGAATAGATCTGCCTTGTCATCTTGTTCTTCTTTGTTCTCCTCAGGCAGTGGTGAGGCTGCAGCTCCAGAGCAGGCCGCTGCTTCAACAGGAGTACATGAGTCCTGGCTGGAAATCGGAGTAGCAGAGTGGATAGACTGCGTGATACCATCCTGGCCCAAAACTTCCTTGCTGTTCTCCAGGCCTGGCTCCTCTTTGAATGGCACAACGCTCTCCTCTACTCGCTTGGGCTCTTTAGATGCCTGCAGAGCTTCTGCCACCACTGGGGAACACATGTGGCTGGGTTTTATACTGGCCGGGCCAGCTAAGCGCTTAGAGCCCTCGGCCTGCAGCGGGACAGCTGGAGCCAGGCCTTCCGCATCAGCAGCTGTGGCTGGCTGAAGAAGGTAGGGGTAATGGCTGCCGAATGATGCTGTTATTGATTGGTAGGGGTAGCCTGGAGGAATTTCTGTCAAAACAAAACAAAAAGGAGAAAGCAGTCTGAGAGACTTAAAGTGCTTATGCAAGGAGCAGAGGGCCTTGGTTGTCCATGACAGAGTGACAAAATGATTAATCATCCCGCACGCTCTTCCAGCTTTATGAAACTTTCATGAGACAAATGGTCCCAGTACAAGCATTCCAAAAGCCCTTATGTATACGCCCCCACCCCCAAGGTCTAATACATGCATGCATGATCATACATTCACACTGCAGAGATTGCATAAATGTATTCAATCCATGTACAAAGCATTTTAAAGAGGAAACACCAGGGGAAATACACAAAAAAGTGCTGCTCTCGCAAGAAGTCTCCATCTGAGTGGAGTGGCAGCTGGTAATCCCATATGTAGGGATATCTGCAGCCTACTCATTAAGACCCCTCTAGGCTGCACATACTGACATGAAGAATGGCTGCCTTTGAGTGCCATCCAGCATGGATTCCCAATCCCTGCCCAAAAATAAAAAAAANAAAGAAAAAGGAAAAACCCATAGATGAGAAAGAGCCGAGCTCAACTGCCCACAGCTCTCATCTTTCATTTTAAAGACAAATTCTTATCAACAGGCAATGATATGCTAGTAAAAATAATTCCATTAAACCACCATGGGTAACCGCAAAACTGACAAAGGTGATTAATTACATACTTAAGCAAGACACTGCATTAGGGTGCATTAAAATTACAGAGTACGTACCAGGATATATAGATGGGAAAGAAGCAGATACTTGTTTATGCAGGTCAAGCTCCTCTTTGTCAGGCACCTCCACAGACTCCTGTTTAGGGTGGATGGGGGAAGGGGGAGGTGACAAGGCGGACGCAGGGCTGAGCGGCTGTGGGGCTGGGGTAGACGGGTGTGAGTAAGACTGCTGAGGAAGTGTGCTCTCCACTTTGGGCCTGTCTTCAGACTTAAGGGAGGTGACTGGAGAGGGCAGAGGTGTGACTGCTAGGGGTGTCACAGTCTTCTTTTGGGAGGTGGAGGGAGTTGGAGAAGGTGGAGGGGGCTTGCGTGAGTGCAGGACAGAGGCAGGTACACTTGAGAGGCTGGCTTTGGTGCCCTCTCCACCTCTCTTCTCTGCTTTGTCCTCCAGGTCAGCCCGGTGTTCTTTCAGTCTCTCCTGTACAAGCAGAATATAGTCAGTATACTCGTCAAATCACTTAAATAACAAACAAATGCCAAATAAGGATCAGCATCTCTCTGGCACTGTATGTCCCACCCCATGCAGATAGTTGGGAGGTTTAGCAAAAGAGATTTATTTCCTACCACAAACTGTGCGTTCCTCTGTAGCTCCATGACCTGGGCAGCCTGCTGCTGAATCATGTAGAGCTCCTGTTGGCGTACGAGCTGCTGGTGCGAGAGGAGCTGCAGCTGGTGGGCGTGCTGCAGAGAGCTGCCTGCTGGCGGGTACACGGCTGGCCACAGCGGGGGGCCACGCTCCAACATCTCTGCCGCTGCAGGGAAAAAAAAGGAGACATTAGCACCACACACACACACACACACTACACTGTGCTTCCAAATATACTACAAGAATACACTACTGACAAGTATGTAAATCTGCACACAGTTTATCCCAATTCTGCTCTTGTTTTTCTGTAACCACCAATTCTGTTCTGTGCATTATTGTGCTGCACTTAACTGAGGCTTTCACATACACTACATGGTCAAAAGTTTGTGGACACCTGAAACTCACTAATGCTCTTGTGGGTTAATGAAGACAAATCCCCACAGCCACACTCCAAAATCTAGTGGAAAGCCTTCCCAGAAGAGTGGAGGATATTATAACAGCAAAGGGGGACGAAATCTGAAATGGGATGTTCAACAAGTACATATGGCTGTGAGGGTCAGGTGTCCACATACTTTTGGCCATATAGTGTGTAACATCTCCACTAACCACACTACACTGGACATAGTCTTGTGTCCCTGTAATGCCTTGTGCTTTTCACAACGATCCAGAGAGCATGATATTTCAACAAACTCTATGTGCGTATACACACAAGATGACAATCTGACTAAAATCAGACCAAAAGCTAGCAGGAAGATGGAGAACCTACTGTAGTGTGAAAGGTGTTCGGTGGGAATGACGACCAGTTGTCCAGTCTGTGGGTCCCGGGCAAACTGGTAGGCTTGGGGGATGGACCCAGGTAAGGTGGGGGGGTAGCCTGGAGGCAGGGGCTGGTGAAGAGAGGACGCCCCCAGTCCTGCACAAAGCACATAAGAGATAAGATGTTGGATTATGGAGGCGAACTACATGTAAGATGTTATAAGGGGTTGATGTTTTTTTTTTTTTTTTTTTGCTCTGGCTCACTTGAGGGATCATGAATGCTCTTAGCCATCTGAGAGCCACCATTCCCACAATAATATCACCTCAGAGTTTTCAGCACAGACTGCCATCCAATTGCTGCCACTTGCTTAAAGAACACTGGCGCTGTTCCATTAAAGTCTAGACAGAAATGTGACTTGCACCAAGCTTCACTGTGGTGTTTGCTGTTATTTTTGGAAAAAGTGCTGGTAGGATTTGGCCATGTTTCTGAGAATGTTTTCTCTTGGCCCAGACAAAAAGGCCTGAGCTGCCTGGCAGGCCAGCAGAGACTGAGAGATCAACCAAATCAACATGAGGAAAAATGCCAACATCACAGTTTTATAGTGTTCACAACATATTCAATCCACTTTAAGAAAAAAAATACAGGCACACAATAGGTTTTCAACTTTGAGGACACAACCCCAGTGTGTACTCTGCCATCAAACAAATCACTGAATTAGCTAACTTTATCATGATCATATTCAGTGGCTACATGTGTCTATAAGATTTACAGATATTGTTTATTAAGATATATTTACTAAACGAATACAAGACAGTACACATTTTCTGAGATTATCGAACCCTTAAAATGGGGTCACTGGTCAAAAAAGTTTGAGAACCTATACCATTAATCTCTGCATGTTTTTTTTTTTTTCATCTTACGTTGTCTATATGTTATGTGAGCTGAACAGGTACCATATGGAGAACCAGGCAGCCACATAGATGAGGGTCCAGGGCGAGGCAGCCAGGGGTGGGAGGTCAGATGGGAAGTGGGGTCAGCAGGCCAGCGGCCTCCCCCCGTCAGGGCAGAGCCTCCGGTCACCATCAGGTTTGGGTTCAGACCACTCACAGACACCAATGGAGGATGCAGCTGAGGGTAATCTGCCAAGTCCTTACTCTCCCTGGAAATTAAGCACAAGACGTCAACTTTAAAGACATACAAAAGCTTGAAGAACACTACAAATCTCAGCATGCAAAATACCCATTAAGCCCTTAACATACTCAGCGTAGCCAGTGCTGACTCAGTCATAGCAAGAAGCATAGCACTAAGACACCACCTGAGTGTTGTGACTGTTCCTACATTAAATGTTGAGAGCAGAATCATGCTGAAAAATGCAGGAATGTTTTTTTTTTTTTTATAAACACCATATTTCCACAGTAGGGGAGGCTGGCATTTTCTGCCACTCTAAATGACTGCGACACTCTAAATGACAAAAGATTCTCTCATAAGGTGTAAAATATACCCATAAATCCATCTTTAAAGACTGCTTTCCTAAGAGGGAGTCCAACAACAATTTCAAAAAGCCTTAAGTGAAATCAAAGGAGCAGATCTGAGAAGACCTGTTCACAGACCTGTGCGATACAAATCATGCATTACAATCATGAAACGTTTTTAATTAACTAACCCCAGGGCATTTTCAGCATTCAGGAAATTGTGAAAAAGAAAATATATTTGTTGGCAATTCCATCTCATGCATTAGCAAAGCCTGCAATGTAGAACCTAGTGACCCCAATCTGGATCGATCTATCTATTCTACAAATCAGATACACAGATCCTGCTTTTATGCTGGTATTTCTATGCATGTATGAACTGTGACTGTATCTTATTTTGTCCGTGCAATACTGGGGAGCCAGTCAGTTTTCTAGGATCTCTGGAAATCCATTTACAAGGTATTTATTTTTAATAATTAGTAATACTAGCCTCTTGGGAACACACCATACAGACTGAGTTTACATCAATGTATAGATGAACAGATTGCGAACCAGTCGACCTGCAGAGTCGATCTGGTTGATCCAGTAACACTGAGACTGCGATGTTTTGCACATGTTTTAGAAAGTGACCACATTTCAGCATGATCAGATCACATGATAATGAAGTGTGTGAAACGGACTAAAAGCATATTTGCCTGTCAGTAGTTTGACTATCTGATCAGCATTTACCACATATCTACACAGCCGTTAAGACAACAGTATTATATTTATGTACAGGCTTTCTGCTCTCAATTCTCCCTCTCTCACTGAGAGGAAAACCAAAACTATGCCCTTCGATGCATTACTCACTCAGTGTCAAAAAGCTCAGACGGAAATGTCTGGGTCACAAATTCAAAAGGGCAGAACCCGAGAGTATAAACAGAATTAAAAAAGAAAAAAAGAAAAAAAACAAGCAAATAACAAATGCCACAGAAGACCGCTACTTTGCACTCAAAAGCAGAAACTCTGACCTAAAAACAACAACTGTTTTTAAACCACATCAACCTGATATCTTTACTACTACATTCGCCTCTGCTCTGAACAAAAATGACCAAAAGCCAATGTGATTAACGACTGCAATGCATTTTATTTAATGGCACCTTTCAAAACACCCAAGTTCACCTAATCATTACACAAGACAAAGACACACAACAAATACTCAGCATATACGAATAAAATACAGTAAAGACTCAGTAAAACATATTATAAAAAAGTGAATAAAAATATGTCTTAAGACGCTTTTAAAAAAATGTCATCAGAGTAGTATATTAATTGTCTGTAACACATGAAACCAAGTGTTTGAAGAAGCTCCTTTAAAAAATAATAAAGATTAAAACCACCAGAACTATAAATAAGTTCCACGGAGAAGGTTACACTCCTTCTTCATCTGCAGCATAATAAGCTACACTAAACTCCAAGCACACCTTCATCGTATTAAAAAAAAAAAAAAGTTTAGAGAGCTTTTTTTAAGATTTGACTTATTACCTTAACGCCTTTTCTTGCTCGTGTTCCAGACGCCCAGGCAGGAGCCGGCCATCGTGATGATGATGTGTTCGCTCTTGCCCTTGTTCCTCTTCCTCTTGGCCTGGGCCTGTGGAGCACAGCCAGCAAGTTAGCACAGGGTGAGCCAGCGTTGAACCCGCAGCACTGATGAGCTCATTCTGGCTTTTGACAGAGACATATCTGAGCATCCCTTCACCCATCGAGGTACTTTATGTCCGACAAAATGTCCTTGCCTGCTACCTTTCCTGAGTCTTGGGATAAGGTGTGCGTTGAGGTTTTATGTTTCCTTCAGATCAGTCTCCCACATACAATTAATACAGCAATGCTATAAATATATAGAATATTCTTGCATATACTGTAAATGTATCAAGACATTTATATAACTTTGTTGAACCTACAATGTTGCAGACAATTCCTGGACATATGGCTCCATCCGGATATCTTAAAGCAATGATCTCTGTGAAACAACTGTAACTTTAGATCATGTTTTAAGCTCCCAATAGAGGAGGTGCTGGAGGTTCTCTCTAGCGTCTTGAACACAAGTCTCAATTATACACATTCTGATGAAGCCAGAAAGAGCACTCAGTATGTCACCATGTCACTGACAAAAGAAACATGTAGTGGTGCGAATGATATTTTTTTTGCTTTCTGCTGTTTAAAAATGTCTGAGGCTACTACACTTGAGCGGTTTATTACGAGTACGAATAGTGAACAAGATACTTTATGTGCTCAATAGTCCAAACTAGCAGAACTAACAGTAGATCGATCCATGTTACTGTTTTAAAAGCAACCATACTGTATTTCAGCCAGCTGTCCTGTTTGTTGGTAATGACCGATCATGGTCACGTGCGCAAAAGACGGGTGCGTGAATATTAGGACCCCTTCTAACAACGTAAATTTACACAAGATTACTACCACTGCAAGCACAGTTTCTCAACTTCTTTACAACTGGAAGTTACTGGAAGTTACAAAGAAAAAAAAGCATTAACCGGAGAGGAGAATGGTTTACCAGCTCCATCCGCTTCTGCTCCCTCATTAGTTTGTTACCGCCCCTCTGCCCCTCCCCGCTCCCTGCCTTCTCTCTGCTTTTTCTATCTCAACTCTGACTGACCTGAGCAGTGTTTAGGTCAACGGCAAATTAGAAACGAGATGCGCGGATTTCTCGGAAGAGATTAATAAATAAAATGTGTGTGTGTTTTTTTTTTAAATGAGATTAAATCTACATGGGTTCTGGTCAATATACCTGGGCGTAGTGCCAAAGTATCGCCTACGTGTGGGGAAACACTGAGGTTGCACTTGATGTATCCAAAGGGATGCACCACGACTGGGCATTCCATGCCAAACTCAAATTACATTTCATTATTAGCAGTGGTCATGGACATGACATACAGTACTTCCCAATCTATACTAAACCACAAGAGGCTTTTTTTTAAATAAATGGTAGCAGATTGACATGGAGATCCTTGTTTACTTGAGCATGAATGCAGCCATGACGTGCCTGAAAATGATTCGGTGTGAGTGTATGGGATCAGTGTGATGACTGACACTAGCTGGAAGGAGACCACATTCCTCAGCCCATGGTTCTCCATCGTGCTCCAGGGGAAAGGTTTCAGCCTGTTTCCAAGGTTACCAAAAGCCTGTCGGACATACTATCTGTTTGCATCAAATTCACTGCAGATTAATCGAGTAATGCTCTTTTAACCCTTGTGCAAATTCAAACGTCTCCTTTGCGAAAGATGGCTAATGTTATTACTACACTCCCTTAGCACACACACGACATAAATTAATGCCTCTCTCCCCGTGTCATACTCTCTCAGTCACTCTGTCTGCCTCACTCGCTCTCTCTCTCTGGGCCGATTCTATTGCTTAGCAACAAACCTTAGTCTTATTAGAATTCAGAGCCTGTTTACAGCTTTTAGTTCAGCCCTGTAAATGACATTTCTAATACAAGCAGGCAGGTGGTGTCTTAGTGAAAGGTTTAACACACTCCATGTGTTAGCAGGAAGCACTCTGTGCCAAAGCGATAGCGCAGCTCATGGCCAGAGTCTGCGCAATATCTTTGGCATGGACTCTCTGCTGAGTGGCTTGAGAAATGAAAGCCCATCAGCTCCACCCCTTGTGCATGTTTTGCTTCCACGCTGAGAGCAAAATGACCTTGCTGGCATGGCCAAACAAACAGGACAGCACATGAAAACAGACATCACCAAATGCTGCTCTTAAATTTAGCAAGTCAATTTCAAATGTGTATTTTGCAGCAGTACAACACTTTACTAATAATAAATTCAAGGTGGTGGTTTTACCTTTGATGCCCCCTGACAGAATTGGTCTGTCTCGGTCCGACACGGAGCTGAGCTTGCTGCTGTTATCTCTCTGTCGAGCCACCGCTACTGCGATGCCCACTGGGGGGTACCGAACCTCAGCCTCCCCCTGAGAGGAGCTTCCGTCCCGGGTGAATGATTTGGCGCTTTCAGGTCTCTCTGGCTCCCTCTTCAGCTGCTTTCCAGACAGGTGCTGAACTTTAGCACTCGCATGCTGAGGAGCCTCCAGCTTCAGGTTCCCCAGTCCCCCAAATGGGTTGCGGCTATCCGCACCATGCTTAGACATGACCTCACCAGAGAAATTCCCACTGTACTTGATAAGGCTCTGCATAGCAGATACCTCGCTGTGCTCCTCGCCCTGGAGGGTCCCTGGGCTGCCTCTCCGATCCAGGTATATGCGTTTGCCTTCCTCCTCTGCTCTGGGACCACGAGTATGTTGAGCTGCCAAAGCGGCCATGTGACTAGCGGCATAGTTGCCCATCTCGAAAGACTTCCATTTGGTCTCACCAGAATGGAGTGTGGTGGGTTCCAGACCTGAAAACGCAGGGCCAGACCTTTGAACGATTTCGCGCTCTTGGATGCGACTTTCCGTCTCCTGTCCCATTTTGAGTGTGTGCTTGGTGCTTGGTAAGTCCTTGGTATTTGGGCTGTGGCTGGATTTGATTGTGCCCAAATCTAAAACAGGTGGCCTTTTTACAGCCAAATTGTTGGCCCTGATCACGGATCCCTCTTCCCGTACAATGTCTCTCTTGAGCTCACTGGGACAAGGAGACTCGCTCCTGACAGAGGGTGCAGGTGTCCTCTCACCCCCCACCTGCAGGAGTGCTCTGCTCATGTCCCTGTCCCTGCTCTTTTCTGTTTTGTTATTGTCTCGCGCTTGCGAGGCGATCTGGATGGGCCCTTTCCGCTCGTCGTAAACCTCAACAGAAGGCACATAAGTAGGAGCGGTCACTCTGTGTTCCTTGGCTGTCTCTTTGGTGGCAGAGCAGTGTGTGTACAAGCTTGGGGGCATGTGGTGAGGGGGAGGGTAAGCACCAGAAGACACCAGCCTGGGTGGGAGGGGTGCTGGACTACTCTGGAGGGAGGCGGGGCTGGCATAAGTAACGTGCAAAGTGCCTAGAGATGTAGCCACTGAGTCAAGCCGTTTTGGCTTTTCAGTAGAGGAGGGGACAGTGGCTTGGAAATTTTCGTCGGCCCGCTCCCTTCTTTCTGGTTCTGAACCCAGGTACCTGGATGGTGGGCCACTGATGGTCCTGCAGTTGCTGTGCGGGGGCTGGAGCGAGTATTTGGGTTTAACATCAGCAGCAGGTGAATGCTGCTGAAAGACTCGTCGCTCATCCTCAGCCTTGGCATCCTGGGTGAGGTCAACCACGCTGTGGGGCCGTGGCTCCTCCCGAGCCCGCTCCCTGCGCTGGACCGAGTGGCCTGGCTCGTTCTTGCATGGCTTATCTTTTCCCAGTTCCCGGCCTGAGTCTTTGAAGCTCTTGTGGAGCTCTTGCGTCTTCTCTCTGGAGAGAGGGCTAGGCAAATGGGCCACAAGGCTCCGGGGGATGGCAGACTGGGAGTGTACTGAGCCTGGAAGGTAAAAACCTTCTGGAAAGAAATAGAGAGATCATAGAGACAGTCTGTGAACTCAGACAGCTATAGGTTGAAACAGCCCATGCTCTTAAAACTGCCAAGAAAAGATGAGCTACAAGGCAACATTGTTATATTGGTATAATTAACGTAATTATAATGGTATAATTACATTCATAAGATTATAGCAGAAATCATGTTTCATAACTACTAGTCTCAGCCATGCGTCATTAGAAATTTTATAACTCTGGTGGAATTAATTTTGAACGTGAACAAAATCACTCTAAGATCTGATATGGTGATATTCATTTCAGATTACTCAAAATGTTATTTTGCAAATAAGCATGACAGCTGATAGACTCATAACAAACTGCTCCTTCTTACTTTGCAATTTGTTCAAGGTTATGAACTGAAACACTTACTCTAACTGAGACCATTACCAAGTCACACTAGTCATTTCAGCAGGGATTAGATAGGTTAGATACACTGTTTTCTGTTTCTGAGTTAGACAAACCTTTTTGTGAGTCAAAAAGTGAATGCTGGCCTAGTTGAGGATGCTCAAGATGACCCAGGGGAAGGTAGGGGCCAGGGTACAGACCACTGGAAAGGTGGGGGAAACCTGTGAGGAGAGAGTAAGAGTGAAAGAAACATTATACAGAGGCAAATTATAGCCACTTTGAAAGAAGGGTTGAGGAGTTATTTTTCAGTTTCCTGTGACATTTCACAAACACTGTTAGTTTTTCGGAACTCACTGGGAGGCAACGGATCTAAAAATAAAAAAAAAATCCACACTAAGTTACTGTTTCCACAGTGTTTTCTTTCCTTTTTACAAACACGCAACTGACTGAAGATTTAATCTCTTATTATGAAGCACCTTCAAACTCAGGACAGCAACACACCTTGGGTGAATCATAAAACCGCATTACACACAACAAAACCAGGAGGAAAATATTTCTCACCTCTGACAGCTGATAACCAGGAAGAATACATTTCGACATGTACATTTACATAGACACGTATTTTCAGAATTTCCAGAATTTCAGGATTAAACAAAGACTATTTACTTCACATATGTGGTTATAAAAAAAAAACAGTCCCACAAGGAGGCTTGGAAAAACAACTAGAGGGAGACATAGTGTTTTCCTTTTAAATAGCACTTTAGATTAGACATAACAAAGCTACTGGGACTAAGGACAAAAAGACATTCAAAGATAAAAATAACTGACATTCCTTAGAGGAAGAGGGAGAGGCATCGTGCTCAAGTCAATCCTGTGTCTAATGTAGCAAACCCACGAGGCTGCATCCTTTCTTGGCTGTAACAGCTGAATTCTAAAGGGATGGCTGGTTGAGGGATCGGAGCTCTGAAATGCAAGGCCACAGTCTGAATGGAATGGCAGTGCGGGTGACGTGGGCGTATACTGATGGGAAGAATGGCTTGAGGCAGAGGAAGAGGAGAACCACCCTGACCTGCTGCACTGTTTATAAAGAAACGTGGCAATGCGGAGGAGGCATTAAACACCCTGGCCCTGGGCTCACACCAAACCCATGATGACTCTGCCTTTGGAGTCATGCACTCACTCACAAATGAAACATCCTTGCACCCCTGAACAAATGCGTTCAAAGTGTAGAATCATTCCGAGCCGTATGTTGTGGGGAGAAAATAGACATAAAGCTACACGGTTGCCTGCTGAGGTCTTTAAATGTCTTTGTTTAAAAAAAGAAAAAAACTCCCTTTTGAGTGTATTGACGACTACGTGGAGTTCCATAAATATACTGGATTAGTTTTGGCATCTAGATATTAAAATCGAGTGTCTGCATTCAGAAGGCTTCATGAGATAGATGCCCTGTATAGAAAGACAAATAAGACACACAATAGAATGTTTTCTTTGGGCAAGGTCAAGGGTCAGCCAATCTGAGGAGTGTTTCCAGAAGGCTAAAAGAGCATTTATTAGGTGGCAAATAGCAGGAGGAAGGAAGCTCAAGGCTGTTCTTTGGAAGAGGTTTCTCATGGAGCAAAAAGGCTTCAGGCAGCCTCAGACCTTTAATCTAATAAAAGGATCAGCACAGCTCTAAATGAGTCAGGTAAACGCCAAAATGTGGTTATATTAACCAGCAACTCCCCAAATCCACTGGGTGAGCTGCTTGTTTCACAACTTTCATACGTCTGACTTCAAAGATAAGCAGTCCAATTTTAGACTACTGAATGGGATGTCAGTGAAGTCCTTATGTCTACGCTTACAGGAAAGGGGATGCAGTGTTTTGAGTAGACGTGAGGAATAAGGTTAAACCATTCTGAGTAACTACAATCTGACAGAATTAAGCGCAGCAGTAACACGCCGTGGTCAGGAGTCAGGCTTTCATTCAACAGCTGCATCATTAACGCTATATACAGAAATCTCACTTGAAGCTTGTGTAATGGACATGCTGTGGAAGAAGAAATAAAAGTGAAGCCTAGAAATAAAACTGAACCTGTCATCAAATAAGGCTGCTGAGGATTTATGTGATTTGGTGTATACCCTGAGGCAAACACATTCTTATTCCTAACTTTGTCCTGACAAATCAGAGGCGTTCAGGCAGCCTGATAAAATAACCGTCTGTTGTTTCCAGGAAGAGCATGGCGACTGTTCCAACATCATTACTGCGTTTCATAAAAGATAAAACAGAATGACCATAGAGAAATTACCGAAATTACTCCTGAAATGTTTCATTTCAGGTAATAAATGAAGATACTGCAGCATGGCTGGTTTAAAAAGGACAGCCTAGCTGTAACCTTCGACTCAGAGGATCAAAGGCTTTCTCTCTTTTTATAGCCAGTTTCAGGTGACATGATAGTGTTATGCTGTTGATGGTATTCCGACACCATTCCAAGGGAGGATTAAAGATAGCTTACCCTTAGCAACAGGGCCAGAGTGTAAAGCATCCTGTTTATTTCGGTGTTCCTCTTTATACCCGCCTAAGGGAGGGAGAAGTGCAAGCAAGCAAGGCTCTTCCAATTTAGGGCACATCTAATCTCCATTTCTCTCGTGTGAGAGTAAGCAAATCTCAGTCTCAACAATATCTGCAGGATAATTACTTTTGGCTGCGGTCGTCCTTTCCTGAAGTTCAGTTTTCCTGCACCACAGTGCAGGCCTCGAAGGAAGGGAATGTGCCCCGAGTCGGCCAGTTACCCCACTTCTCAACAATAAGATGTGAGGAGGATGAGGAAAAAACGCCATAATCTAGACAACGGATTACACGATTAGCCTGGTATGATCATGAAATACATGTTTTTTAAAACTCGGGAATAATTTATCCCAGTTCCCGGGATGCTTTGCTAAAGACAGAATGTGGGTACTGTTAAATAGGACATGCAGTGAAAAAATCTAGCTCATAAAAAGAGGCCACTATTGTGCAACAGAAATGGTTTCGCCCTATTGTTGGGAGATTGCGAGTTCGAATCCCAAACTTGCTGGATGTTCAGGATTTGCTCTCTGGGTGGGATGTACTGTATGCGTATGTGGAAGAGGGTAGATAGCGCTTTCGTCAGAGTGTGCTACGCTGCCCTGTTGCGCAGCAGGAACAGCGGTTCAGAAAGACATACAGGTTGGCTTCACGTGTCTCACAGAAAGCTGTAATCAGGAGTTAGCCAGTGGGTGGAAACTGGCAAGAACAAAAGACCAAAAGAGAAATCATTGACATGCAGAAGGATGGATTTTAAATTCCTTTCTTCTGAAAAGGTTTTAAAAACCTTGCCTGAATAATCATTATTTAGGCAACAGCCTGCACAGAGACTAAAAGGTCATCGCAGAGCGCTGCAGCTCCCACACCACCCCACACACAGTCCAAAGGTGAGTATCACTCTATCTGTACATCTGAATACTAGCCCATTCTCCAAAGTGCAGCGCAGATAAAACCAGTCAGTAAACAATTGCCCTAATATTATCGCCTTTAATTGCTTGACAACTCCAGAATTGAAGGTTCCGCCTTTGGAATTACAAGCGGAGGGGGCAAATTCCAACGCAGCTCTGCAGACTATCATCACAGCTGCACGGGAATGACGACGAGGCACGGGCTTCTGGCTGCTGTGGGCGAGGCTTTGCCATTACGGACCACTACTTGCTCTCCAAACTCTCCTCAACACATACATGGAGGTTGTTTATTTTAAAATCAAGCACTGTGTTTATCG
This sequence comes from Pangasius macronema, assembly GCA_037577455.1. Lineage (NCBI taxonomy): Eukaryota > Metazoa > Chordata > Actinopteri > Siluriformes > Pangasiidae > Pangasius > Pangasius macronema. Next base: position 13,917,637 of record CM074967.1, on the reverse strand, counting down.
CACAAAAGGGAAGTACGCACAGCAAGGCGCTGTTATAAACGCCAATATTTCACTTTTACTTCAACTTCAGAGATCAGTCTGAACGTGTCATCTGCTCTGCGGTGTGCCGTGGCAGAGCTACGTAAGGGAGCGTGATCATTTCACATGGTCTATGCAAAAATAGCAGAATTCCGCAGCTGCCCCTTCCCTCCATTAATAAGGGCCAGGTGCGCCCTTCAGAATAAACATGCATGTTCAAATATTTTCACAGGCCCCCGAGACCGAGTACGCATCAATGTCAGCTATTCATCACATTTCTGTGCGGGCAGAGCGGAGCAGGCATAATATGATCAGTGCCAAAGCTCGAAAAACAATCTGCGTTTTTCTCTGCTGAGACTTGAGACAAAGGCCTACGGCTGCACCGTCGTTAATAATCCACCCACATCCCATGGTCCCATGCTCGCATGGCAGCCCTTACGCTGGTCTGGTGTTCAGGTGAGCCACTGTGTAAAAGTGGAATTACACTCAAACTATTTGAAGTGGCGGGGTTGGACCTACTTTAGAGTTTGGAAAAACTGCTTACTCCTTACGTTTTCATGATTTAAAAATGACTCCGTTTGCTCGACTACCAGCTCAGTCACTCTTGTCATTTTCTAAACTTCATTTATTATTAATATTTAAAATCTACGTCTCTCACACACACTCACACACAAAAATCAGTTTTTTCAGCAATTTGCATGGAACACCTCAACTAATTATCTTTGCACAAGAAGAACCCATTAATCTTAGTCGCTGCTCTCCATTAGTAGGCGGGATGATGGCTGATCTGGTATACCGGCTGCATTTCCTCCCAGATATGGAGCTCGTCCTTACCCTTACAATACAGTTTTCCATGAGAAAACGACATGCGACACATAATCCACACACAATGTTATGCAACAGAGGAAAAGGGGGGGAAGAACAGACTCTCTGTTGCAGGATCCACGCTGCTTCCACGTGGAGATGAACACAGCTTGATGTTACGGAGTGCCTGAAAACCACTCATGCTGCCTCGATTTCAGAGATTTTTTCACTCATATATTCGTGCCAAGTGCTGTCATTGGCTGGTCAGGAATCAAATTAATGTGATGAAGTGTTGGAGACAAAAACACTGTCGAAATGTTTACACGCTGATGGGAAAAAGATGTACGGCCGCACTCAACTGCTGGGAAGACCATTAGCTTAAATCATTTTTAATGACAGTGGCGTTTTTTTTCATAGCATATTAATGGTCATATATATATATTAAAAAAACAGGCATGCTTTGGTATTTTTGTAAATATATATAAATGATAAACATATATATATGGTTAGCAAAGATGCTGTCTGTGATCAGAGATAGGAAACGTGAGCAGCAGCGGAGCTGATGTCCTGATCTATGTCTCACAGAAAATAAATAAATAAAAAATAAAAATAAAAAGGAAGGAGCAGACGGAGACTGGAGGTGGTCATAGTGCCAATCACAGGCATATTTACTTATTTTATTCATAAAAAAAATAAAATACATCATTTATTTTAAACCACTATTGTTCAGTCAGAGTTGGAGTGATTTGCTGAATTTCATTCTCTTTGTTTTTTGTTTTTTTTTTTAAATTCTTTTTAAGCTTATTCTACATGAAATTGGATTTAAAAGGCTACAATAATGGCAAGTTCGGCTGTCTTTTGTTTGTTCAATAAGGGACCTAAGAATACCAAAAATAACAGTGAATAACTATAGTCCTTGTAAAACTGAAAGCACATCACATTAAGGGCCTTTCGCACCGCTGGAACCTTTTCATAGTACCCGAACTAAATGTGGAACTACCCACTTTTTGGCGTGTTCACACCTCCGGAACTGGGTGTGATTTTAGTACCGGACTGCCTTTTTCGAGAACCAAATCAGCTCCTACTCCGGAGCAGGGTCTAACCAGCACAACCGGTACTCTCCGTGACGTAAGTAGACGTTGATTTGCCAAATGCGTACGAAAACGCCCTCACCGCCATGATTTAAAACTCCGTGTAAACATACTGTAGTGTCAGCTTACTTCACAAGTATGGAGAACAGCGAGAGATGGACGGACGCTGAAGTGCAACACAGCTCCGATCACAGCGTCCTCCATCCTCCGGCTGTTTACTTTGTTCTTCTTTGTTTCCGTTGTTGAACGGCGCGCACAAATGACGTCGCTGTCGACCGGCTTACGTCACTTCCTAGTGCCCACTGTCAGTGCGAATGCAACCCTTTAAATGGTGCTGGGAAATAGTTTGTGCAAAATCCCCCAGTACTTTTAGTACTGTACATTTAGTTCTGGAGCTAAAGCAGTGTGAAAGGCCCTATTGTAACGTGATGTAGAGTCGTACCATGATAATGCTAAGCTACAATCTACTTTTTTTTTTTTTTTTTTTTTCTTTAAAACCATACCACCCCTACTACTCTCCATACATTCAGGATACTTTAACAGGAGAAAACAATCTGATGTCATGAAAAACGTGAATGCAAAGCCCGGAAAAACATGGCTGGATTTCATTTGATTTCATGCAAATTAAGTTCTGAGAAACGTTTTGAATACTAATCCCGCCTCTAACCCTGACATCTGTAACTTTTTACACAAACCGAGTCACGTCGTGGCTGATAGTGTAGTGATATGAAAGTACGAGACCATGTTAAAAGTCAAAATGAACAATAAAACCGGACTTTTAATTTGAGTTGTGTTAAGTTGCTTGTGTAAAGCAAGATGCGAATTAAGTATGAACACTTTTCCTCAAATATTATCTTAACGCGATTCTCACACTTTTATCTGAGTCTGATTTTCAGACAAAACCCACATTTTCCACTTGCGTATATATTTTTCGGAACATTTTCCACCGCAGCCGCAAACTCGGCCCCATGCAGTAGGAAGTGGCTTATTCAAGTGAGAGGAAACCTGAGTGACAACACGTTTTCAGAGTGTGCTCCCAAACAATGTAAGCACTGCAACCCTAATCTCTCCATTTCCCTTTTCAGTTTAGCTCATTGCCTTACACCAGGTACTTTAAAAGAGGAACCGCACCGCACTGCAGCATCTTTGTCTATTCTATATTTAGGACTGTTGTGATATAATGGACAGTTTTGAATTGCTATAACTACAGCGATGGAAAACCACTCACTCAAATCCTAGTCTATTGGCTCTAAATGATGAAATGACAGGCTGGAGAGGCATGAGAAGATATCTGACATTGCTCCAGCCTTTAAAAATAACACTTGGCCTTATCAAATATGTTTATCAGTACAGGTGGCACAGCCTACTCATCACACAAACTTCCACTCCTATTAACCTTGCGCACAAAACGAGGAGACGCTGAGATAAAGAAGTGCCCGTGGTCATCCTCAGTCCCTGCCCGTCACCTAGCGCCGACTCTGGTCTGTGTCTTGGCCCAGTGATCTTCCATCGCACCTAATCATTCAACTCGGTATGCTCTCGCTTTGTTTACAATAGCAACATTCGCGGCTGTTTTTCCTCAAGGCTAAGATGTGGTTGCGTTGCGAAAAGAGTTGACTCATACCTTCATGAGAGTGTGAAGCCCAGAGCTGAGCCATCTGCAGGCTGGGCGGGTTGGGGGCTCTGAAGGCGGGGTCGGAGGGAAGAGAGCTCGGCCCTGCGTGCGGGTTGGACGAGCTCATGTAGCCGCTGAGGAAGCTTGAGGCACCTGGGAAGGCATCACCTGCAGGGGAGGACAGCAAAACACAGCGTTTCAAATCCAAATCGTCTCACATGACGATGCGCTTTTGGCTTTGTTTGCAGTGCACCGATCGCGTTCCTGCAAGGACAAAGAACAGCTTGGACAAAACTGACATGATTACCCAGAGGAGGGTTAGGTTAGAGGCCTGTGGTTTCTTTTGTATTTCAGCATGGCCGCAACCTCAAGCCTGGTCCTGCCACAAACATCAGCTCCTTTATTTTCCTTCAAAGACAACGGCTTACTGAGAAGCGAGGAGACCACAAGCAGAAATTGGCTTTTGCTTGTAAACAAATGTCATGAATAATAATAAGTCATCCTCCATGTTATGTTAACCGTCATTCCAACAGATTCCAGATGTTCAGAGTGGCAATGTCTAAATTAAAGTGTGCTGCTGCATGCTAGCTCAGAAACAAAGCAGGACAAACGTCTGCTGTGAGGACATTTCGTTCATCCCTGCTGCATCTAGAACTTTCATGGCTGTGCTAAAGATGCAGGACTAACACTTGCGTGGCTACGTACAGGGAAGCATTTCACAGTAAGGCTGAGGCATATACACACCGGGGATGAAGAGAATACCTATGATGAAAATGCTTTCTCCTCTTGACAAAATAAGAAAAATAACACGAATATTTCAGAGCCGAGCAAAAAGATATTCCTTGCATATAAATCAGCGGATTATTCCTACGGTCCATACATGTCTACGCTCGCTGGACCATGACGTGTGAAAAGGAAGCACAGCCTAAATTAATGAGGCCTTCCCCCATTTGCTGTGATGTAGCCTCCCTGCTTTTGCACATAGTGCCTTTGGCATGGGAGGAACCTTCACACACACACACACACACACACACACTCTCTCTCACACTCACACACACGACTGCTTCAGTCACTTTCCACAATGAGCTTGTTTTTTTCCTTCTGCACATGTAAACGGCCCATTAGCATGTGAAGAGAAGGAGGGAAAACAAGGCATCAAGAGCAACATGAAGCTTTTGTAGCAGGGGTTAGCATGCGATTAACCTGCCCGAGGAGAGGTCCTGCTCCGCCGAGGAGCTGCTGGGCCACGCAAGCAGAGGCTATAGCCGCTAGCAGACCTTTTGGGTTGGGTCTAAACATTAACCACAGGGTAGATCAGGCCCACGGCAGGGGCAAAGAAGGAAAGACATTCTGCGGAAATCCAAAGGAAATCCACTCTTGGTAGCTTGGTTTTCAGGGAACTGAGCCCAAATCACACACACACACACACACACACACACACACACACACACACCCCCGCCCACATGCCCACACGCACATGAATATAAGCACTACTCATCAAACCCAAAGAGAAGAAAAAATACAGGGCTGGCTTTCATCATGATTGGGTAGCACATAAATGCAAGAGTAGTCAACACAGGGCAGGAGAGGGAGGGTGACTGGACTGGCCAGGTGATTTGACAAAAGGCAGCAGTGCATTTCTAAGCCTTTTTTTTTCTTCTAGCAGCAAGAGTCTCTCTCTCTCTCTCTCTCTCTCTCACACACACCCCACTAAAGCTGCAAATCTGGACAGCATTTCCTCACCAGGGTGGGGGCTGCATCCCTAGACGGCCATGTGCTTCAACTTAGCCCGTTCCCCCCAGTGCAAACAAGTAGAAGAAAGCGAGAGACCTTGGATTTCTAAAGCAGAGGAGGTACAGAACACCTCCTCCACCCTGCAGCTCGCTCTACGCTCACTCGGGATCCATTCTAATGCATCGACAGCTCTTTTTCTTCCTCTGTCCAATTTAGAGCGGCTTTAAACCCATCCTAAAGTGCTTGGAATTGAATGGCCGACCCATGGCAATGTCCGTTCCACCGCCTGGACCGTAAGTGGGAGCAGCTGTCAAATCCATAAAACAAAACCTCAAAGCAGATTTCTCGGCAAGATGTGCACAAACTGGCTCGATTTAAAGCCCCCTGCACTGCTCACCTATGCCTACATCCAAACTGGCCTTGAAGGAATTTACAAAGTCGTTTGTTTGGAATTACTTCAGAAATGTAAACAGTGGCAAACGAATCTCTGTGCCTCGGCAAAAGTGCACTTTTTTCCCCCCCTGTCTGCTTCATTCAGCCTACTTTGTACCAGACACAGTTGTTGTTTCGGACGCATGAGAACGAGTGAGGAGTTCAGCAGGTCATGAGCAGTTCAGCTTCCTTAATATGAGGAAAGGGGTGGGGTGGGGTGGGGGGGCATTTTCCCTCCTCCAGCTCCAAGAGCACTGTCAGAGACATGCTGAACAGGGCCCTGGAATGTCCTAATTGCTAAGGTTGCTCAACTCAACTGCAACCCACAGGTCTTGTGGTAGGCTTTCGCAATCCCCCCCCTCCTCCTCGCCCTCCTCCCTCCCCAACACACCCCCTGTAATTAAAGCCAGACCCTTAAAGACAATTCCAAAGATCTGTTGTAAATTAGACAAAGGAGAGACACTAATTAGAATTCAAGACCTTAAACCAAAGCACAGGCGGAAAAAAAAACATTACAATTCTCAAGCTCACTGTTAACTGCTCTAAAAAAAAAAACCCATTGCTACATTACAGCAGGATAATGCACAAAACAAAACTACAACACCACAGCCATTTATACACAGCTGGAGGAATTGCGTTTAGTGTTACACTTCTTGTTTCATGCTTCATGGAGAGGGAAAAAAAGAAGAAGAAGAGAAAAGTGTAAAGATGCATTAGCAGCACGTTTAAATCTGATCTCTCAAACCACTTCAGGAGGCGGTCATGAGATGTATTTTTAGTAATACAAGATTTGTACCTCCAAGCCACATACGACAACCCTAAACTCAGCAAAGCATTAGCAAAGCATTAGCAAGAATTTTAAAAGGCACAAGTCTTCCTGCACAAACCACCTTATTCATAAAAAAAATACTTCATATACATGTGTAGCCTGTAGCCTGTTTAGTGTAGCCTGGTATAAGGCAATGGAAGGATCAAATTTATTTTTTTAGGACACAATTCAGATACAAGACACAAGAAATAGTCAGGTGTAAAAGGGCCTGACCGCTAGCTTAGCTACAGAGTCTGCTAGGTTTCATCAGTAAAGAACCTCCATTCACAGAAAGGGACATTCTGAGTGACGTGGCATCATTTTCATGGAATCTGGCAACTCTGTAATGCTTCAGCGTGTCCCTGGGTGGATCTGTTCGCTGTAATCACCACTCAGAAGTCCAGAGAGTAGGTCCAGACTGCAACCTTTACCTTTAAAGCCGTGAGAGTTATGTGAAGAAGATAAGTAAAGAGGATGAGCGAAACGCAAACATGAAAAGCTAAGAGCGAAGCTGAAATTCCAATGCAAAGGCAGTACAAGCCATCACAGAGGCTTCTCTGAGGAGACAAAAGTGCTACGATACAGCAGGTAAATACCAGAGCGGGAAAAAAAGCAACACATCACTGCAAAACGATGAACCGCACCATTACGCAGCAGTCGTCTCGTAGTCTCTCGGCACCTCATCCAACAGCCACAGTAAAGACAAAACGTAATTACTTACATTTGATCATTTCTCCTTTCACAACATCAAGTGCTCATAAAACACAGTTCTCTGGCTACGATAACAGCAAGACACAGCTATGCGCAATACGACGGTATGAGACGCTTATGTTCTGATTGCAGTATTACGCCCAATCGCGACGTGTCGCTAATCAAAACCTGGATTTCTGTACAATTTCTATACGGCTGCAGCCTTTAGAGATGTTTGCTGTGGTGTTCATTTTCTTTTCAAAAAAAGTTAGCTTGAAGGCCAGCTATTTGTGCAACCGCTAAAACTGCAGGGAGCAGATCTCTACATCTTCGCTTTTGCTAGTGTTACCACCCACAAAAACAAAACAAAACAAAACAACACAACAACAAGCCGTTTGGGCTTCTTTCTCTGTATCCGTGCAGCACCTGTGAGAGGAGATAAAAACATACCAAATGTACCCGTTCCAACACGTCGACCTGGACCTCATACAGTCAGCCAAATTCCTGCACTTCTCAGGGCCTCCAGCAGAAACTTTTGTTCCACTTCGCTGGCAAACAGGAGGGAGTGACAAAGTATCTGCCGCATGTAGCAGTGGATCCTGTACCCCAGAGTCAGCTCTGCCTAAGCGAAGCCACACAGTCCGGCTGATATCCGTACCATACTGTCAATACCACAATGCGGGAAAGTTTCAACACTTTCGGCTTTATGTTTAAACAGCACTTTGACGTGTAGTGTAATTAAAGCCAGACCCTTAAAGACAACTGCAAAACAACGGTTGTAAATTAGAAAAAAAGAGGAGACGCTAAATATCATATACATTATAATTCTCGCTCACTCTTAACTACTCTAAAAACAGCGCCGCACAAAAACGACCGGTATTACACAACAGCGCAAACACCGCAGCAATTCACGCAGAAGAGCCGTGTTCACAGCTAATGGGATGTCAGAACCAGTTTTCACTTCTTGCTCATGCTTCACAAGCATCAGAATTAGAATTGGAAATCCTCCACATACAGTTGAGGTCAAAAGTTTACACCCCCCTTTCAGAATCTGCAAAATGTTAATTTTATCAAAATAAGACGGATCATACAAAAAGCATGTTATTGTTTATTTAGTGCTGACCTGAATAAGATATTTCACATAAAAG
>CM074967.1:13894129-13909197 GCA_037577455.1 Pangasius macronema | reverse complement strand
GGACAACTGAGGGACTCGTATGCAGCTATTACAGAAGGTTCAAACGCTCACTGATGCTCCAGGAGGAAAAACCATGCGTTAAGAGCCGGGGGGTGAAAACATTTGAACAGAATGGAGATGTGTACATTTTTCTTATTTTGCCTAAATATCATATTTTTTCATTTAGTCCTGCCCTTCAGAGGCTACAGAAGATAGTTACATGTTTCCCAGAAGACAAAAGTTAAATTTACCCTCATCTTCACATTCAAAAAGTTTTCACCCCCCTGGCTCTTAATGCGTAATTCATATGCAAAGAATATTCTTGTAAAGATTATAGCTTTGTTTCTTTTCTTTTTTTTCTATAACACTGCTAGTCAGATTTCTGTAAACTAATATTTACGTTACCTTCTTTTTAACAAAATTGACAACACATCAGTGTACAAAGCAGAAAAATGTTAAACATAAAAACAGACTCTAAAACAGACTAATTTCTCACCCAACAGTCTATTTGCCAAGTCTCAAAAATGAAAAGATGTGGGGTTTTTTTTTGGGATTGGGTGGGAATTGGGTGGGAATTGGGTGGGGATGAAACACCAGTCACTGAGGATGTTATCAAACCCTTAACAAGTGTCCAACTTTGCACAGTTAATTATTGAGTAAATAATGAATAACCAGTAAATAATTACATTAATAACTGGTTTGAAACAGCAATTTCTTTGCTTTTTGTTTTTGGCCCAGATATTCAGAAAACCATGGCCGAACCTCTAAGCTGCTGGTTCTTATTCACCAAGCCTACAGCTTTGTCCAACAACACACCAACACACCTCACTTGAATTTGGCCTAGAAACTGGGCTGTAACACACAGTCCAGTACACAGTGGGGTTTATTTACAGAAGCAGCAATCCAGGATGACAAAAAAGTGGCAATACTGTATGTTATATAGCCATTCTTTATTACAATAGATGATTCATTTAACGTAAGAAAACACCCCATGCGATGAAGGCTCCTGTTTCTCCCACCGTGAAGCTCCACCCAAGGCCGAAACATGAGCTAAAACATGAGCTGGCACCAGACAGATCAGATACGCGTGTGTGTCTGATCATCTGTCCGTAGCTTGAACGTCGCTGCACACTGGAACCGTTCTAAAGTAGCATTTGTCAGCGGGATCCGTCTCCTCAAGGCCCCGCTGCTGTATATACCACGGCCCTGTACTTTATGGGATGCGAGGACATGTTTAAATAATGCCTGTGACCCACGCGCTGCTGTGAGGGCGGCCCTGAAATTTTCTGCCCTGGATTGCAATTACATGACTGAGCTTAATGACGTGCAGCGTGGATTTATACCGCGCCTCGGTTTGGGCTACAAATCTATTTCATACGGCAGCTGCGCACCGAACAGTGCTCTTTTAAAATGAATACCTAATCGCTGAAAAAGCTTCTCACCACCTTTTCATTCGCCATTCAACAACGCTTGTGTGGAAATCTTGCAAAATAAGGTTCTGTGCTCACACAGGCCTCAGCATTCATGACAGGCAGGCAGCTGTGTGCACACCTGATCCTCCCATCTGCAGAAAAAAAATTGTCACACGATGACAGATGTACAACGAGCTAGCAAATAGGCCGAACAATAACGAATCACACCACTCCTCTTTTAACAAACCTCACAAGAACTGCACCAGTCATAGACACTGCCACAAAGCAGATATTCAGAGATAGAAAAAAAAACAAAAATCACGACATCATAACTCAATAAAAATAACTAAATTGAAAAGGCTTGTCCCATAAATCAGAAGCATGTGTTTAACTGTTACTTGACTGCAGAAACTCAATTACTGGTAGTCCTTTTTTCTACTAGTCAGCTGTTCGGGTGCATAGCAATTACGTTCAAAGCTGCATTTGAAAAAAATACGCTTATGCATGATATACGAGTAAGAGAAAACAAAGACTGCTAAGAAACAGGCCTCAAAAAATGACTGTACTACACAAGGCTTTCTGTTAAACTTCAGTATATTGTCTGACCAGTGAGAAGGCTCGGGTCTGGTCAGAGCACGGAACCTCCCGTGAGTGCTAACTGCGCTGCACTGGAACCCAAAATGAATTCGCGGTCCTATTCATTCATGACCGCGTGACGTGGTGTTTGACATAAATCATGGCGTCGTGGGTTCTCTTTCTTCTCCTCGCGTATGTCAGAGCTCGAGTGCACCTTACAGCGACGTGTGTAGCACTCTGTCTGGTTCCATCACGCCAGGAGTTAACTACGAGTGGTCCTGTCGCTCAGTACAGCATTTATCTCTCAGTTCCTCAGCGGGTGTGTCGTCCATCAAGACACCAAACTTCCCTCGATAAACATTTATAGTAAAATGGTACGAGAGAAGAAATCTTAAGCATCGAGTTAAAGGTTTTTTGAGTTTAAACTGTGGAAACCCCGAGGCTTGGTGAAGGCATTCTATCGATAAAGAGTGACGCAAAGCGGCGCGGTAAATGACAGATATAAATCAAGTCAAACAGTTAATACATCTGCACACTGCGGAGGGAGCTTGCCGAGACAGGCTGGGTATTTAGACGTTGCCTGAAGTGGAGGGCGAAGAACGTTGGAGGAATGTTGGAGGCTCTTCGGCACTTTGGCGCACTGTAACGAGATATGAGAGCGGGGTAGGTTTCGCAGCCTTTTAATATCTTTTCACAGGCAGAGTTTAACCCCTGTCGGCCTGGCCAGGTCACCGCTCCTCTGTTGCCCCTGCCCTCCCCCTCACACGGTCAGTGGCCTTTGTTCCACCCCGCAGACCTGCGTTTGTGTTTTCGTGCACACATGCTCGCTGTCGGACACTGCTCAACAAAAAGGACATGACCGATTCACAACAATAGGAATGCCATGACATCTTTACTGAATGCAGACGGGACCTCCGAATCCCGGGCTTAACCGACACTATTCTTTATCAAAAGAAAGGTTGGATTTTCCCTAAAGGTTTAGTAATTGGCTCCTAAAGAAATAAAATTTTATTTCAATTTATATTTTAGCTTAACTACTAAAATGAAAGAACAGTTTACTTTTATTAATGTTACTGAAAAGAGTGTAAATTGCTACGGCCTGCTGTGCCTCCTGGCTATAGTGTAACAAATGCACTTTAAGCACTTCTAATGTCCTCGTTTTATTACTGCAATATTGTAAAGTGCTAATTAAGTGTGAAACTAAGAACGAACAGATATAATGCTACAATTAAGTGCAACAATTCCTTACAGATTTAGTAAAATGACAGGGACAGACATTTTGGAATCATCTTTACAAAAAAATAATAAAAAAATAAAAAATGCCACAAAAAGTGAGGCAACGACATTCTGATATTTTTCCCGGTGTGTGTCACCGTGTGCCTCAGAACAACTGATGCACATAAACATTCATCTCAATGTTAAACTCCTGTGATAAAGCTGATAGTGATCTTTTCAGAGCTATTAAAACTGACCATGTATCCATTTCGATTATCACGAACTGATCAGAAGCAGCAAAACTGAGGTGAAATTTTTTACTTCAATTTTTACAAAATTGATTTTTCCACCTTTTGAGTGTTATTTCATTAAAGAAAGCATCATCGCAGGTTTCACGGGTTTCTTTATTAAATGCAACACTGATGTTTTGCTGGAAGCAAACGGATAGAAATCATGACACTTACTGTGCATCAGAGAAATCCCTTCCAGAGCCGTGAGACGGTATTTTCATCACACCCCCACGCCACCCCACCCTACAAGAGCCGTAACTACGAACGTGAACACGAATTTAAAAAAAAAAAAAAGAGGAAGAAACAAGGAGTGTTTCTGTACGTTCCTTCACCACCACAGCGCTAAGTAACTTGGTGTAGCTTTTCTAGGCCACAGGGCTGTGAAACCTGATCTCATCAGCCTTCCAATCACTTACCGTCAAATTACATTTTAATAAGCCTTCTTCTGCAGCCGTTTGGCAGCTGTTAGATCAACCCATGACGTCGAATTTCTTCATTTTCTCAGTGCACGGGATAATATTCTGGAGAATGTAGCATTGTTTCATAGCATTTATAATCTAGTAGATTTTGCTCATTGGCTTAAAGGAGGAGAAATAAAGAGCAAAAAGCCTTAAAAAAAAGTTTGTTAAAAACTCATTGCCATGCAGACGAGACAAATAATGAGGGGGGAAAAAAAATATGATAAGAGTTTGCCTCATTCCTTTCTTGGCAAACAATTACAGAAATTAATCAAACACTTACGAGGAAGAGAGAATGAAAGAAAAAAAGGTTGCGGATGCCCTCCAGAAAGACACATTCACATGAGCATGCTAAACAGCCCGAGCGTTTTATTTCAGTCGTACAGAGTACATAACCCATGAAGGATGACCGAACAAGGCATGTGCACTGGGACACTAAACACTTTTATGTTTAATTCAGAGGAAAGGCAAGGCTGCAGGAGGTGCAGCACCCATCCTCCCCCTTTCACTCTGCTATCACTCTCTCTCACTCGTCTTGGCCACACGGGACGGGGGGACGAGGGGGACGGGGGGATGGAGGAGACACACAAACACCCCAGCATTTCACTGCTCTCCACTCTCCAGCTCCTCGCCTGTCACAATGAGGGACTTGTCTCATACTATCTACAACAGCACACTTCTGGTCCATGCTGGAGGAAGAGCGCAGTGAAAATCTGTCTCCAAGGGGAAAAACAGACAGATCTGACGAAGGCTGCATATTATTTTAGCTTCCTTCGTGACGTGCGGCTAAATAAAGTGTGATAACTCACTAGTTTAGCACCTTCAGCCTGCACATTGCAGCAATGCGGGTTTATCCCCGAGGCCTGAGCGCGGAGACGAGTGCGGAGAGAACACGGGACGGAATACGGGCGACTTCTACGAGCCGTTTTCATTCGCGCGCTTCGGCGTGAGCCTTTTCTTCAAGAGTTAAAGCGTGGCCGTTCTCAGAAAGGGAGAAGGTGGACAGAAGGGATACTGCGTGTGCTGCAAAGCACAGCTCCACTCCAAGCACTCTGCGCTTTCGGTGCAACATAACAGGGCAAGGGAAAAAAAAAAAAAAAGCTGTAGCACAAAATCAACACTGCTGGATTCAGAGAGTGGAGCCTTGATCTTGGCAGCTTGCTAGTCTGCCAATATGCACCGTGCCCTTGGGCAAGCTTGTCTCCAGCGTCGATGAAGGTTACACAACAAATCATAAACGTGTCACAACCGTGGCCCCCAAGTATAAAAAGAATAAATAGATAGTAGCGTACCTGTTCAAACATAGACCCTAGCCGTGGATATTCCAGGGTGGGGGTGGGGGTGGGGGCGTGGGGGGTAGAGGTAAAGACAAACAGAGATTTGGGAGAAGAGCGCAGGGATCAATCAGAGAATAGACAGCAGACAGGCGAGGTGTTAGCCGTCAGCTCTATCTGCAGGCCAAACACCACGATCCTCAAACAGAAAGCTAGAGCACGGGCCGGGTCCGAATGATCAACTAATCAATGGCTACGCTTACATGCACATCAAATTCCATTTACGGTCTATACTCGGGTTGCAGCCACATTCCGGTTACGATGTTTATACGCGTACAGGCATCGGAATACTCCTGTACACACGGCTGCTGTAAGTGTGCCTGAGTCGCCACTCCTAAATACCTATCTTACAGCCAAGCATCTGTTAGCACCCGCAATTCCCCGCAGGCTGAGCATGCGCACATCTCTCATTTTCAGTGGAGTTTACATGCAACAAACTTCCGATTAAAACAGGCATATTCCAGGGCTCGGAATCGGAATTTGGGGAATCCAAATGTCGTCTTAATCTGAATCAGGCAATCAGATCACAGCATTTACAATAACTCAATACGAAATACTAGAATACTGCCAGATTCCGATTAATATCAGAATATTGATGTGCATGGAAACAAATTTGTAATTTACGCCTTGTGTTATTTTCTTAAGTCCTTAATTTATAATTTATGTCAAAGGCTGCTGGAGGATCCAGAGTAAGAATTACATTGTATTTCATTGTGTAACAGACTCTTGATTCTTGAATAGCCAATTAGTCGTCATGAGAAAGATAGATTTCTGTCAGGAAGTTAACAATATTCTGATTAAGGCTGCTTAACAATAATAATAATAATAATAATAATAATAATAATAATAATATCAGGCACAAATAACAGCACACACGACGGGGTGTAATGTTATAGGAAACTAATACTAAACCACCACAAAGGGGATTATTTTCCCATAACAGCACGTCTCAGTGATTTATTCCTCTTATACCACAGCAGTTTGCCAAACATTGCCATTTTTAATTTATTAACAAACAACATTTTGTGGTTTTTAACCATTTATTGCTATTATAATATTGGTAATAACTGGAACTCACTCATCTCATGGACATTCCATAACTTTAAATGCAACTATAAACAATTTTTCCCATGTCAACCTCCCTTTTATTAATTCTCTTGAATTTAATAAAACAAACAAACAAAAAAACGTTATAGCAGAACTGTTACAAAGCACTGACACTGGAGACTCATTCCGTATATGTTAACTCTCCTAACAGAAAGCTTCACCATATCAACAATCATCAGTTTTTCTTTTTTTAACCAGGTCATTTTTAAACTCTGTTCATTATTAGGTTTAGATTAGGTGGAGCGTCGACAGGCACCAGCCGTTACTCCAGAAACAATAACGTACCCGTACAGGAGCATTAATAGGCTATGACCTGAATTACAGCTGAAGCTACTGCCTGGACTGCTGTTACAGAAAATTCATCATCATCTCCTGACCAAATCAGACTTGAGCATTCAACAGCGCTGTGCTAGAAGCCATTTCACATATAAATTTAACATTGACTCTGCTACATAACTCTTTACCTGTCACAAGGCTAAGCCCGACTTCTACAAAAAAACAGGTGAATTTTAACAAAGTCAAAAGCAAAACGACCTCGTAGAATGAAACGTTCACACACTTACAATGGCACATCTCAGATCAACAATGACCACGCATAACAAAAGGCATCCATCAGTTTCAACGGCTCCAGACCTAACCGAGTGAGTATTGTAATTGTCTTAAAAGCAGCTAGACAACACAACCAGCGGCGAGAGGATCTGTGTGTTGCTGGCAAACACACAACTCACAAAAGAATCCATGACTTGGAAAATGATCATTTATATCTCGGTTTGTTTTTGCATGTTGCCTCAAAGAGCACAACTTGATTTTTTTTGGTAACACTTTTAGATAAAACGTGTCCTAAACTGAGAATGCCTGTCAGGGTTGGAAAGCACAGATTGGCACTGCGCTATCTTATTAATTAACAGACGCTTGTTAGCGAGGTTATACGTGACAAATATTCATTAGATTTAAAGCACGCAAACACTGCCCCTTTAACTTGTGAAGGCAATTCCCATAGGACTTAATGGGCCGTGAGCAACATTGCAGTTATTGTGCATAATCCATCATGGTGTCCGTTTTCATCACGATGCCCTGAGTGCACAAAAGATTAGAGTTATTTATTTAATTAACGAACAGCTCTATCTTGTGTTAGTTATTGCATCCAGACAAGCCTTAAAAACACTTCAGGCTGATGTTAGGTGGAGGTAAGCCTGAGCCAGGCTAATTACACTGGACTATACAGGGCTTCCATAAGACTAATTAGTAGACTAGTTATTCAGAAAACACAGTGACTAGTCAATTATGAAAATATGTACTTTTGCCCTCTATCTGGCACCACAGCAGCCTCAGAGGCACCGTATGAAAACTGATCAATTGCAAATTCCCAAAGGCACTCCACTTCAAACGCATATCTCGCCAAGATTTACATTCCCCGCACCCCGGATCCTTTACTTATACAAGCTTGCATGGGACCCCTGTTGAACGAGTGTGGTGCGGTGCAGGAATATGTACTTTCTCATGTGGTGCACTATAAACGCATTTATAAATATATTCAAGATGTCTATAATTTACTCGCCAATCATTATCAAAGCCAGCCAAGGATCCTGAAAAGTTGTATGGATGTGTTCAGCCTCAACAGTCAAAGGCAATCATTATCTAGAAACAGGGGGAAAAAAACATTACCCAGCAAATGTGGATGAAGTGATTTTGGCAAATCATTCTCCAAGTAAATTAAGACGGTTTGGCAGAACTTCAGCTTGTAAGCCATTACAGGTTTTATTTTTTTTTTTTCGCTCCCCATGTATCTACATTATGAAATCTGTAGCTGAAAGCCAGTTTAGTAATACCACTACAATACCACTGTGCGAAAATATTCCACTTTTTTATAAATACGTATGTCTCAACTAAGTACTGGGGTAAATATTGGTTAGAACTCTTTCACACAGTGCACATGAGTTAAACCGATACATCTTTGTGGGGGGTAATTTTTTGTGATCGATAACTTTTAATTTGAATAAACTTTCCAATTGAATTGTATCAGTAGCCTAAAATGAATCACACTTTCATCCAAAAGAAAAGCCCAAAATGTAGCCAAGCTACACGAATGTTTGTGCCACAATAACTCAAGCAAACACTTTATTAGCTGGATGAATATAATTTATGACTGAGCTCATGACAGGGTGCCCCCGATGCCTAATAAAAGCCTGTAGTTCCTGCCATACCAGAAGAGCACCACCATGAAAATCACTTTCAACCCTCCAGTCTTTTGGGCTGTTCAAAGTTAAATCAAGGTCCTATCTTCCTCTATCCTTATCCTCACATTAATTAGGCCAGACATTACCCTAGATTGGCACTGCTTTAGAAATAAGACTTAAACATGCTCTTTTATTGCCCTGAAACACAAAACATGGCCCTCCATACAGCCTGAGCTGCTTTGTGTACTTTAATGCAAGTTATTTACTCTTCGGTCTCAACAGTCCCTGAACAGAAACCAACTGACTCTGGCTGTATAGCAAATGGCTACATAAAGCGAGAAGATAAGGAACAGTACGTCCTTTTCATAAAAGGCTCAAATAAATATACACAGTTTAACAAACACAGCTGAGATGAGCAGATAGTTCGCTTTACATTTACAAATCTGCCTGACATTTTTATCCAACGCAACTCACAACTGCGAGCAACTGAGGGTTAAGGGCCTTGCTCAAGGACTCGGCGGTGGCGGTTTTGCCGTGCTCTGATGTGAACTGGGAACCTTCCGATCGCTAGTCCAAAGCCTAGAGCACTGAGCCACCACTGCTAACTAAAAAGATGGATACAGATAGTATCACAGAAGCACGGTAGGTGCAGACAGAGCAGCTCGGCTGTGCTTAGGGAACAAGGTTGCTAGCAGGTTGCTTGCTAAAGGCTGTCCTGGCTGGCAGGAGCTTAAGGTTTATCCTCACACACTCCTGAGCTACATTTTACACTCGACCCTCCACATTCACCGGTGTAACGCTCGCAGACTTGACTATTCGCGAGTTGCCATCAATAATTAAATGTGATTTATTTCTTTTTTTTGTAGTTTTGCAAAGTTTAGTAAGTCATAAACACATAAAATACATGTATTATTAATCTATTTGTCATCTCGCTTTTCTATCAACTTTTTGCGTCTTTAAAGTGCAATAAAATATCAACTGTAATCATGGGTTATTAACGTGAATAATTTTACTGCTATCTAAATCCCGTGCATGTACTGCATCACATACAGTACGCGTACTGTATTCCCCGTCTCACTGTGTGTGTGTGTGTGTGTGTGTGTGTGTGTGTGTGTTAGCCTACGTTGCTAATACTTTAAACGACATACTGTTGTAGTACAGGGTATTGTTTTACTTTTTTGTGTGTGTTAAATATGGGGCCGAGGCCTGGAGCGTTTTCGCCGTTCACAGAGGTCCTACACCCCTAACCCCTGTGAGTGTGGAGGGCTGAGTGCACTGCAATTAAAAGCATTCGTTTGGTGCTCTGGATTCTTGTCTGAACATTTCTGAAAATCGTGACTAGTTTGCAGCTATGGTTTGAGGTTAAAAATGGTGCAGCCCCTTTTCACCTTTCAAACCGTAAGAAATCTCTGAAAAGATAACAGATCCTACTGAGCTAGTTCTGCATCTGAAAAACGGAAAAACGCACCTCTGTGCATGAACATGAACATGCATGAGCAATCTGTACGCTAAAGCAATGCAATCTGCACACTAATGCAACACTAATGCAAATTCAAGAAGGTTTGACTTGCTATAAAAGCTGATCCATGGGGTTTGGCCCACCTGTCTCTAAATGATACACTACTCAAGCCTAATTGTAGATTGTTTTCCAATATTTCTCACAAACATAAGCAAAAACTGTTTTGTTAGCTCTCTTACAGTCATCTGTGCTCTCTTACAGTTATCCAATAATCTCAGATTAACCTATATGTTTATCAAACAGCTACGAAAAATGCATGGGATCTATCAAATCGGCGCTTGCCAAGATGACACTGAAATGACAGATTTAATATAATCGAGGGGTGGGTCCTGAGGACGGACTAACAGAATGACATAACAAATCTGTTTTCCCGTTTGATGAGAGAAATTTGGCAGCTGAACATATTAAATATTCATGGAGTTCTCAGAAAAATGAGTCATTGTGCAAACATACGATGCATTTTCAGCTTGCTGGCTCTGTGCAAGGAGGCCATTTTATTTCGATTTAAGTTCACTCATGGCAAAAATGAGGCATGAAGGACAAACAGCCCTTCAATTAGAGGGACGTGTTATGACCAGAACAAACGACTCTTCCTTACATTAGCAGTTCTCTCTTAGTAGCTTGGGGGTTAAGAGGGGGAAAAAAAAAAAAAAGTTAAAAGAAAAGGAACTCGCTCTTTTCCCAAGAGATTGTTTAGGGGAAATTGTGACTGTTCATGAACTGCTCAAACAGCTAAACAGAAAGTAGGCATGCACTACAGGGATAACATGTCAGAGCAGATACACGGGGCAACATTTTTAAGCGTACACACCCACTGAGTCAAATCACAGCAGCCGCATGACTGCACATAAATCACCACCGCACAAACACCGGATCATCCACTACCTTTTAAAAAGGACAAAAACCCAACAGCCGTTTATAAATCAACGATGATAAACAGATTTGTGTCACACTAAAATGACTAAACTTCTAGTTTCTTATCAGCACCTTATCGCTGAACGCAATCAATAGTATTGAACACATATACCGAGGCGGTCAAAGATAATGCAGTGCCAAGCACAATTTTAGTTAATTTATGACCAAAACCTATAAACGTAGGCTGGATTTAAGCAGTCACCTTACAGTCGAGTTATGAAAGGGCACTTGGTACAAAAGGAACAAGGAACTCCATACACACATTCAAACTCAAATTAAACTCAGATGATTATTATTATTATTTTCTTTCTGGTTTGTTCAGCCACTTAAATAAAGCACTTTCACTCCAGTTCGATTTGGACATGTTAAATATATACTTTTATTAAACATACACTATTTATCAGTGCCATGAAAAGCTGAAACCCCACATGACTAACAGCACTGGAAATCTTTACATGGTTTGAGAGTAGATCTTATCAAACTATCCACTGTAGCAAAGCAAACTACCGAAGCACACCTGAGGTGGAAGAACAGGCTTTTTTTTTTTTTGGTCCTTAAAAATATTCAGATGAAGTCCCCAGTAAAGTGTATACCACTGAAAATACCATAATGACAGTTCGAATCTTTTAAGAATACCCCTATACCATTTGCTCTGTCTTGTTTTCCAACCAGAAGCATCATTTGAAATTTGGACAGTTTTCTATACAGGACAAATACAAATTTAGCTGCATGTCATATAAGGATAAAATACACATCCTGTTTTAAATGAATACAACAATAAAATACATGATACTAAATACGCTGGCTCCTATAAACAAAGAGGTACTGATATGATAATCTGAAAAACTATTATACTACAGCAGCTATAAAAAATAAGCAAAATAAAATTCAGAATCAACAGTCGCTTTGTTTCCAGCGATTCCACTGAAGGGAACTGAAGACCAGAAGAACTTTCCCTGCAGCTCTTGGCAAACCCACAGATGAAGGTTACCCTATTTTTACACCAGGAGTCCAGATGCACATGACAGGGAGTATTTCTTTTTTAAATCCTGACCCACTTCACACAAGATCCTCTGGAACTTAGGACACGAACTCACTACAGTCTAACTACTACGCTTGTAGATCTTTTTCTGCTGTTTATAGGATTCTTCTTCCAGCAGATTTATCTTCTAAAACCTGAACATTTTCAATGCATGGCTACAATCTCATGGTAATACTTTGGCATTCATAATTTCACAGTGGAAAAAAAAGGGGGGGGGGAGGCATGCAAATTTACCTTGAAGCTGCGACAAAATATCAGTCAAATATGATGGGTTATGAATGTGACAAGTCTGTGCATTAGACAAATATTATGCATCATGACCTAGAAAACAAATGACCTTTACATACAGAAACTGCTCTGTTATTAAAGGAGAGATATTGTGCTGGAACTATGCTAACATTTGTTTTACTCAGATGTTGAGCATGGTATCAGTGACAAGACCGACAATATCAATATCCTCTCCAAACAACAAAAAGACAAAAAGACAAAAAAATACAACAACAGGCCCCAATTCAGGGAGCAATAAAGCAGCCGAATGAGCAGCTGAGTAGCAAAGCAGAGCTTCTAACCTACTGATCACAAGCAGAAAGAGACAAATGGGAGCAATTTCACTTCCAGCCCAATATTAACAAGCCTCATTTTCTCGACAACTTGAAAGGAAATCGCGGGGATACCTTATATCGTACCACGAGAGCCAGAGTGTGCTTGTGGCCGCCGGTGTTCAGGGATGAGGCGAGTCCAGGAGCACACGCTTCCCCGCTCTCGGTGCGCTGTGGCCGGTGTGTGCGCGCAGCAATGAGCCGCTTCACCTCCATCCAGCGCGCTCACACAGCCTCACACAGGGCAACTGCGCAGCACGGCGCATTCAACACCAGCCGACAACAACGCCACGGCTATTACTGCACTGGATTTTATTTTTATTTTTATTTTACAGAAATGATCATTCGCTGGTCGGTCGTATTCCCAATTGCAGCGCTATCACCTTATGCGTTTTCTATCGGCGCTAATACATACGAAACGCTTTTTTTCCCCTCTTCAATCAATCGCACCATCTCCTACTTTCTCCACTTTCTCACATCGCGTCCGCAGGCGTCTCGGGGACATTCTGCACCGAATCGCAATCGCCGCCTACTCCGAAACCATCAGCATGTTTTTCCCTGACTTCCCGAAGAAGTTTCCCCAGAAATCTACACCAGCAAGAGGATCTACATTTCTACACCGCTCATCCATACTTAAAAATATATATTCATACATTATAGATATGAAATTTAAAGCGCTACTTACTGTGGTGGGATTGTATGTTAATGGTCGGAGAGAGATATTTTCCCGAGTGCAGAGCGGCCGCCGGGTGGCTCGCGCCCAGGTGGCCGGGAGACGGTGGGATCCTCCCGGGCGCGGAGGAAGCTCCGAGTCGGTGCGACTCCATGGCGAGTCCCGAAAGCAGCGGCGGGGGAACGTGCACGGATCTGGGGGGCCCGAAATCTCGGCCATCCATCATCCACCCAAATGGGGAACTCGATTAAAAAAAAAAACAAAAAAAAAAAACACCAAAACTAAAAAAAAAAAGAAAGAAAAAAACTCCGATCGGGTATTCCGAAACAGCCTTATAATAATGTCCCCAGATTTCCAGGCAAATCCGCGTCCTTATCCGGCATCGTGCCGACCTACAAAAACAACAACAACAACAAAAAAGGCTCGGATAAACAAACTAGGAGTTAGAAATGATCTGATTAAAAGATACGGAAGATATAAATAGCCTATATAAATACCAAAATATTTAACACGGGCGTGATGACGCAGTTTGAATCAAAGTAGCTACAAGAGGATAAAAAGTAAGTTCAGTCGGTGCAAGATATTCTAGCTGTCTCCGAGGCGAGGGCTGTACAGTCTTAAACATTAGTTTATCATGGGTAGTTGTCCCTTCACCATCGTGCACGTACCGCTTATGATGATTTGCTTGTGTGTGTGTGTGTGTGTGTGTGTGTGTGTTTTCCCGACCGCACTACGCTACACTACGCAGGGAAAATCCAGCGTTTACACTTCGGCTTTCTCCAGCAACTGAGGCGAGCTCATGCAAAGCGGAGGCTAAAAACACAGTGGCGAAGAATAATAACTGTTCCGTATTTAAATAGTCACCTATCAGGGAATACAGTGAGACATTTTTTTTTTAAAAAATCCACCCAAGCGAGGATTAAAACAGCAAAACACTTCGGATCGCAAAATGATAGCGCTTATAGTTTCAATGTCTGTAATGTAGCAGGTTTTAGGAAGATGCTCTGATCCTTGAATGACGGTTTATTTGACCATCGAGACGTTTGTTTGTTCTTGAACGTGGAGGAAACAAAGTTTTGCTCCTACAGGCTATTTATTCTCGGCGTGGCGCAGATGGAGCACTGCTCAGGCTCCAGTCTAAGGGTGTTAAATCAGTACCTTTGGTTAACGGCGCCAAACCGCTCGTGAACAACTGTGGTTTAATTCTCGTGTGCAAGCAACTCGATCACTTCTATCCAGCTTAACAGTTTGTCCCAAGAGCTTAGTGTAGTGTAGCCTCGATGTTGTAAGACCTCACCATCCAGTAAGCTTGAGGTACATGTTCCTGACACCAGTCTACTCTTACTAATCACACCATGGCCAAGCTGGAGATTTCTAACTCGTCCTTGTTCTTGGATTTAAACACGTTTACCACCGAGAAAACCGCTACAGTGTGTTTAGTTTACTGATACTGAAACATTTCACCTAAACTCGAGCTTGGCTTCTACCTGCTAAGGCTACTGTCAAGGCTACATTTAAAACTTGAGGCGTTGGAAGTTTATGCGACATGAAGACTGAAAATACACTGAAGCTACATAACATGAAGACTAAAAACACACTGAAGCTACATAACATGAAGACTAAAAACACACTGAAGCTACATAACATGAAGACTAAAACACACTGACGCTACATAAAACTAACAACTGAGGCTACACAGTCAGAAGACTAAAACACACTGAGGCTACATAAGATTAAAGCTGAGGAAATATATACAGAAAACTAAAATACAC
>CM074967.1:13880882-13894016 GCA_037577455.1 Pangasius macronema | reverse complement strand
CACACTGAGGCTACAGAAGAAGCACTAATACGCACTAAAATCCAGCATGCTTCACACCAGCAGCAGCTTAATCGACGGCCACGTTTCAAAGTTTTAGCCTACGCGTTTCCATTTTCAAGCCGCCAAACTTTTCTTGGCGGAAACATTAAAGCAGCAGAAGTGTTTTTGTGAACTATTTTCGCGGAAGGATTTACCCTCGCAAACACTTTAAAACAGAACTAACCTTGATCTGGGCTGTTCTGCCCGCCCGTTCACCACCAATACGACGACTAGCTACATTATTATCATCATGATTATTTTTCTTTTTTTTCTGTAATCCAGTGCTTCCTAAACACAGCTGCGTTTACACTGGGCTTTGTACCGACTTGGACACCTTACTTGTAATGGCGACTCAGTTTAAAGAATCCTTTTTCTTCACAAAATCCCGACGCGAGGTGAAATATTTCCTACACTCCATTTACAGACCATCCGTAGTTACGCAGACAGAGAGTCGCTTATACAGGGGGAAGGCCTCACACACACTCTCTCACACACTCTCTCTCTCTCTCTCTCTCTCACACACACACACACACTCATACACACACATACACTCCCTCTCTCTTACACACACATAGGCTACATACACATACATACACACACCACTGTAGCTCTCAACTATCCTGCAATGAAACAAGCATTGTTTAACACGCCCCGCCCCCATGATCCCAACCTGACACACTCTACAGAGAGCCATGTGATTGGACGCTGCCTCTGTCAATCATCGCCATGTAAACACTTTGGCTCTCCGCCAGCGCTATAAAACCAATTATAGAGCAAGGAGGTTGAACTGTTTCAAGCCCCCTCTCCTTCCTTTCTTGAATGATCAAAACAGGCAGAGAATTTGTGGAGGGCAGTTTCAAGGCCGCTCCTGATTAAAACAGACGGATACAGACTTGATTATTGCTTTATCTCCCCAGATTACGAGACTGTCGACCAAACTTCTTTTAATCGACGCTTTTTTTTTTAATAGAGACACAGCTTCAAGAGTGGATTTGTATAGGCTTTATCCTATATTCAGGAATACAAACTTGTATTTTTAAGACTTTTCGAGCGCTGAGGTGAGTGGATATCCAGCAGGCCTGTTTAATTAGCTAGCTTTAGGTTTCTTTTACACAGACACGAGCTATTAATTGCTCACTTAGCCTATTACTTTATCTTAGAGAGGTGTCTGTGAGGTGATTTGTTTTTAGACTGTATGATAGATATAGTGTTAAATTAGCAACTTTTATTTTACCCACCAAAAAATAGTAATAATAATTAAAAAAAAAAACGCAAAAGGGAAAAAAAAAAACAACATGGCAGAATTTGTTTGTTTTTGTATGATGGGATACCATTTACAGAAAATTGGCGCTCAAAAAAAACGAAGAAGAAGAAAGAAAGAAATAAAGAAAGAAACGCGTGAAATGACTTTTTGATAATTGGACTAGCTATATTAGATAATTTAAAAAAATTGTTGATTAAAGGGGGAAAAGGAAAGAAAGCGGTGCGGTTTCAAACTGCCCTCAGTCGCGCGCGCCGGTGAGGCGGTTTCAAGTCTTCCTCCTGTGCGGGAAGGAGTGTGGAGGGAAGGAGAAAGCAGCACGCAATCAGTCGACGGTGATGTGTGCATTATTATTTTTTTTTTTCCCAGGGTCAGGCGAGCATCCTGTGTTTCTCGACTCACTTTTAAGCACTTTTCAAGCACAGATGCCCTTTTGGATTGTTGTTGTTTTTCACTCGGAGGGAGGCTCAGTGTGAGCTGACGCGCTGTGGGAATGTCTCCACGAGCCCAGCCGGCTATTCCTGAAGCTTCACGGCTGCCTGGATCAGTTATTAACGACCGACGAAACGGCAATAAATAGCCTCTGCGTCCACTTTTGTGGGCTTCAACCCGAGAAGACGTCCAACGACATGTCTGTGTCTGTCTCAATGTTTCCTCTCCCTTTTTTGGGCTGTTGTTCAGCAGTAAGTCAGAGACTCCTTTGTTCTTGGTGCTGAGGCGCGCGACTTGTTGTTGTTGTTGTTTTTGTTTTGTTTTCGGACGCGTTTAATTGTTCGCTCGTGACAGTCACTGCCTGCTCTTGTTAAGGTGGGTGCTGAAATGCGTTTCATGCAAATAAACATGATCAGCATATTCCTGTCCTTTTGTTGTCTCTTTCTGTTCTGCATCACAGCATATGGGCAATAGTCTCGCGTCAAACTGGCCTCCGAAATGTATACCTGAGAGCAAGCGCGCGCAAAAACACTGACTCCAGGAGATCTTTCCTTCTATAAACTGTAACTTCAGTCATCACGAGCTGCCGTCTGCTTATAGTTTAGACTGACACGTCCATGTTTCCTTCAATTTTCACACGCATTTACATCTCACAAGTTGTGATTTATAAGCCCATGCTTGCCATATATTCTATATATATGTTTGTGGTGTTTTTGTACCTAAGCACTAGTTCTAGGAAAAGAAATGGGCCAAGCCCAAAATGCCAAAAAAAATGAAGCTTTTAATGGTCGTAACAACAAATCAGTGGTCAGGAAATTAACAGGAAATAAACAAACAGATAAAGGAAGTTAGTATGGGAGATTTTCCCTTTGATTTCTTTAAATGTTTAAGCCTCTTGGCCTTGATGAGCTGCATCGGGTGTGACAGATACCCAAATAATCACTAATCTTTTGAAAATATTTTTGGAAAATTTTGTACACCCAGACAAGCATTAGTTTGAATTTTACATCAAACATTTTAATCATCATCGTGATTTTAACTTTGTGTATAAGACGACTATAGAAGTGAATTTCCCTGTTTCTAGTTTTTCCCCAAACAGCAAAAGGAAATGAGCAAATGGAGGCACTGGAGTGCATTTGTTTCATTCTTGCTAATTTTCTGACCAATTATTTGTTGTTAAGACCATTAAAAGCACGATAATTGCCATTTTGGGCTTGGCCTTTTTTGTTTTGTTTTTTTGCCCGGGAGTGTAGCTCCATGGGGTGAAAATAAAAAATAATAAATTTCTATTCCCACCACCACCACCACTCCTAAATCATAGTCTACACAGGCCTTCATTCTGATAAATACCCAAAACAGATCTGCACACAAGCCTGAAAATATCTTTAGTTCCAAACCTACCACCTCGATCACTAAATCACTGGACATGAAATAAGGTGATGTTTCGTGATGTTTCTTTTGCCAGTCACGTGAGCTTCACTCACACACGAGCCTCAACTATTGCGACTTTCTTCTAATACACACAGTTAAAATAATCTTTACACCTAGTATGTAAAGATTAATATATTGTGAAGTTAACAAGGATCTTTCAATTTTATTTATTTATTTATTATTATTTTTTAATTTGGTGTAGTTTAAAATAACATGGTCACATCCGTACTTCATAGTGTGCCAAATCGTGTGCCACTGAGAGTAACAAGTAAGCAGTGTGCTCTTCCCAACACTGCAATTATTCTGTGTAATGTTAAATTAATTTTGCTTACAATTAAAGACAAAGTGTTGTTTTAGTCTTCTATTAATCAGGGGGTGCGCATATTTTTATAAAAATATGACCTTCTAGTAGAAGGATTGTAGAGAACGTTAATGCCACAATCACGGCAGCTTGAAAGCAGATAAAGTAAGTTATTTAAATATGCGCTATATCTGTCAAGGTTGTTTGAAAGTAGAAATGACTGTGTGCAGTTTGATTTGTCCTGGGAGATATTCTGAAATACGTCGAAACAGTGCAGAAGGTTATGGATGTTCTTAAAATATCTACAGGAAGCTTTGTGTGGAAAACAACAACAACAACAGCAATAAGGTTTGTGTCAGAACTGTGAAACAAGACGAGGAAGTGTGAGTGATCTCAGTGTCTAAGAAAAACCCTCAGTCCCTATTCTTCCACACACACACACACACACACTGTTTTTAGGATCCTTTAGTAAATGCTTTCCATAGCTATTAAGGCAGTATGACCTTGCTTTTAAAAGTCGTGGGTTTTTAAATGCCAAATGCGTTAACATTTATCAAACAGCCCATGATAGAAAGTAAGCCAACATTTACTAATCATCTAGATATGAAAAGAAGGCTTTGGAGAAAATAAATAAATAAATAAATACAAGAAATTTCACATTCTTTATAAGAGGGTCTGTTTTCTCAGTCTGTGTATAACCATTAATCATGTAAAGAACACCTTTTTTATATACATATTATCAAATATATAAAGTGTAAAATCATGATTTCATTTTTCTAGTTCCACTCGTGGCTGCTGAGTATGGCAACATTTTTCTCAATTCAGCCTGTGCAGACATTTTAAGAGCGTTCATAATTCTGTATTATCAGCTCTGAAACCATCTGGACAAACTCAGGAGGGATCATGGTTCGTCTCACTGGCCTTTTGGTAGGATTGAATAGTTTAATTTATAACGTAGGTTGGAGTAAATGAAGAAGTGTTGTGTGATTTACTGTTTCGGCGGTTAACTTTAAATGGAGCATTTCTTTAGGAAAAAATCCTTGCTGTTATTATTTGATCTGGACATGGCTGTGCCCTCGGTCTTCTACGTCAGAAGTGTCACATTTAACCTCCCTATGTGGCTTCAGTGGCTGAAAGATTACTTGATAGGCAGTTTTTTTTTAAAGAGCCATGACACGCGGGATTGTCAGCATTATATAATACGCTACTGAAAAACTGCAGGCCTGTAACTTTGCCTGGCTCCTGGGCCTGTAACTGTAGCTGCGCTGAAATGTAGTCTGTAAAACACATTGCTTTTAGTTCCTCTAGATTAACATTTTTTTCAGGAGTGTATCTGTGTGTGTGTATGTGTGTGTGTGTATGTGTGTGTGGGAGGGGAGGGGGTGTGTGTGTGTGTGTGGGGGGGGGATGTTACTGGAGAATGATTTAAAAAAGATACAGAGACCAAATTGTTTTTTTTTCCACCCCCAGGAGGTCATATTTTTAAAGCCATAATCTTGACTGTTCTTGACTCTGCCACTGTATTTACTATCTATAGACAGTGGACAGTGATGGAAGTCGTGGAAATGATTTTTGCGCATATTCAATGCATTATGTGAGCAGGAACAAAATGCCCATAAATCTAAATATGAAATATGACAAACGTTTGAACCTTTCTGAATAGTTCCTTTTGGCAGAATTGCACAATATGCTTGTGAGGGGGTAGATGGCTTGGGAAAATGCAGGGTGGAGAGCTGTTTGTGCAGGCTTATACAAGCTTTACAAAGAGTCTGGTAGAGAAAATATCCCATAATCATGGAGGGGAAATGAGTTAGTGCATGACATTTGGGTTTCCTGCAACAGTGCACAGTCTGTCACTGCTCACTTTGTTGAAAGCCATGAACTCTTGTCATGAAAATACACCACAGAAAGTTAACAGCTGCAAACACCGAAAGCTGAGCACTTACTTTTTCAAGCCACATAAAAAAAAAATGTAATAAAACTATTCCATCCTCCCAGACGCCAGTGTGAGCAAACTGAGCAATAAGGCTTATAATGTGAATGTGAAAGAGCTTTCATGTACTCGTAAGAAGTTTATTGGTAAAAGAGACATATTAAGCAATACAGTGTTTTTCTCACCAGAAGCAGCTCTACTTGGCTTTTCATTGTGCCTACCAGCCAAGAAAATGTGGAATACAAAGTCTACATTGTTATTCTTGTGCCATATTTTCATTTTTACAGAAGCCATGATACTACATGCTGTTTTATCCCCTCATCCATACGAGCCGGATTTTTATTCTCTCCTGCAATGCCAGTGCATGAATAAGAAGTGACCATATTCCATGAATACCAGTGTATTAGCATGTTCAACATTTCACACCAGACTAAAATTAACTTACATTACCTAATTCCTTGCTAGAGATCCTATAAAATAAACTACTTGCCAGTCATTTTTTTCTTACTGATGGATATTTCTGGAATGCGCCACTATTCATATATACCCTGAAGAAACGTTCTCATATACTGAACCTTTGCTACCATTAAGGGCACGATGGGACTGGAAGTGTATGGCCTGCCCCTATGTGACGAGGAGATTCGAAGCAGAACACATGCGTCTGCCCGGCAACATCATAACACTCTGGACCACCACAGGCTTTTGTTATCAATCAGCAACAGTGGGGCGTGTTAACGTGTACGTTCAGCTTTCTGTCAACAACAAGGCAGCATGCTTGCCACGGACTGGCAGGAAGAGCCTCCTATTAATCATCACATCTAGAGGAAATGTGCTCTCTCCTTGAAGGCTTACATCAGTGACACGATCAAGCCAACACGCATTTGAATAAGCAAGTATGCGCAGGGTAGATTTTCATTTTCATACCATTGTCAAGTGTGTTTCATTTGAAACTTCATGTTAGAATGAAATAAAAGGCCGATAAACATGCAGGGGCAAATATCCAATTAAGTATAACAGGAGCATGTTGTATTGTGAGTGAGACACGTACATAGTTGTGAGTTGAATAGTGGCTGCAGTTGATTGGGTCTTTTCCCAATTTAATGTGAGAAGTCATTGTATTAATTCATTCGCCTTCAGTATACCCTGGATGGCACGGCAGAACAGCGCACAGCCTTTGTTAATTAGTCTCGCAAAATCTCTGATAAACAACTTTTACAAGAATGCCACCTACCCATCAAGATATTTTGTAATTACTAGATTTTTATTTAAAGCCTTTCTGCACACAAATGCTAATTCAAAACCTTCTTTTACACAAATCCCATGGGCCGGATGCAATCTGCGTTACTGCTTTCTCTGTTGCAGAGATACAGCAACAACAATAACCAAAAAAAAAAACAAAAAAACACCCAGCACACTGGAAGTGAAAATGCATGTTGAGATCTCTTTTGAAGCCAAGGCCAATCCTCCCCTTTGCTTCTCTAAACAGGGGACAAATCATCTTGTCTCTTGAATGGTGTCCACTTTTTACTTGCAGCACTTAAGTGAAGTAGCAGCTGCAGGATACAGAATTTATTGAACTTTTCACTCCCCCCTATCTCTGAGGGAAGCTTCGTGGAGATCCTGGGGGACTCTGACTTGCCATCCTCGGCGACTTGAGTCTTACGGCCGCTGACAGCTCCACACTTGACAGGCAGCCCAGACGAGCTGCCACTGCACATGGAGCCCCTCCCAAGAAGACGGGTCCTGTTGGGGTTTAATCTCAGCGTGGCGGCCCATTCTCCTGACAGACTTTAATTCTCTCTGGGCCCCATTCATCATGCACTGTCTGTCATGGGCCTTTAATCAAATGTACTGCGGGATACTCACATCTCGGCCAAACCGCCCAGGCCCACTTTACACCATCACATATATTCACGGCTCTTTTATTCATGAGTTTGTTTGCCTTTCATGTTATGTTGTTCTAGCCTGTGCTCTGTCTGTCCATGATTGACAGGAACGTGGCATCCAGACTACACCATGCGGTGCAGTTTTTTTTATGCGAGAAGGGCATTATGGATTGAGATTATGATAAAATTATGCAGACGGGATCACAGTTTTTCAAAGCCTCTCTTTAAAGTACCTAACAAGGCATAATTATTACATAATTTTAAAAGAAATCAATATTACACAAAGATACTGGCTCTGCAAGTGGGAAAAATGGAGGCGAAGATATAATACTAACAAAAGCAACAACAACAACAAAAAAAAACAACACAGCCAGTACAAAAAAAGTGAAAAGTGGGAATTTGGCTTGTTGTTTTTAACACCTGAAAAATGGCTGCATCAAGTTTGGAAAAAATTAGTTTACACGTTTCTCCAACACAAAAATACTTTTTCAAAAGCTGTCTCCTCGTGCAATGCTTCCCCTCACAGGAAGAACTTCTAGGTATTAATGTGCTTTGTCACAGAGCAAATCCATTTGTATAACTTTTAATGTCTCTATTTTGGTAAATAAAATGAACATAATTTTTCATGTAACTCACAGAGAGAAATTTTAGCAATCTGATTTCAATGAAAAATCAAAGTCAGTTAAATTCAGAAGTCCAAAAAAAGAGCTGCTTGTGGGGTGTTGGGGGATGTGTGTGTGTGTGTGTGTGTGTGTGTGTGTGTGNGTGTGTGTGTGTTTCACATTTTTAATTATCTCTGGCTGTATGAATAACCCGGGGCTCATTTCAGTCCTGGAGTGCCTTTCATTGCTCCTGATGGTTAAAATAGCTTTGCTGCAGTGAATCCTTATGGGCTGCTTTCTCGTTGAATCAAACAGCAGTATACTTTTCTTTTCCTCTCCATTTCACTATACTGCTGACGTGTAACACCAGTGTTAGCGGAGTGTTAGCCATCGGATGCGGTGGCAAAGCAAAGTGCTGCCCTTTTGCTCCGTGCTCTGTGTAAATGAAAAAATCTCTCACCTTTTCTGGCTTTATGGAAAGTCCTGCTCTGTTTCCATCAGCAGAGTATTATTTTTTTCACTCTTTTGAAAAAGCCCTGCTCAGACGTGGGTCACACACAGACAGCCATATGAGCAGGCCTGCTCTGTCGCACTGCCTGGCTGACCTCCAGAGACATTCTCTCATTCTGCTGTCCTCCACTGACTCCTGCTCATCAAGTGTCATCCTACAGAGCGTTCTGTGACCACAGCAGAATTCAAATCCCTCTCGTCCCCTAGGGCATCCGCTCGGTGTTCCATATGCTCTCTCCCTCACTCACATACACTCTCTCTCTCTCTCTCTCTCTCTCTCTNTCTCTCTGACGGGTGTGAAGGAGCCACATCCTCCACCACATCCTCACTCCTTGACTGCGCACTTGCCTGGACATGCTACTCTACACCTCCTACTGTTTTAATCGTCTGTGACTTAGGACGACCACCACTTACTGACGAGATAATGCCACACGTTTTGAGCGAATCCTGCAAAACACAACAACATGCTTCCATTTGATCTCTTAATTGCACACGTCTGATCCTTCACTCCGTCATTTTCCAGTGCACGCATTTTAACAGATGGATTTTTTTCTCCCGAGGCCTGATTAGTCTGCAGAACCTCTGAAAGCCTTTATCCGTTTTATTTATGTATGCACTATATCCACATCATACGCCGATCTAATTTAAAGTCCTCCAGCGCCGCATATATATCTTCAGGTCAGGGGAGAAAAATTCTGTAGCGAGTTAAAAATGAGGACAAATTATGCAGCCCGAAAAACTGACTAATTAGACGTCTAATATGGGTTATTACAGATGAGACTCAAGGAAGTAACCAAAGGACATTATAGTGCACCATTTTAAATCTTCTTTCTAAAAATAAAATCATTCACTAATTTGTTTAACTCATTTTAAAGAAAGGGGGGGTCAGGGGGCTCAAGCTGACTGTGGTGACTACGTTTATGAACCGAATTAATGGCTGGGAAGTTGTTCTTCATGTGTCAGATGCACTCAGCAGAGAATCTATTAGAATTGTGAGATGCCTCATGGCTTCCAAGAAAGCATTCCATCCCCTGGAAAAGATAATTATCCACTCAATTTGACCCAGACGATCCACTTCAAGAAATGCAGCCTATTCCCCTTTAGCACTGAAAGAGGACATGTGTATGTAACATTGTCTGATTTACCAGAAATATCAAAGCATTTTATAAGATTTGTGAAGTGTGTAATTTAATTACATGCAAACATTTATGCCTTTATTTTTGTGCTCGCAAGTAAAGACATGTGCAGATAATTTCCAGTGATGTATGTGGTGTGAGGAGTGAGATCAGGCTGTAAGAGAGTTAATAAAAAATAAAAATAAAAAAAAATCTCAGACAACTGCTGAGTTCTGGGTGGCTTCTGCTTTGCCTGGATCCCCTCTGCTGAAGAATTGGGAGAATAATGAAAGTCAACGAGAACCTGGGGTGAGAGAGATGGTGGGTGTCTTTGTGCTGCAGCCAAACCGAACGAAGTAGACGGAAAGAAAAGACCTTACAATGAGATTATGTCTCTTAAAAAAAAAAAAAAAAGCCACTACTCGTTTCATGCAGTGCATGGACTGGGAAAGCTCATTAACAGTGCAAAATTAGGTGTCTGAATTGACCATCAAGGGCAGAGAGCCCAAAATGAGGAAGACATAAGCCATGTTCCACATACACCAAATTGCGAGCATTTGTATGTCATCCAGTTGTCTTGAGAATCGAGCAGTGAAACAAAAACTCTTTGATTTTCAAAAAAAAGTATTTTATGCCTATTGATCCGAAGGGAAAGGGACAAATGGCAGTCATTTAGGGCTTTGTTGTCGCACTCCATCAGTCTTGCGGATTTGTACTGATTGTGCTTGTGTCATCAGTCGCACACAGCAGGGGTGATTTAGTGTGACTTTTAGTCAGAGAAAAAATATCTACAGAAGCCATTTCTGAGAAGCTTTATACACGAGACCATTATCGTGTGTCGATAGTGTTAGTCGACGTCTCTGTGTACTTTACCAACGTATGTCATTTTATTTACAGAATATATATATGTAAATATATATACACATACACACATGCACACACATACATTTAAATATACATTTAAATATTAAAGCTGCTTTACTGTATATGCAAAGTATCTAATGGAAACGGCTTACACCGGTTTTGGCTTGCGGAAGTACCTTCACAAGATTTCAGCATTTGTGTGCATCATTGTTAAAAGGGTAGAAACTGCTGTGCAGGATGTGATGTACATGCGTCTCTGCACTCACAAGCTGCATGCACATGAAGTGAAAACCTGAAACATGCCCTGTACAAATGCAGGCTACATTCCACGCCACTGTTCCTACACTACAACTGTTGTTTGTTTGTTTGCTTTTACTGGGAAATGTTCACAAGATTAGAGTAGCCCCATGACAAAAGTGTTCATGTAGAGCCAATATTCAGCCCAGACCTGCTTCAGCTTTAGTGTGGCGAGAGATTAAAAGAAAAAAAAAAAACTCGATAACAACTGATTTGCATAGATGACATTGGGTGTCCTTATTTTCATGTTGCAGGATGTGCTCTAGGTAACATATTGTGCATATTTAATCACATTAATCTAAAGATCAGTTCTCTGCTTAGGAGATAACACTTCAGAAAGCTGTTTCTTGATTGTATTATTTTAACACTGTTTTATTTTTGCTAGCTAGGTTGGAACTGTGGACGATACCGTTATTAAAATGGAGATGTAAAAGTAGATATAGCCCCATTTCCGAAAAAAAACAGAGGCATTTGAATGTAATACAACAAAGGTACTCATGCTAATGTACGCAGTGTTATCATCAGTTGCTAGCAGACCTCTATGTCAGTCGCTTGATAAATTAAGGATGTAACCATATTTGAATATGTTATGATTATACGTAAGGAATGAACAGATATGTTCTAAACAGATGCAAGTACAGATATGAATAAAAGGTGCACTACTGAGCTTTTGCAGGAAGTTTGCCAGAAAGGTTCACAGGGAATGTTGCTGAGACTAGAGGTGTACATTGGCACTGGGATGCTGGGATTTTTTTTTAGGTGAGCAAGCAGTGAAAGATGAAGTTTGCGGGACAAAGAAAGACCACATGCATTGACGTGAACAATGCAGAGATGTGTTCACAGTGTTCGTTCGTTCTTCGTTTGTTCATTCGTGCATAGTAACTGTGACTGTTTAAACTAAGGTCCTAGTTTTTTAGTTGACATTTTGTAAATCTGATATAAAAAAAAGTCACAGATAGTAAAAAAAAAGTAAAAACAAAAATAATAACTGTGTGAGCAGGATTAGAAAACATCTCTATTTTAAAAAAGGGTTTAGGCCACGCCCACTTCTGGTTTAAATCTGAATACAGATAAAAACATATCTGGAGCACTAAACAGACACATATACAGATAGTGGGATTGCATCACACCCCCGAATCAAGTATAGTAGCTTTACTTTGTGCTATGGCAGCTTTTATTAGCGAGATTTTGTTGTGGAGGTTTCTGCCCATCCATCTCTCCCATTAAACCCCTCCCATTCCATATGTTATCTACAACCCTGAAAGAGCCAGACTACGAAACGAAAGCAGCACTTTTGTTTTTCTTCCAGTGAACCCTAAACTGGTGCCACGGGTTTCAACTGATCTGAACATTGTGTGATGAGAATTTCCCCTGCACCACATTGTGGAAGCTCTTTAAACTGAACATTGATGAAAGAAACATGATACTCCTTTTGAATTGTGAACATAAAAGCCAGTAGTTACATGGAGCTGACTTTTATTTGTAACAGGGTGACTCAGAGCTGGATGGTAAGAAGGGCTGACTGTGAGTTCGGGGAAATGTGATGTGATGCGCTAATGCTCTTCAACTGTTTGCCATTAACTTAGTGACACTCACCTCTTTAAGGTCACCTCTCCTCTTCCATGTTAAATGATAGACTGGAGCTCTGAATAAATTGGTCAGATGAAGAGCAGAATTGCTTTTGCACAGCATGAGTGTACAGCACTGTGCTACCATGCCCCACAATGCTAACGATTTATAATCCAGGGTTTTATTTGGTGATAAAAGCTGCTGTGATGGAAGGTGACAGCTCCTACCAAAGCAATAAATCACAGAAAATACAAGGCTTCAGCTTTGGCTCTGAATATAAAAAGTGTCATTTTGCATTATTGAGCTCATGAAAGCTATGACCAAGAAGATAGCTGGCGGATTCTTTGTAAACCTGGATGGTTTGTGGGGAAAAACTCCAACAAATAGGCATGGACTTCCGAACTATGGACTTTCTCCAAAATATAATGTAACGAAATCTACCTCACATCAAAAAAATACTACTTGTGGGCAGCTTTATTAAATATAATGGCAAGAGCCAAGCTTTCTGCACAAGTCCAATAGAAAACCAAATGTCTCAAATTTTGAAATAAGCAGTAATAAAATAGTAGCACATCGTACAGGCCTACCATAAAAATGGATGTGTTGCAGAAGATACCTTCAAGATCAAGTTATTGTACATAGCCTATTATGTAAAATTATTATTATTATGTAAAATAATCGATTGTTTATTTGTATTATTTATATTAAAACTATATATATATACACTCCTGAACAAAATCTTAAGACCAGGGAAAATATCACAAGTATTCACACTTCGCGCTGGTGGATCATAACCAGGTTGTAAGAACTTCTTCAGAATGCCAAAAGAAGAAAAAGGAGCAAGAGACAAAAAACAGAGATTGGCAATTTATTGAAAACTGCATTTAAACTCAA
>CM074967.1:13864436-13876945 GCA_037577455.1 Pangasius macronema | reverse complement strand
GGTTGAGGTCAGGGCTCTGTGCAGGACACTCGGGTTCTTCCACTCCAACCTTCACACACCATGTCTTCATGGAGCTCACTTTGTGCACAGGGACATTGTCATGCTGGAACAGGTTTGAGCCTCTTAGTTCCAGTGAAGGGAAACTGTAATGCTACAGCACACAAAGACATTCTAGACAATTGTGTGCTTCCAAATTTGTGGCAACAGTTTGTGGAAGAACCACATATGGGTGTGATGGTCAGGTGTCCACATACTTTTGGCCATACAGTGTGTGGCCAAATGAAATCATGAATCATCAATGAATCATTTGTAAGACTAATTTTCCTATCTGTTTATAATAAAAAAATATACTGGCCACAGTGACTGACACTGCTGATCCACCGATCCAAACTCAAAGTGTCAGACTCCAGCACGGGCCACACTACTGCAGGATTAGCATTTTGGCAATTTGATACACCTGATTTAACTCATAACCTAATTACTAAGTCCATTATGAGCATAATTTGATGTGGCAGTAGGAAAAACTAAATAAATAATTCTGTACTTCTGTTGCCCTAAGGATATGAATCTGCCACCACCCCTCATCCTCCCACCCCCTGGGCCTAAGCCATGTGTCTTTAGTCAGAATGTTAAGCTGCATAAACTTGCAGTTTGACAATGTTTTGTACTCTTCTGCGAGGCCGCACTGCCTATTGATAGATGACATGTCTGAAGCACTTTGCACTGTTGTGTCTAGGGTAATTTGTGTAGCATCTGGCCCTAAATGCATTAAAGAGTTAAATTTGCTGTAAGTGATTTCTTCATAGACGTTTGCAGCTAAGCTGGTTTTACATCTAGAGTCACAGCCAGAGGAGTACCCTTAGTGGCACTGGTGTCTTGGCTGCAAAATTTATTTCATATAACTGGCTATTTAAAATGCGATCATCCGTGTTGCATTTTGAAGAATCTTAGAAGATTTTTTTTAAGAGTGTTTAACAAATGTAGGTAAAGACTGAACAGCAGGTTGGAAACCATCATCCAGATCCTGAGGCATTATTTCTATGGGACAAGAACAAGCAGATACAATGGGATGTCTAAAAGATTGTAGGTATTTTGGGAATAAGAGAGAAATGACTGTTGTCAAGCACCTTTGAATGTATAAGAACTTTTATCAACTGCCTACAGCCTCAGAAGGAGACTAAATGGTTGACTAAATTCACACTAGATACATATGTACACAAGCATTTATTTCATAAATTTGAAAACACAAAGTGAGATTGTATTTTTTGTTTGCGCTCTCCATTTACAGATTGATCAGCATGCTCTTTATGGTCGTCATTAAATTGAAAACTCATTTAATAACTAAGACATGGTGTGTAACACCAGCACACAACCCTTTGTATACTATGGGTAAAAAGTATAGTTCCAGCCGTGTAGCTGTAGGACTGGTACACTTCTGTGAACTTGTTCCCCTTTCCCCAGAACAGAGCTTCTTCTTCAGGTTTGCCTTCCAGTAGCAGGCATTCCAATTCAAAGCCCTGCCTTCTCCCTAGCACGACGCCAGGTGTTTTCAAGATGTGTGCAGGTGATCTTGTCTCTCCAGTGGCCACTGGCATGAAAATACTTCCATATGGACCCAGCATTTCCTGATTCCTGGAAACTCAGCCCCTACAGTGACATGCCAATCTACTGCATCGTACATCACCATATGACTAGGTTTTTGTCCTGTGTCCATTTCTAGAAAATTAGCTTTGGCTTCAGAATAGTTACATCAACACACACATGAAGACATGAATCAATAACCAGAATATAAAAACATAAATGAGCTTCAGTTTCCATTCTTAAGTGCAGTGAGTGAACAGGTATGAACGAATACACTGTTTAAAAAGTCAAATTTAATATTTCATGATTGCAATATCTTGTGGAAACAAAGAGTTTCTAAAAATCCTGCGTAGCTTTAGGTCTCCTTTAACAACTCCCAGAGGAGAACTTGTCAAATTCACTGAAACAAGGATTGGAAGAATCTCTGCTCAGTTTTCTGCCTTTTAAAAGCCTTTTAAACGAATCTCAGATATCTTTCTCTGTGGTTTCCCTATAATATTCTCTGCATGCTGGCAATTCTGGACACTTTTGTATATTTTAAATATATTTAAAAATATATCCAGAATTAGCTGCAACCCTTAAAAATAGCATTGGTGACAAAACACAGCCCTGGAGTGCACCTGTGTTTAAGATAAGTTTATATATTTTCATTAAAGGACACATTCTGGGACCTATTAGAGAGAAAGTCCCTTATCCATAAACCAACACTAAGATAAAATAGCCTGTAATAAGTGAACTAGCAGTAAAAGACATCAAACGATTAACTCTGATTATCTCCATACACTTGCACAAAACACTGTCCAGAGCAATTGCTCTGAAATCGTTTAACTGTAAAGCTCCTTACTTGCTTTGGGTAGTGATGACAGGGGACTGTTTTATCATCAGCCGAGACATAGCTATTTGTACGTCTCCCTTTTCCATCTTCTCTCCCTTCTTACTCATTGCCCAAGAACAAGAATGCGTTCTCTACCCTTTTCTTTTTATTACTGTTTGCTTTTCTTAATCATACATCTGAGTGCCTTCCTTTTTTCCCTCTCACTAGATTCATGTCTCCATTAATAAATGAAGCCTTTCTTTAGATCCAGCATTGCTTCACTTCCTTGAAAACCCATGGTTTGTTATTACAGTAAGCCTGAATAGCCTTTGAGCAGGTAACTTCAGAACAGCCTTACAGCTTTTCAATGCTGCCTTCACGCCAAATCTTCAAATCTTAAGCTCTTAATCTTAATATCTAGCTGAATCTACATTAGATTTCAGGAGCAGGTGTACAACATTATGGGCTGATTTCCCCAGGGGTTAATAACACACTGGTTTATATGCATCACACATTTGCAATGGACAGTCAATATACTGCTGCAATGTTGGAATGTGTCCAGAAGGTTTAATTAAACAATATAGCACAAGCAAGAGTGCTGGTATACTGACCTACCTTTTATACAGTAGTACTATAAACAAGAAATTAATATTGAGTGACATTTCGGACACAATATGGCCAACTGTTCTATTTATTTTTGCTCCACTAGCGGAAATAGGTCCTGAAGAAGCTGCACTGGCTTTATAGCATGCTGGCTAGCTTACTAGCTAGCTCACACTGATTTGCACATTCATGTTAAAGGTGCTTCTGGTGAAAATGGCATCCCTTCTTCCTTTTCATCTTCATCTGATGAGCTTTCATATTTTAAGTCAAAAGTTATATTCCTGAAAAGTATCATTTGCCATGTCTTTTGATGATGTTGCTAACACTACTGAAGTAATGGTTTTGAAATATGAAGAGGAATTTTACATGGTGAACACAGACAAGTGGAGTGATACACACAGTGAAACGTCCCAGTGCGGTTATAGGAAATGTAAGCACTCTTGAAACACAGCTCGACCAATCAGATTAGTGGACTGGACCTATCTATTGTATAAAGGTGTTTAACTCACTCGATATAAACGGTGTTTGATCTGGAGAATGAAAGATGGTGTTATAACTCCCTGCTATGCTTTCTGCTACCTCAGTGTTATTATTATTATTATTATTTAAAAAAGTTTACACACCCCTGTTAAAATTGCAGGTTTCTGTGATGTAAAAAATGAAACTAATACAAAACATGTCAGATCTTTTTCCACCTTTAATGTGATTATAGCAACCAACAAAATTCAAATGAAAAACAAATAGAAACAAATTTTTCTATGGCGAAAAAGCAAAAGAAAAAACTTACTATAATATTGTAATGGGGCATGTGACTGTGCTCTGATGAACTGATCACATTCAACTCACGTTCAGATTAATCCCAAATAAAGATCAGCTGTTTCGGTAGGATTTTCTTGACAGCTTCTTGGTTTCATTCGACTGCCGAAGCCATGGTCCACAAAGAGTTTAACAGGCATGTAAGAGATCTCGTTACTGAAAGGTATTCATCAGGAGAGGAGTATAAAGCATTTTCCAAAACATTAGATGTACCGTGGAAGACTGTGAAGGCCATCAACAAGTGTAGAAAATGGAGTTCCACAGTGACATTACTAAGAACAGGACTAAAAGGACAAGAAGAAAACTTATCAGGGAGGCTGCCAAGGGACCTACAGCAAAATTAAAGGTGCTGCAGGATTATCTGGAAAGTACTGGTCACTCCCTGCATGTGAGATCACGCTCTCATATTCTTCACACGCTGGGCTATGGGGTAGTCTTGCTAGACAAAAGCCCTTTCTCCTGAAATATCATCCAAGTCCACCTAAGTCACCCCCAACCCTTTGTGGCAACGTGTATTATGGTCTGATGAGACAGAGGTAGAAGTTTTTTGGGGCATTCTAAAAGATATGTATATATATATATATATATATTTTTTTCACATAACCTTTAAGAATACCTTAGACAAAAGAAGAACGTATTGAAATCATTCTCATGGCTGGATTGGGAAGCTAATGCAAGCTTGCGATGGACTTAAACAGGAAACATTTCAAGCACATCACACACGACACTGCTGCCAAACATATCAGCAAATTCAAAAAGACTGGAAGTGTTGCGGACCAAGCAAAAAGTGGACGTCCATGAACATCAACTGACGAAGGCACAACTGACCCGGTGCTGGCAAACACAGTGCCCTATGTATGGAGGCTTTTGGGACTGTAGTGGTAGCTATATAGACATTATCTGAACGACAAACATGACGTCGTGTTTACGATTGTGTGTGGTCTGTACGACTATATAGTATGTCTCCATCGTCATGTAAACTGGGTGTGTACTGGCTTTCTTTCCTGACTACAGATGTCATAATATTGCCTGCTGTTAAACCATTGTGGTGTCTGCAGGAGAGATACGGACGTTTATGTGAAAGCATTTAAGATTAGTTGAATTTGTGTAATGTGAAGGTTGATTAAAGATGACACAAGCTTCTAATTATAATGGGTGTAATGCTTTCCGGTGCTGTTAATAACTCGTTTTCCGTGTGCGATGCATGTCTGCATGTCTGCATGTCTGCTGCCTGTGGATAGAGTGCATTGACGTGTCTGTTGCTTTTGTCAGTGGTAAGGAAGCTTGCTCTGTTCTGCTACATTAACTCTCCGTTTGTGCTGTTCGGTGCCGTCATTCTGAGCGGTCTCAGGGTCGCTCGACCCTCTGTGCCACAATGTGCCTCTGCTCGCTTTGTGCAAATATGATTTCAGTGTATCATTTCCACTTTAAAATCTCTCTCTCTCATGTCTTTGTAGAGCTGCTGCTCCATATATAAAGCCCACGCAGACCACAAAAGCAAGCATATCAATACTGGGGTATCAAAAAACATAACTGAATTCATTAAAAAAAATATTAACTTGTACATTCATAGTGCATGTTAAGTAACAAGAAGTATCAATAATTTGCTTTTAGAATGGTCATTATATACCTGTATACCTGTCTACCAAGAAAAAAAGTCCTAGTGTTTTTATTAGGCATAGTGGCAGGGTTCACACTGAATTAAACACAAACGCACAAACAAATAAACAAACAAACAAACAAACAAACAAACAAACAAACATACAAACCCTGTCTGGTTTAGGCCACACCCACTTAAGTTTCAAATCCAGACAGAGATACAGATCTATTTGGAACAGTAAAAAAAAAAACACTGAAAAATACCTAGTGCATGAATATGTTTCTGTTGAGTTACACCTTCACAAGTATATATATTCATGAGTATCATTTTATAAGGAAGGAATGAATAAGTCCTCTGTGTAAATTTTAATAATTACATCATTACATCTATAATCTATGAGCAATGATTCTGCACACAGTCTGGCTGTATTAACCAAGAAGTGTCTCTTCCAGGATGTGATCCTTCTGGTCTGTACATTGGCAACCCATAAATGTAGGCTATAAATGAACAGGAAGTGGAGTGTTATCTTGATGGAGTAGGAGATAAGCCTAGAATTACAGCAATTATTGATCTTTTATGGAAGTAATTGCAGAAGAGGTTGATGCTCTACACAAAATTCTGGATTCACCAACAAGAGCTTGCACTTTCTAAGAGTGCCTTAGAAACCAACAGAAAAGAAAAGTTCCACAAAATAACTGGACCAAGCAAGAGGGAAGACCAGAGGAAACATGGCAGGTGCTGGTATAATTTGGCAAACATTCATTCATAAAATAATTTACTAGCTGAGTAGCTAGCACCATAATTAGCTAGACTTTTTTACAGATTGTTGTTGTGCGTTTACAGACAACTATAGTAGAATAAACCTACATCGGCTGTTTTCGCTGTAACAAAGCGCAGACTTTTGGTCCAAGTCAAGCAGTTTCACACCTAAACGAAATCTATAAATGAAATCATTCTAGGCATTGCGAGTTTTCTTGATCTTTTCTCACATTCTACTATGCATAGTGTAATTAATAGTCAAAGAAAGTACTGAGAATACACACTGGACTATTCAGTGTCTGACAATGAAGCCCAGTCTCAGAAGAGATGACCTCATTGTTTTTCCTCCCACTGGTTCTCTTCTTCTCTCTGGGGTTTGCGTACTGTGTCCAAATCACAGAAACAGCTGCCTGAAATCTGGGTCATGCTAGCCTCGCCTTTACTCTTCATAAACAGAGCCGAGAGAATATGGTGCATAGCCAATAAAAAAAATACACTCTACACCATCATGAGATCTTTTCCAAAAGATTAAACACAAGATTTATACCAGTGTTTTATTATATTATTTTTTTTACATCGGACTACAGGAACAGTAGCGTCGTAATACGATCTAAACACAAACGAACTGGTCACATTCCTACCATTATGGTGTCAATCTGGCCACAACATAGAAACTAAGCGTATCTAAGATCAAGTGTAGGCTTTTTAAAAAGACAATATTACTCAGAGAGGTTTTGAGGCCATGTTTGAAATTATTTTCAAAATGTCATTGCTGAGAAATCTAATCAATATACTGCAGATCCCTGAAACCGTATAAAGTTCCCTGGGTCGTTTGTAAAGACTATAAAGTATTTACATCGATTATTGTGACACCTTCTAATAATATGAAAAACTGTGATATTGTCTAAATGACTAAACGTGTAAAGAGCGTGTCCAACTCCACAACGTACAGCTGTAGCAATGACAGAGAAACTTCAGGTACGAGTGAGGGGAAATGAGATTCACAGGGTAATAAAATGCACATTAGCTCAAGTGTGAAGCCTGACCTAAGACGTCTAAGAGCCACTTTCATTTGTAAAAGATATAATTGCTGTCTATCCCAGGTCTTGGCAGAGGAGGATAATACTGTTTTCATTATAATATATAGTGAAGTGTACAGACTGCACTACTCTACCACATTGGACACTTCACTTAACTGTTTACATACAGTATAATATTATTCATATATTTATATTACTGCTATGTTCATATATCACGACTCGCTACTCTTATCAGAATTCTTATACTATACTGTACAGTTTAATATACAGTTCTACCATTTATTTCATTTTATTATGCACACAACATACATTGTACCTGGATCCGAGGATCAGCAGTTTCCGAAACACTCAAACCAGC
Organism: Pangasius macronema; assembly: GCA_037577455.1. Classification (NCBI taxonomy): domain Eukaryota; kingdom Metazoa; phylum Chordata; class Actinopteri; order Siluriformes; family Pangasiidae; genus Pangasius; species Pangasius macronema. The sequence continues at coordinate 13,869,374 of CM074967.1, read as the reverse complement.
ACATCTGGCACCAGCAATCATGCCACGGTTAAAGTCACAGAGGTCACAGTTTCTCCCCATTCGGATGGTTGATGTGAACATTACCTGAAGCTCTTGACCTGTATGTGCATGATTGTATGCATTGCACTGCTGCCACACGATTGGCTGATTGGATAACTGCATAATTGAGCAAGTGTACAGGTGTTTCTATTAAAGTGACCATTAAGTGTAACGCTGTCTAAATCTGTTATAGCCTGGCTTAGCAGAAGTAACATCAATAAGTTTATCGCCACTGTCCCTGCACTATGGACACAGTGCCTTGAGCCATGACTAATGTGTATACACTGGGAAACTGAACCTCAGTTATGTACTAAAGGTTGCAGATTTTATGAGCTGTGGCACATACAAACAAACTCCAGTTCTTGAGCATTACAAGTCAGAGAATTGTGGAAAGACTGACAAAAGTCAAGGTGAGGGAATAAGCAATTACAAATCACAAACCAAAAAAAACAACTGATACAATACACACCGGAGACTGTGTCTTCCTGCTGGTGCACTGCACACACACACACACACACACACACACACACATAAGGGTATAACACAGGATCTCAAGGAACTTGTGTAAGTCATGTATTACTGTATTAATAGTTTATTAAACCACTTTCATTAAAACAAAACAGGAACTTTTCCTAAAAACCTCATCCACAGTAGTATTATTAGCCCTCAGCTTTGTCATGAGTGTCACCAATGTCACTCTTGCCGTCCTGACCCAGGGACCAAACCCCAGTCAGCTCCTAGAGTCAGCTCTTTGACCTTGTCACCTGATCATCAGACACAAGGCCAAACACCTATAAAAGTTCCCTATCCCCTGATCTCATGATAGGACTCACCTGTTCACAATAGCCCACACATCTATAAATAACCCTGATAAACGTCCAGACTTTGCTCCAGCATTGTGCTTGTGAACATTTCAAGCCTTGAAGTTTGCATGCTTATCATTATCCAATTAGCTTTGTGTAGTTTATGCACATTTCCCTTTATCACCTGACCTTTAGCCTGTCTCTGGTTTTGAATATTGCCTAGACTTTTGTTTGTTTGAGTGGCTTTTTAAATAAAACCATAAAATGACACATATTATTAAATGTAATACAGTTCCATGTTGAGCACACATGTGAGTTAGATATGGGGGAAAATGTGATCTCTGTGACTTTGACCATTGTTGGTTTAAATATTTCTGAAACTGCTGATCTCCTGCGATTTGTACAAACAGCAGTCTCTAGAGTTTACACAGAATGGTGCGAAAAAACCAAAAACATCGTGTGCGTGGCGATTCTGCAGGAGGAGTTGCCTTGATGATGAGAGAGGTCAGAGGAGAATGGCCAGACTGGGTCGATCTGACAGGCAGGCTACAGTAACTTAAATAACCACTTTTTACAACTGTCATGAGCAGAAAAGCATCTCAGAATGCTCAACATGTTGGCTACAACAGCAGAAGACCACAACAAATCCATGTCTGCTAACGAAGAACAGGAATCTGAGGCTACAGAAAACTTTGCCTGGTCTTTTTCCAGTTAGCAGGTTCTGAAATACAAAGCAGCCCATCTGGCACCAACAGTCATGTACAGGTGTGCCTAATAAATTGGCCTGTGAGTATATAATTCCATATATGCTCAAGGTGTGACCAGAGCTTGAAGACTACCACTAATGGCATTGATGATAAACCAGAACACTTAAAATTATCTCCCAAAGCAGTGTGTGCTGCTCTCACCTATAATATATATATATTTTTAATCACTAACACAAACTGAATTAAAATCAGGGAGCTTTATTTGTATTCCACATCAAGCAACTAAAACTTAATCCTGATTATGTTTTCCGCTTCAGGTCGAACCTTTGCATGTGTTTATCTTCTAATCCACAAGTAGAAAGGTAGGATTTAATGGTCTGTAGGGAAAAGAAGAAAGAAAGGGAAAGGCTAAGAAAGCAACCAAGCAGCAAAAAAAAAGCCTGTGGAGGAATCAAAACATTCACTGACAGACTAATATAATATAATGCTTCTCTATTTACAAATGTCAAGAGCAACACTTGTTTCAGGAATACTCCAGGGGTTCAATAATCCAATTAATTAGGCATGTCCTGTCCTAGGAGACTTTACAATCTTTATGAAATCAAAATTCAAATTAAAGCACGTTACCAGAGCGAGTGCTCATTTTTATTCTCTGCAGCTCGATTGTTTATCCACAGTCGCTACAATATGATTTACAGGTCCAGTGCGAAGTCAGGTGGATTTCAATGGAAAATATAATAGACGGTATGTGCACTGGATTGCTGTCACAGGTTCCCTGCTGGTTGAGACACAAACTATAACTCTGATTCCAAGCTCTGACACTCTGTCACACAGTTCCTTAGCACTGACAGAAGAGCTGTGTCCTAAGCCAGCTCAGATGATGCTTGTTATTCACACCTTCTCCATACAAGGTCACTCCATTTCACTAAACCTAATGAAAAAAAAAAAACAGTAACGACCTCATGTGAGTCTAACCGAAAATAGCACTTTGAGATATATTCAGTACATGGTTTGTGGTAGTAGTTAGGCCTCTTCTCACTCAGCAGGCATAAAAATAACATTTTCCATTTTCTTTCCACTCCATCAAGCAGACTGAGCACTTCACGACCCCATCTACTGGTGACATTAAAAAAAGACTCCAACATAATTCTAATAATAAAACTTTGGATGTAGGATCGAACGATGAAGAAATCACATGCTTACTTAAAGTGTTCAGAGTGACAAGCTATACAGCGCTGTATGACTTACATAGGTTACTATTATCATTCATTCTACAGTCACGGTTTCATATTGTAGGCAGAGAGCAGGGCCTGCGTGTACCATGATCATTAAGAACCCATCCAAAATGCTAAAAATGGGGCTCCTCTGTGCCCATATCGCTAGCTGAAAAGACATAAGTCATAATATTGCTGCCCTGGTGCCTGACATATCATTAAACATTTAACAATAAGAATTCTCAGCCATCTCAGCCATCTTGGATGATGGTTCACTGCACCTTATTGCGCTCTCTGATTCTTAGTATAAGCTTCCCTGTCAGAAACAGGTCCCATGTGGAAAAACCTCTGCCTGCTTTGTCAGACAGAGAGTGTGCATTGGTGCCCACTCTGCAGCTGATGAATGAGGAGGATGTATTTCAGGGAGCCTGGCTCATGGGCAAAGAGTGTATTTCAGGTAGCTTCTCTTGTGAGTGATGCGACACATTTATTACTGCTCGGAACCCAAGTAATGTTTCTTCTAAAAAGCAAATGACACATCTCTTCCAATGTCTAATCTTATTTACTTCTCCTGCTCAAGCTGACACCACTGTCTCGGCTATGAGGTTTGGAACGTGAAGGACAAGCAGAGTGATTATGAAGAGATATTCAATTTGATAACATGAAGGTTGGCATGACATGATAATCACTAAACCACTCACGAAGCCATGAGAATGAAAGCCTTGGGTGTGTGAGGATCCAGGTTGAGGTGAGAATACCCTTTCACTGGAAATAGATAATTCTCGCACACATCCAGCACGGTAGCCTAAACACACACGACTAGAAATGTCAGAAAACATGCAGGAATGTCATCCATTCTCTGTTTGTGTGGGAAACAAAAAACCGAATAGACCAGACAAGATAGCGTAGCTGTAAAAGTTTCAGCTCAACAAGAAACTAGCTGTTAAAACATACTCCTGAGCACAAGGTCATATCCAAAAGCTCCATAGATGCTCTCCGCATTGGAGTCTAGCTGTGATTCAGTGGGATACAGTAGATGAGAGTATACGATTAAATCACGGGAATGGGATGCAAGATGAGTGCAGATGATGAATTGGGTGTCCTTACTTCCTTCACTTCCAGTGGGCTGATCCATCTTCTCCTGAGTGTTGCAGGCTACTCGGAGTGTACCGCTTCGGAAACTGGAGCAGAGTGAAAAACGATCAGCAACAGGACGAGCAGACACTAGAGAGGCTCCTGTGGCAAGGCTAGAATTAGCGCTTTTCTTGTGACTGAACCCACTTAAAAGCCATTTAGACCCCCAGAGGTTTTGCTGAAATTATACCAGTGCTGGACATGTGTACAATATATTTCCATCAAAAGTTTGAGAGCACCTAGGTTTAAAAAAAAAAGAGGTACATTTCTTTTTTTGTGTTTCTTTTGTTTGGTTTTGATTACCATTACACAAAGGTCAAATCGTGAACAATTAATGGTTCTTTAGTTTGTCCCTCTGGAGGAACCCTATGTAGAATCCTACAGCAGAGTGTTTCTAAGTGTCCAGGGTCTTGAGTGAGATCGTGCACTCAGGTTGCTGTCTGTGTGGAGCTTTGCATGTTCCACTCATGTTTGTGTGGCTTTACTCTGGGTTCTCTGGTTTCCTCCCACCCAGCTCGACTAAATTGACCTTAGGTGTGAGTGAGTGGTGTGAGCTCTCCTGCCTCGCACCCAGTGCTACCAGGATCCACTGCAGTCCTGACCAGGATCAAGCGGTTACTGAAACTGAGTGAGTTTGTGTTCGAATCGAATAAAATAGAACAGATCAGACAACTTCCTAAGTATGATCCTTAGAAAAATACATAAAAATGGTCTCTAACTTTTGGAAGTTTTGGACAGTAGCTAAAAATAAATACTATATGTTCATCAGAGAAGCTTCTCTCACTGCCACACACACACTTTGATTTTCAAGACATTCACAAATCCTCTGCGATGCCCTTCGTAAGACTTCCCAGACATTTATCCCATAAGTGCCACAGGTTAGGTCAGGTGACTGGGCCATTCTATTACAGAAACAACATGACGTCATTGTAATTATGTATTAGAAATTAACACATTACATGTAATTTTCTCCATCTAAGTCAAAATAAGAAAATATAGTTTATATTTAATATGCCATGTACTGCCCTCCAGCTGTGTCGA
>CM074967.1:13817860-13828515 GCA_037577455.1 Pangasius macronema | reverse complement strand
TGTCCACATACCTTTGGCTTCAAAATGATCTTACCACTTCCAGTTTGCCTTTAGGCACTCTGCATATGCAATTTGTTCCGAAGTTGGTGTCTCGTGTCTGAATGCAGCGAAGACAGCACAGGTTTTCGTAGCCCTGCTTCTTCCACTTCGCAATAAGATTCTTGTCGGCGTAACCTTCTTTTATACAGTAATCATAGAGCTCTGCAAACCAAATAAACACAAAACACCAACAGCTATTAATAACATACAGCTGTAGACTTAAAAGCAAACCAGGTGGTGGAGTCTGCACGGGTGAAATTACCTCTGCTGATTGCTTTTCTTTTGTAAAACAGGTCGAAAATGTAGCGGCTCCGCTGGTGATGAAGTCTGAATATTGGCCAAAGGGACTCGACTTTCCGTTTACCCTCATGAGGCTCGGTTTCAGCTGGGAATTACAATCATAAACACCATCAACACTGTACATCAAACCAAAATAAAACCCATCATGTAGTTAATAGCAAGCATTATATTCGCATAACATATGATTCAAACAATAGCCGACTTGCTACTCAGTTAGCTTAAAACATCTAAAAGCGAGCCATGTCTGAACTTACCTTCCCTCATTTTCTGATCCAATTCATCAAGAGTAGGCTCAATCAGCTCCCAACCGTCTGGTGGTGGCTTTCTGCTTCTTTTCACTTTGGGCATGACTTCAAATCAATAATAAAAATTTTAAAAAAGTAATAAATATATCAGTTGTTTACGAGCTGCTACAGCACGGGATCTTTAAGTCGCGTCTTGTTTACGTCACAGAAGAGGTCCTACTTCGCATTTTGCGACGTCTCAGCAAAAATAAATAAATAAATAAATAAATAATAAAAACGCAAGCTGTCCTTCTGAAATATCATCTAAAAACCATGTGTACTGAAGACATTTGTGAGATGTCTTTACATTTTTTTTTACATGTGATACATCAAGGTTAAAGAAATATCACAGTAATAAATGCTTTTTATAAACAACTATTTGTGCCATATTGCATCAGGTTAGGTGTCCCAGGAGTGCCTGAGAGAAAATAAATGCGATGGCATGGTAGACTGATTTTTAGACTTAACTGTCGTAGGCTGGAATTAGTATTTTGAAGAGATTTGGACATTATCATTTGTTTCTTTTGTATTCCACTATTATAATTAATTAATAATTGATACTCCCAACTTTTATTATACTTATAGAGTTAGTTACGCTTACATAAAACTTGGGTTATTGTTAGCAACTTAGCCAAGACGCTATAGCTAGCCGTAGTTTCACTTTATTATCAGCTCGAACTGGGATTCTGCTCAGCTACATCACTAAATTAGACATTAACCTAATTATCTGTTATCATCTAAACATCATCATGCCTAAAGGAGGTAAGACACTGCTGTTATCCTGAGTGACACTAGTGCAGCTGTCACAGACAAGCAGATCAATAATAGTAATAATGTAATATCTGGTGAATGATTAACATCTATACTGTACAATATGTCAGTTGTTGACTTTAGAGAGAGTGTTGTGAAATTTACATTTACATTTATGGCATTTGACAGACGCCCTTATCCAGTGCAACTTACAATTATCTCATTTATACAACTGTGCAGTTGAGGGTTTAGGGTCCTGCTCAAGGGTCCAGCAGTGGCAGCTTGGATGGTGCTGGGATTTGAACTCTCAACCTTCTGATCAGGAGTCCAGCGTCTTAACCACTAAACTCCCACTTTAATTCTTGTTTAGGCCACTTCTAATTATCCACCTAATATAAATGTATCGAGCAATACTTCATTAAGGTTTACCTATGAAGATCTAAGAAGATAAATGTATGCAGTGTAGAAAAACAATATGTGTACAATTGGCCTGTGAAGGCTGATGATGCACGTGTTGTGTTTCCAGGAAAGAAGGGTGGACATAAGGGTCGAATGAGAACGTACACGAGTCCTGAAGAGATAGATGCTCAGATGAAGGCTGAAAAAGAACGAAAGAAGGTAATGTTTACATACTCTAATAAGCCACATTGTGCATTAACGTGGAAAGCATACTTCCCACGTTTGAAATAGTTAAGATTAGAATATAATAAGATGTTTTAGATTGTAAGAATGTGATTTAAAGCCTCACCTGCTCATTTATGTAGTTATCCAATCAGCCAGTCATGTGGCAGCAGCACAATGCATACAGTCATGCAGATGCAGGTCAAGAGCATCATAATGGGGAAAAGTGTGACTCTGTGACTTTAACCGTGGCATGGTTGTTGGTGCCAGATGGGCTGGTTTGAGTATTTCAGAAACTGCTGATCTCCTGGGAATTTCAAACACAGCACTCTCTAGAGTTTACACAGAATGGTGCGAGAAACAAAAAATACCCTGTGAGTGGAAGGTTTGTAGGCTGAAACAACTTGTTGATGAGAGAGAGAAGAGGAGAATGACCAGACTGGTCTGAGCTGACAGGAAGTCTATAGTAACGCAAATAAAGACGCTTTACAAACGTGGTGAACAGAAAAGCATCTCAAAATGCACAATACATCAAACCTTGAGGTTTGCTACAACAGTTTTTGAAATACTCAAACCGGCCCGTTTGGCACCAACAACGACGTCACGAGCTAAGTCACAGAGATCACACTTTTTTCCATTTTGATATTTGATGTGAACATTAACTGAAGCTCTTGACCTGCATCTGCATGATTTTATGCATTGTGCTTCAGCCACATGATTGGCTGATTGAGCATAAATGAGCAGGTGTACAGGTGTTCCTATTAAAGTGGACAGTGAATGTATACATATACACATACAGAACATATTCACAGTCCAGTCAGCCAATCATGTGGCAGCAGCACAATGCATAAAATCATGCAGATAGGCCATTTGAATATTTCATAAACTGCAGATCTCCTGGGATTTTCACACACAGTAATCTCTAGCAATTAAACAGAATGGTGTTCAGGGGAAAAAAAAAAAAGATCCAGCAAGGGGCAGTTCTGCAAACGCTTGCTGATTAGAGAGGTCACAGGAGAATGGCCTGAATGGTTCAAGCTGAAAGGAAGGCTATGCTAACTGTAACATGTAATAGGTACAATACGGTAACAAATAAACACTCTTTACAACCATGGTGGACAGAAAAGCATCACAGAACGTGCAACATGCCGAACCTTGAGGAATATGAGCTGCAACAGCAGAAGATCACATCAGGTTCCACTCCTGTCAGCCAGGAACAGGAATGTGAGGCTACACTAGGCACAGGCTGACAGAAAGTGGACAGCTGAAGATTGGAAAACATCGCCTGCTCTTTTTCACATGGTACAAGGTGTCTGTTTATTTATGTCCCTGGAGGACTAGTGGTTAGGCCTCGGTGCTCTCACTGCTGTGGCCCAGGTTCGATTTCCAGCCAGAGAGCACAAGCCAGCCACTGGGGTTGCACAAGACAGTGCACTCTCCGTGCCAGTCCCAAGCCCGGTTAAAACTGAGGAGGGTTGCATCAAGAAGGGCATCCAGCATAAAACTGTGCCAAATCAAACATGTGGGCCAACGATCTGCTGTGGCGAGCCCTAACAGCGGAAAGAACAGCAACAATTTTTTTTTGTTTATTTGTAAGGCTTAATGTATGTATTGTTTTTCTTCCAGAATGAAGAAGGGGATGAAGGAGCGGCAGTGAATGATAATCATAAGGATGACAAATTTCCAGGATCTGGTTCAGAGGACAGTGATGATGAAAGCTCTCAAGTAAGCCTTATCTAATCTTTTACCTACCAAATGCTCTTTTTGCGCCATTGTTTAGTTTGGATTAAAAAGAAATGAGCCAGCATTAGCTAAGGTGAACACATGGTTCGAGGTCTGAGTAGTGATTGAATCATTACAGTAAAAGCTTTATTAGCATTTTATTTCAGGATTTCTTTACAGTGTTCCAAACTACAATGTTTCTACTATTTCTACTATGCTAGCCTGATGAGTACTTTAGCTTTATAAAATAGCAGCTGTTTGAGAGGGCATTCTACTACCAGCAGCAGTCCACCATCTAGTATGGCATGTCAGAGTAGAAAACTACATTTCTTGAACTACAATTTATTTTTTATTTCATTTGAATTTTCCTTCTTTGTCGCAGAAACGAAAGGGTGTGGAGGGATTAATAGAAATTGAAAACCCTAATCGTGTTGCTCAGAAAACCAAGAAAGTAGCAGACATAGAACTTGAGGGCCCCAAACAGCTTTCTAGAAGAGAGAGGTAAGAGCCACCAAGGTGGGTAAAGCAAATATTAGTGGCTGAGAAGCACTGTCTGTTTATCTCCTTTTTACACAAATATGGTTTGTAAATGAAAATTGCATTATTCTGCCAGTATTTGGAATAAGACATTTTATATGAAAATCGGCCTGATCAACATTTCAGAGAGGAGATAGAAAAGCAAAAGGCCAAAGAAAGATACATGAAGATGCATTTAGCGGGAAAGACCGATCAAGCCAAAGCAGACTTAGCCCGGCTTGCAATCATTCGAAAGCAACGTGAAGAAGCTGCGAGGAAAAAAGAAGAGGAAAGGAAAGGTAAATTGGGGGCGCACTAATTTTCTCTGCAGTACAAATAAACGGCATATTGTATAAAGCTCACAGCTTACGAAATGCTGTTGTAATGTTATAAACACTATCATTTTTATTCCTCTGTGTGTGTGTGTGTGTGTGTGTGTGTGTGTGCGCGTGTGTGTGTATTGTAGTGAAAGAAGCAGCACAAGCGGCACAGGCAGCAGCAAAAGGACTTCATACACTGTCCCTGAAATGATAGTAATAATAAAATCAGAAAAGTTTTAAAGAACTGCAGTATACAAATATATATGTATATATATTGACTATTTTTGAGGACAAGCTTGATTGTGATTGTGTTATGCTTTATAAGAGGTTAAAATGCAACATTTCATTGAAAAGGGATATTTATGCATTCTCAATGCTAACCTTGAAAGACGGTAATTGATACTCATGAGTAGGTCAGGGTGTTTTCTGCAATGTAGCTAAATGACAAAGCATAGATGGTTATTTAATGATACCATACATACATACATACATACATATGAAAATGATATATATATATATATATATATATATATATACACACAGTACTGTACAAAAGTCTTAGCCACATGTAAAGAAATGCTGTAGAGCAAAGATGCATTCAAAAATAATTAAATTAAATGTTTCTACATTTAAAAAAAAAATTAAATTAAATAAAGTCGATATTTGGTGTGATGATTCTTTGCTTTTAAAAAAAAAAGAGTAGTCTCAGGTACAGTGTGAGCTGTAAGTGTTAGTGAGGATCGTGCAGAAGCAGCTGCAGTTCTTCTGGAGACTCTGACTGTCGACTCGCTTCTTATTTCTGCAGCAAAACCAAAAGCCTTCATTCTGCTTTTATCTGAAAAGTGTCTCTTATGTCATCTACTGCTTTCTTTACTATACAAACATTTTTCTGTAACATTTAATTTTGTGCTGGAAACACTAATGTTTGGAAATCTAAAAAGTTTTTGTACTGAATCAATAATGTAGAAGTCATCAAATAAAAATCTATAACAAAGTTTGCACTAAAAAAAAAAAAAAAACAGGGTGCCTAAGACTTTTGCACAGTACTGTGTGTGTGTATGTGTGTGTGTGTGTGTGTGTATATATAAAATAAATAAATAAAATATTTTTTTCTGTTATGTCAGATGGAGTGAACCATAAGCTGAGTGAACATAAATAAGATAACTACTTTATGAAAGGGGGGCATCAGGATTTTATTCACATGAAGCAGTGTATTAATGTATTATGTGAGTACACCATCACAATTCCTTCTTATTATGAGATATACTATCTACGCAGGCTCTCTGTGTATACCTCTCTTGTTGTTAAAGCCCTCCAGGCAACTTTATTTGCCATCCTCATTTTTCTTTATTAATGCATAGCCTTCTGCTAACCTCAGCCATCATGATCATGAGATCAGTATGTTCACCAGGGTATATCACGTTTGATTAACATATTACTGAGAGCATTCTAATAAAGTGACATAACGTTCATTAAAAAAAAAAATCTGACCACTATACGTTTTTTTTTACAGGACTTTTAGGAAATAAAGATAAACGGAACATGTTTTGTGGACCATATTATTTTCTTGAAACATAATCAACGTTATGTGTAGTTAATGATAGCATAAATACACTATACAGTATTTCCAAAAGTTTGTGACCCATCCCATTCCAGATTTATTCCCCCTTTGCTGTTATAATGACCTCCACTCTTCTGGGAAGCGTTCCACTAGATGTTGGAGCGAGGCTGTGGGGATTTGTGTTCATTCAGCTACAAGAGCATTAGTGAGATCAGGCGCTGNCACACCATGTCTTCATGGAGCTCGCTTTGTGCACAGGGGCATCGTCATGCTGGAACAGGTTTGAGCTCCACTGAAGGGAAACTGTAATGTTACAGCACACAAAGACATTCTAGACAACTGCTTGCTTCCAACTTTGTGGCAACTGTTTGGGGAAGAACCAATATGAGTGTGATGAGTGTGATGGTCAGGGGTGCACAAACCTTTGGGCACATGGTGTATCTCCTTTAGACAAATAACCTTCGTGTGATTCGATAGCGCGGGAAAACGCTCATGTGACTTTGGGGGGCGGGGACATTCTATTTTAACCACGCCCCTTACTCTGGCGAAGGAGGATAGGATAGTGGGCGGGGAAAATAATAACAATATAGCAAATATTTTTGCATGAACGAATTAAGAAACTGTTAGTAAATCAGTTTTCTTAGTTTTGTAGTTCAAAGGACTTGACTTTTTGTAAAGTTGCGTATGGGGATTTTATTATAACAAAAATGCTTAAACGTAGGCTTTGTATTACGAGCTCAGGCTTTATGAACATGGAATTTTTCTAAAAGATAAAAGAAAATTATAGTCTTATCAAAGACAACATTTGTCTGTTACATTTGACGCTACTTGTTAATTTAAATATTCGTTACTAACTTTTTTTTCTATTTACAGCAGCATCCATTGACACCCATTCCCTCTCAAATATGCTATGTTAAACCAGTATTCTATAAATCTATAAATAGAGAGATGAAACGCATCAGAGAGGCAGTTTATTCATTTTTTGTCCTTGTCTTCCAGCCGGAACTATATGTAAGCAGCACAATGCGAACGGACGCAATTGTGTACGGACCATAAAGAGATTTCTTTTTCCGACTGGTTAACTTTTTATGAAGAATTTTATTAGACAGAACGTCAGGGAAAAGTTAAACAGGTGTCAACTTTATACAAACTACAAGTTTGTATAACGCCTAGCGGATAAAATATATCTCTTAATGGTCCGTACGCAATTGCGTCCGTTCGCATTGTCCTGCCGACATATAGTTCCGGCTGGAAGACATGGACGAAAAGTTAATAAACTTCCACCATGCTCTTCTTTCTCCAGTGCGTTTTGCATCTCATTTCGAGCATTTCATCTTTATGATTATAGATTTATAGAATATTGTTATAGTTATTGTTCTTTTTTTTAAATAGCGCATTTGAGCGGGAATGGGTGTCATTGAATACTGGTGTAAATAGACAAAAAAAAGAATAAAGAAAGAATATTTTAACTTCACGAGTCTATCAGAAGAATATTGAACTCAGAATGTCTTTTTAGAGCTAAGTTTACGAAAGTAGTCTGCTTGATTAAGAAGATAATTTTACTGTTGTTTTTAAAGCCAGGACTTAATGATTGACAGGTTGCCTCCTGGGAGATAGCCCCGCCCCTCAGTCGAGGTGCCGCGTGCACTGACATTATCCTTATCTGGCGGGAGAGGAGAGCTCAGGAGCTCTCTCTAAACTTCCCTGGACTTTGAATCCTGACCTTATTTGTGTGAAAAGCACATATAATCCCTGCACCTGATTTCCCTCTCAGTGGTAAAGGTAAGATCTTTCTTCCATTGTTGTAATATTGCTTAAAATGTTTTTTATTTCGGTATAATATTCATAAACAAACAAGCAATATAGCACTCGTATCACACATTATACAGGCGATGCTCCTTAATACTAACTGTAGGTCTTGAAACTGGATTAAAGCCATGTGCATAATATTAGCAAAGTTACCGTAGGGTAGCCTGCTGCTAATCGAGTTTTGTATTAAGTAGATTTATTAACACGTTGTTAATTAATATCTCTTTTTTGCTATATTATGAGGATTGAGAATGCATTCACTGGGTGTATTTCTATTAATTACTGGTTTAATGAATGGCGTGACGTAGACAGCACGCCTCCTGCAGTTGCATCATGCAGAAACAAGGCCAAATCTGATCAGAGATCTGCTTATACAGCTCACCAAACCCTCCGATTTGACTATTCTTTATTAATATTTTCACTAGCAGTCCCTGCAAATCAGTGTGAGCCTTCAGAAATCACTCCATCACCAGGAGGAAACTCTATCATGTTGTTGATGAGGATGCATTTCTGCTAATCATAAAAGAAACTCACAATTTGCCAAACTATTAAAGTGAGAAGTTCCTGTCTAGACTATCTGGCCAAAAGTATGTGGACACCTGATCATTACATCCGTATGTGTGTCTTTTTNTTGGGATGAACTGGAACACCGACTGCACCCCAGACCTCCTCACCAACATCAGCGCCTGATCTCACTAACGCTCTTGTACCTGAATGAACACAAATCCCCACAGCCTCGCTCCAACATCTAGTGGAAAGCTTCCCAGAAGAGTGGAGCTTGTTATAAGAGCAAACAGGGAATAAATCTGGAATGAGATGTTCAACAAGCACATATCAGTGTGATGGTCAAGTGTCCACAAACTTTCAGCCATATATTGAAGATGCAGAACATCAGTCACAGCAAATCTTGGAAAGTTCAAATGATAGACACTAATTAGCATCTTTCTTCAACTCCTAGAAGGTATATTTAACAGCTGAATCCTGGTAGAATGCAGACAAAACGTTCACGATTGTGTCATAAGCCTTTGACAACCTGTTGTACTTTGTAATTTTAACTTTGTATTTATGCAAAGAACATGGAACACAACGGTTGTCGCAGTGACAAGGATACGTGGGAGTCTCACAACAGGATGCTGCAGGAAGCACTCAGTACCAATGATCCCGAGGTATATTACCGTGTAAACCTACTGTTTTAATACGTCACATCAAAGATAAGGGTTAAACAAATTTTGCGTTCGCTTCTAACATGTCATTAGGTATTTGAGATCATTAAGAAGGAGAAGAAGAGACAGACGAACGGTTTAGAGCTCATTGCATCTGAGAACTTCACAAGTCGGGCTGTTTTGGAGGCCCTGGGCTCGTGCATGAACAACAAGTATTCAGAAGGATATCCTGGCCAGAGGTAAATCTGCCATATGTCTAAATGAATGTCTAAAGTGTTTATTGTATGTTGTAATTCTAAACGTCAGCTCTTGGCAAAAATATCATTAGATACTATGGTGGCACGGAACATGTGGATGAACTGGAGCGTCTCTGTCAGCAAAGAGCATTGACGGTTTATGGTCTTGACCCGGAGAAATGGGGCGTAAACGTGCAGCCTTATTCTGGTAAGTAAATTTGAATATAATGTTGGTTTGAACTCTGGCCTTGGTCTGCTGCGTATCAGTGGTTACTCATGAACATGTTGTGTTCAGGGTCACCTGCCAACTTCGCTGTGTACACAGCAGTAGTGGAGCCTCATGGGAGGATCATGGGTCTGGATCTCCCTGATGGTGGTCACTTGACCCATGGATTTATGACGGAGAAGAAAAAAATTTCTGCCACCTCCATTTTCTTTGAGTCTATGCCGTACAAGGTATCTGTTCATTTATAAGACTTAATGAATGTTGCTTAACTTTGGGTACCTTAAGTCCTCTGACTGGTAAATCATAATATCATTATCAGTAGAATGATGTACACTACATTTTTTTATTTTTAGGTCAATCAAGAGACTGGTTACATTGATTATGACCGACTAGAGGAAAATGCTCGTCTCTTCCACCCAAAATTGATCATTGCAGGTTTGTGTTGTTGCTGCAGCATTTTAAGCTGGATGGTTAAAGAAAGACAACCTGGTTATTTTATCACTATATCAGAAACAATGCCATAAGTCTTATCTTTATGAGAAACAGGATTGAAAAATCGAATGTGATATGATTTCAGTTCAATGGTGCCTTGATACGATACATTTCTGATAAAGCAAAACTAAACATCGCTTGGATGTGTGCCTTAGATTTCCATTTTCAGTTGATTAAAGCATTTATAAAAGGACAGTAGTTGAAACACATGTTGTGATTATGTTGTTATTATAAAAAAATTATAACGACAGTGTATGAATGATCCATTCAGACTCTTAGCAGCATATAACGAAGCAAAATCTGTGCGTTAGAATGTAACTAAATGAATCATTCCTAAGCTTTCACTGAGGTGGTTCACAAGGTCTCAAACACGGGGCTTTTCACACAGTCACACAGTCACACAGCTCTCTTTTGCCCCAGATGTGTTTTTGAATCCTGGGTTCTGTGAAACTGAATATGGACTTAACAGTCGCTGTGATGATTTCTTTATCACGGGTTGAATCAATGAGGAAAGGCTGGATGCAGCAGAGAGAGAGTGTGTGTGTGTGTGTGTGTGTGTGTGTGTGTGTGTGTGTGTGTGTGTGTGTATCTTAGTGTATCTTATAGCTGTATATTT
>CM074967.1:13789930-13807682 GCA_037577455.1 Pangasius macronema | reverse complement strand
CCCCCAAACGTCCAACATGAGCTGTCCCTCTGATGTACTCGTTCCTAATCCTGTCCAACCTCGTCACTCCCAAAGTATCATAAAAACAATAATATGTAGAGATTTACACATTTTGAGCGAATGTCACACTGGAGACATTACCTTATTGTACCACTTGTCGTATGGGTAAACTTCGAGGTAGTTACGAGCAATAATCGTCAGTCCACTTGCAGAGAATTTCTCTTCAGCAATGTCAATTTCTACAATCATTTCCTGGCCCTGTGCATCCTTGGAGCAGCAAGCCAGGAAGTGACGAACGATAAACTCGTACAACCGTTTCTCATTTCCCTATACGGAGAAAAATATGAAAAATCGTACAACAAATACATTTATAGAAGCCCTTTAAAGAAGTCTTCATTCAATTGATCAAACAGCAGATATTTTTCTATAAAGCATTTCACTGCAAGTTGTGCTGTGTATGGTTATGCATGAGACAAATAAAATTTGAATTTAAACATTTTTTTTTAATGATTTAGCATTTCTGCATGTTGTATTTGCAAGACGAAGGCCACCTGTAGATTATTTGTGTATTTGGTAGGGTGAATGGGAGGATGGGCCTGGTCGGATTTGTTTCCATTTCGAGGTGTCGGCCCGCCGCTTTCCAGAATGCCTCGAGCAAAAGCCCCCCATTGGTTGTCCTGAGTCTGCTGCTCAACAAGCGGGATCAAGTTCAGGTTTGTCGGAAACATGTTGGTCTCGGTACGAGGGTAACTGATGAACCTGGAATAATCAAGGAATATTAGTTTGTCAAACACTCAGGGCTCTACAAGAAGAAGAAGAAGAAGAAGAAGAAGAAGAAGAAGAAGAAGAAGAAATTTAATCCAAGGCTGCTGGTTAAAATGCTTATGAGACTCATACCCTTGTGTGTACAGCTTCTCGGCTACTCTCATGGTCTCTTTAGCGCTTATCTTCAGTTTCCTTGAAGCCAGTTTTTCAAGTTCCTGTGTAAGAAAAGAGCATGTTTTACACACACACACACACACCCAGGTAAAAGTTTGGACATGCTTGCAAATAGAAGGGTTTTCTTCATTTTAATATGTTCTACCAATTTAGAAGAATAATATAGAAATTAACTCTGTGAAATAACACATATATAGAATTATACAGTGACCAGAAATGTGTTAAACAAATCAAGGTTATTTTATATTTAGACTTTTTGACAGTACGTTTGATAAAGCTCCACCCAGGAGGCTTTTCTGAAAGTTTCCAAAATTCCCTAAGTGCAAAATGAAAACTATTTGTTTGGAAAAACTTATTTATTTATTTATTTTTTACATAAAACCCACTTGTTTCATGTAAAATTACTTAATAAATATACCTTATTTACTGACAATTAATTTTAATTTGGCATTAACTTCATTACCTTTGTTTACACTTATCTTAGAAACAAATTTTAATCATAAGCCTTTATTTTAATGCCTTTAATTTAAAACATACTGACTTTTGACTCGTAGTGTATGTGATCATTAATAAAACGTTTTCAACAGCGTGACTGAAAAATTTAATTTAAAACTGTTTCAAGGTGATGCCTCACCTATATCAGGAAACAGGTTTGTTTTTTTTTGCATGATATTATTATATTTATAATAAATGACCACCACAAGAACCCTTCGAGCTTAAAAAAAAAGTAAGCCTTTTCACCATGACACACCACAATAAATGATCTTTTTTGACATTTGATGACTTACCACAGTGTCGAGGGGTAAAGGACGCCATTTGCTTTTTGGTTTACTTGTAACAGAGATCACTCTCGCTATGGGGTCCTGAGAAAATGATTAGAATATTAACAGTGAACGTACACAGCATTTTAGACCTGTATTGCTCTTATGATGTACAATACATTCTTTGTTACAACATAATTCACAGCCATCTATAATACCCAGGTTTATATAAAAATAAAAATAAAAAAAGAAGTCAGGTACTAGATGTTGCTAACCTCCATGCACATCTGGTAAAGCACGAGACAGGCAGTGTGGTTGAACAGGCGATGCCTTTTCCAGCTGAATTCCACCCATTCCTCTTCACTAGGCTCATGAACCACTGGTAGAAACCACAAAAACACACAACGTCCAGTCAGGGCCACTGTTTACTGCAGCCGAGTCACTGTCTGTCTTCTAACGACTTAAATTTAAACGTAAATGTATTGCCTTTGTATGGTTCAGTCAGTGTGCTTTTGATAAATTTAAAAAGTACATTTCAGTAGATATGCACACTAAGACAAGAACATACACAAGTATATATATAAGGCCAAAAGGTTGTGGACACCTGACCATCACACTCATATGTACTATGTTGAACATCCCATTCCAGATTTATTCCTCCTTTTACTGTTATAATGAGCTCCACTCTTCTGGGAAGCTTTCCACTAGATGTTGGAGCGAGGCTGTGGGGATTTGTGTTNCACACCATGTCTTCATGGAGCTCGCTTTGTGCACAGGGGCATTGTCATGCTGGAACAGGTTTGAGTTCCAGTGAAGGGAAATTGTAATGTTACAGCATACAAAGACATTCTACACAATTGTGTGCTTCCAACTTTATGGAAACAGTTTGGTGAAGTTCCAGTATGATGATCACATGGCGTCCACATACTTTTGGCCATATAGTGTATTTATGATTGTGGCAATTAAAATCCATATTTAGTAGTAAAGAGACCCTGTAGATAAAACATCATACCTTTAATTTTAAAGAAGTTCTCAGGGATGAACGCTTGAATAGCTTTAAACCGCTCCACCACAAAGCCCAGGGTAGGAAACTGACAGCTCCCGTAACTGATCAGCTGATTGGACAGAGACTCTGGGAAGATCTTTTGCAACCGTAAAGTCTGGAACCTTGTAAATGCTGCTCCTGGAAAGCAGCCGAAACAATCATTTGAAGCATCTGAAAGAATTTTAACAAGTAAACAGATTGTTCACGTATAATCACACTTACCGATGCGGAGATCAAGCTCTTGCCGGACATCCACGGCATCGCTGACATTAATGTCTGGCTCAGTTAGAGACTCGCAGGCTCTCCTGATGGAGCTGGGAGTAATCTCAGAGAACCGAGCACGGAACACCTGAATGTTTTGCTTGACTAGAAGAGAACAGAGTCAGAGTCAGTGTTGCAGAGTCCGCAAATTGCAAGACTGAAAATAAGCTATTAATGATAAGCTAGGAAAAGAAGAAGAAGAAGAAAAGAAATCACCAGCCTTGCAGACATCAATAATCTCGTAGCCGATGTTTTCACCCTCGCGATCACAGTCAGTCCAGATGATGAGAGCTTGGCACTGTCTAGCCTCTCTCTCCAAGGTCCTCTAAAAGACGAGCATAATGTTTCTATACATCGCTTCCAAAAAAATTGTGCATCTTAATGAGGAGGAAAAAAAACAAAAACATACCTTAACTGGCACAAAGTTTTCAGGGCAATACTTTTCCACCTCGGCATCAAACAGCAAGACTGGATTACAGCTGTGCCTGTTACACAACACAACATGTATGAGACCATTTTATATCGCACATGAACGCAAAGTTTTGCACAACTTTTTGACACAATATTTTACCTGATAGGTTTCACAGCTGTATCAAATTTAACAACAATTTCCACTTTAGCTCCCTTTCCGAACGTGACAGAAATATTCTCTTTGCTTTTACAACAGCTTTCGACCCTCATTTGCATATCCACCTTCTGAATCCTTTCAATTTCAGTATTCAAGTATTCACTTTTATTACCGATCTGTAACCGTGTCTGTAAAACTGTCAGAAGCCCTATTTGGATTGGATTAGTGTAGCAGATGGACATCAGTAATCATTTCTTTGACACGTCTCCTCAGTGATAAAACTCTCGCATCACAAAAACGAATCCGGGTTTTTAGCGTCATGTGGTCATATGATCTCGCACCGTTCTCAAGACGGCGTCCAAGCCGTCAAAGGGGCTAGAGACAAGACGTTGGCTCTTATTTCGGTTTGGAGTGAACCAAAGTTCAAGCAACAAACTGAAAACACAGCTCATAATCACGAAGCATACGAGAAGAGGTTTTGTGATTCAGGGAGTGTTTAATATCTGAAGGAGGGCCACAGATACACGCTATGAGATTAAATATGGCAAGTAGTAGAAGTCAAACATCTTTTTTTTCTACGCAAGGAAACATCTGTATAGAAAATCACAGATGTGTATCTGGGATTAAAACGATCAGATGAGTGCGGAGTTTGGCGAAAAAACAGTACGTAATCCGGCCTGTGATTTTCTCAGAGGAGGACAGAGAAAAACACTGACATGGCCGATCAGGGCGGAAATAAAATCATAGAGGAGCTCCTGTGAAATAGGAATTGACCCCCGACCCCTGTGTAAACGTAATCCCGTCCGAATAAGGCTTTACACTGCCTTCACTGTCTTATTCTTCATCAGGTTTACCTTTATGTTTTAGATTGTCGTCTTGTTTCAGGGTACATGTACATTTCATTCTTTCAAAGTTATTTTGGTTTGTAGCTAAGTTCATTATGTTTTTTCTTTAACCCAGAAAGCATAGAAGATGCAAACTTTTACACTCATCTGTACATTCAGTTCATTTTTACATTCATCAAGCTCTAATAAAACAAATGATTAAGACTCACCATTTCTGAAAAGGAGCTTTGAATTCAAGACCTAAAAGGTGTCCGGACACAGACGTCATGCACACAGTAACATTCTGTTATAAAACACACACACACACACAGACACAGACAGAGAGAGAGAGAGAGAGAGAGAGAGAGAGAGAGAGAGAGAGAGAGAGAGAGAGAGAGAGAGACTGATTAAGCTGGTTTCAACAACTGATTCCTGTACTTTGTGGTTGTAGATGACAGAAAACTTACTTGTCCAAACAGATTATACTCATACTCATATATCTTGTTGTAGACTGAGTACCCTTCTCTCTGTTATGTGGAAAAAGAAGACACACTTAGTGAACATCTCATCAGAAGCACCAGGGCCTTTTGATCACTAATGATCCACACTCACTCTTCTTGATCTGCCACTTGACATGATCTCTGCGATGCCTTTGGCTGCATCGTTCTTCTCAGCGACGCAGAGCACCTTCTTAATCTGAGTTCTCCTGATCATACTAATGGATATCGAGCGACAAATACGACTCTGAGCTGCCAAACGATACAGCAACCTTCCCACAATGATCATCACTATCATCTACAGACCTGCTGCGCGAGCTGGTGTGTGTTTAAACAGGCCATGGCGGCGCGTCCGCGTCAAAACAAGGCACTCTGTTGTCGATGTAGCAATAAGCTAGCTGCCTAGCTAATACAGCACACGTTTGTTATGAATAAAACTTTCCATAAAATAGGCAGCGACTGATTTAATATATTAAACTACTTTTTAAAAAAATTTTGCTGCCAAAGGCGCTGAAATGTTTCCAGCTATGGAGCAGCTCTCAGAAAAACAATCAACAACTTTCCAAATTCGGCGCCGGCCACAAACTGTCGTAAAACTGCCGTAAATGACAAGGTTACGCGTTTTTCCCTGTAGTTCATCAAATGTATCACTTCAAAAAGAGCTAAACATGAAAGAATACTCTCTTTTGATCATCTGTAAAAAGTGTAAAATGCTTGTCATTTATATTTAAGCTATTTTTTAAAATTATTTTAATCATGTACTTCCGGGTAGACGTAAAATTCTGACGTAGTGCGTACCGGAGAAATTCACGCACACGTGCTGTGATTAGCTGATCTTCACATCACAGTCAAGAAATGTTTCGCATGGATATGATATCTGAATCGTGTAAGCTAGCTGGCTAGCTAATATGGCACAAATTTTGATTTAAAAAAACTACCATGAAACTTTCCATAAACACAATGACACGTCAAAAATACACACGTATAAATAAATACACGACTGATTTAATATCTTATGTACATTATATTAAAAGCAGTGTCAATAACATCGCTGAAATATCCAACAGTGGCGTCTCTGTCTCTGTCAGAAAAAAACAATCAGGAACTGTCGTAAAACTGCTGTAAAGGATTAGGTTTACGCGTTTTTTTTTACGATAATTCATCAAAAATATACTTAAACACGAACGAAACCTCTCTATTTTGATCATCTATAAAAGTGTCAAATGCTTGTCATTTATATTTAAACAATATATTTAAAATATTTTATTTAGTCACGGACTTCCGGGTGGACAAAAATTGTGACGTGTCTCGCGTACCGGAAATTGTACACGGACGTTCGGAGATATGCTGATCTTCACATATAATCTTGAGCATTTTTGGTATGGATATGACATGTGAATCATGTAACCTGTCCTGATTTACTCGTACGCCCATTATTATTTATTTTTATTTTGTATGCTGCTGAAACAGGCAGGATGTGTGATATGTGCTAGTGATGGAATGAAGCTTGCGACGGTTTGGTAGATATGTTAGGTGTCAGATTGTGAACCGGACAGTGGAGCTGGAAGGCTGTAAGGATGATTTCGTGTGTAATTGCTGATTCTTCTGCCTCGTGATTATGGAGCTGTAATTAGGCCCAGGCATGAAAACCCAAAGTGCCAAGCACTCCACCTGGTCTAGTGTCTAGTGTCTGGTGCCTGGTTGCGCCTCTGGCTCTGGTGTAGGAGGAGATTTCTTCTCATGTCGCTTCTAATCCTCCGAGAACATGATCGGATCCCCAGATGTGGTGGCATTTACCAAAGATGATGATTATGGAGATTCATACACAGATCCGTGCTTGGTCCCAGAGGAGTTTTCTGTGCCTTTGATTCCTCATGCAAATGCCAATCCATGGTTAAAAACATCCTATGCAAAATTCTCCAAGGATTTCATCCTTATCTCTGAGTTTTCTGAGCAGGTTGGACCACAGCCATTACTCACAATTCCAGATGATCCCAAAGTGTGCGGGACGTTTGACCTCAATTACTTCTCTCTGCGCATCATGTCTGTGGACTACCAGGCTTCGTTCGTGGGGCATCCTCCGGGCACAAGCTACCCCAAGCTCAATTTTGTCGAGGACTCAAAAGTTGTCCTTGGTGATTCCAAGGAAGGGGCGTTTGCCTACGTGCATCACTTGACGCTCTACGATTTGGAGGCACGTGGCTTCGTGCGTCCTTTTTGCATGGCTTATATTTCAGCAGATGAGAGAAAGATCATGCAGCAGTTCCAGCTGCTCTCGTCTGGCTTCTCCAGGGCTTCCGAGTGCTTAAAATCAGGGAATAGAAAGGCCTTTGCGAATGAACTGGAAAAAAAGCTGAGGGACCTGGAATATACAAGATCCGTACTGCACAAGGAGACCGAGCTGAAGAAAACCAACAGCGGCTGTTATTCCACGCAGGTCATCGAGAAAGCGAACGAACTGGCAAATGTGGAAAAATCTATCTATGAACATAAAGATTTGCTGAGGCAGATCACATCGTATCCTAACAGTAAAAGGAGTGATGCTGATCAGCTGCAGTGTGAGCCAGAAGATAGACCCGATATAAGTACGCTTGACCACACACTGTCTTCTAATCGTTCCAGAAATGGCGATAAACATGTAGAAGCAGATAGCGGTAGTCAGCACCCGTCTTACACACCCCAGCTTATTAAAGCTAAATCTGCTAAATGTTTTGATAAACGCTTAAAAACACTCGAAGAACTCTGCGAATCCAACTTTTTCCTTCAGACCATGGACCAACTGAATGCGATTGAAAAGACATTCAGAGGTGATCTTTGCTTTATTTACACCAGCCAGGTTGACCGGGCTCTGTTGAGTAAGCAGAGGATCACCAGTTTTCTTTTTGAGTCGGAACGAGATGATGAAGAAGAGGGCAGCTCCAGGAATTTTTATGACCCAACCCATACCACACATCATGTTTCCTCCAACCTCTCTGGTGAGCCCGTGAACTTTGAGTCTTACACCCCTTATGCTGAGAGAAGTCAGAATAAGCTGGTACTCGAAACGATGGAAGGACCTCCAGAGTCCAGTACCTCAGACATTACGCAGGAAACCTCAGAAGACGCCAATGACACTGAAATGAAAGGGAGTTTCAGCAGTGACAGGAGCATCGAGGCGTTTATAAACCTCAGTCCGCCAGATCCTGAGGGTTTTTCAAGGAGAAGCACCAGCGTGACTTGTACTGTAACCTCACCTGAGGAAGAAGGAAACGTTCCTTCCGTCGCTGCTGTTGGAAAGACGTCACCTTCACTAGAACACGAATTGGACCTGAATCATGGTGAAGTGTTTGAAACCGGACATCTGGTTCAAATGGACACGGCGTGTTGTATGGGACAGGATGGTTTTATCTACGAGGAGCCTTTGCCTGAACCAGTACAGGAATGTTGCGAGGACACCGTTGTCAAGCGTGAACCGCTGTCCCTGCTTCAGAGGGACCCTGCTCTGCAAGTGGACTACGTCTTAGGAGAGTCGACACTGACTCCGCCGAGTCCCTGCATGGGGTTGATGCTTCCTGAGCTCAACCCCAGCTCTCTTTCTGAGGAGATGGTTAAAATGAACGTGGAAGATGTTTCTGACAACGCCAGTTACATGAGCACCTCCACCAGCTCCGACAGAGCAGCCTCACCTTTCACCTACGGCGGTCCCGTCACGCTGAAGCAGAAGAAGAAGGCAGGGCACAGCGCTCTGCGGTTCATCAGGCAGTACCCCTTTGCTCAGCAAGCCGTCTTCTGCCTTCTGAGTGGAAGAACACTTGTGGTTCTGGGAGCTGATGAAGGCACTGTAAGGAAGCTGGTGAACGCTTTGTTGATTTTCGTGCCCAACCTTGGCAAGTATGGAGAAACCGTGCAGCCCTGGCTTTCCACATCGTTTCAGCTGAGTGACCTTCAGAGATGGAAACTTATTGGATTGCAGAGGTATGATGTATTCAGCGGTACTATCGCTGTTAACGTTGAAAATACTGCTACAAAATTCAATATTATTCAATTATTATTGTATGTTGTAAAATGATAACATTTGATTTTGACTTGATTTTCATATTTTTATATTTGATAATTTATTATCCCTTGTATAATTCATTAACATAAATATCAACATATGTTTAGACGTTTTAGCCAATATTTAGGGAAAAGGTGTTAAATTTATTATTATTATTATTATTATTATTATTATTATTATTATTATTATTATTATTGTTGTGTTCTATCAGCTATCTT
This sequence comes from Pangasius macronema, assembly GCA_037577455.1. NCBI lineage: Eukaryota > Metazoa > Chordata > Actinopteri > Siluriformes > Pangasiidae > Pangasius > Pangasius macronema. Next base: position 13,798,533 of record CM074967.1, on the reverse strand, counting down.
TTTTTTTTATTCACAACATCTTAGATTTAATGACCACTGAAAAAAATCTATATTGTGACCATTCAAGGCTAATTTTTTTAATGTTTTTTTTTTTTTTCATTTAAAAAAAATATTTTAGAATTGCTAATCAGTGCGCTCGGAAAACTGTAGGGCCTTATTTTAAAAACTTAGAAAAATGACATTTTAGCAAGTGAAATATCTTGAATACAGTCAAATGTATCTGTATTTTCTATTACAAGATTAAAATAAACCAAATATAAGATTATTAAACCTATTTCAAGATATTTTTTACTAATTTCCAGCTTGAAGATAACCGTCTAGTAAAACGAAGAAAGATCTTTATTTACGAATTTTAAACAGACAGTTATCTAATTCTAATAAAGAAGCTCGGAATGAGTAAAAATGTCTAGAAATATGTTTAATGATCTTATATTTTATTGTTGTTCAGACTAGGATGTACTTTGTAAATTAGACTATATTCAATATATTTTCACTTGCTGAAGATGTCATTTTTTGCAGTGAAAATATTTTAAAAGAGAAAAAAAATCAACAATTGGTATAAATATTAGATTTTAACACCCAATCAACTCCTTATTTATTTATTTATTTATTTATTTATTTAATATATAAATTTATCTATTTAATTTAATGCTGCCTGTTCTAAAGATCCATTCTTAATCTACACAATATGGCCAAAAGTATGTGGACACCTGACCATCACACCCATGTATGTTTCTTCCCCAAACTGTTACCACAAAGTTAGAAGCTCACAGTTGTGTAGAATGTCTATGTGTGTTGTAACATTACCATTTCCCTTCACTGGAACGGAAACCTGTTCCAGCATGATGAATCTATGATGTGTGTGAAGGTTGGAGTGGAAGAGCTCGAGTGTCCTGCACAGAGCCCTGACCTCAACCCCACTGAACACCTTTGGGNGCCTGATCTCACTAATGCTCTTGTAGCTGAATGAACACAAATCCCCACAGCCATGTTTGAAAATCTAGTGGAAAGACTTCGCACAAGAGTAGAGCTTATTATAATAGGACAGGGGAATAAATTTGGAATGAGATGTTTAAGAAGCACATATGTGTGTAATGGTGAGGTGCCCACAGATCTTTGGTCATATAGTGTACACTGGATGACAATATGTCTTTTTGTTTTTTTTCATATTTTTCCACAGGGTGGTCTCTCCAGCAGGTTCCAGCTTGCTCCATTCCCTGAGCCGCTACAGCCGATATATCGGCATCCTGGACTGTGACAACAAGACGCTTCGATGCCCAGCCTACAAAGGAACACTAATCGGTCACATGGCAGACCACAGGACACAGATCAAACGAGGCAGCACCTACTATCTCCATGTGCAGAGCATATTAACTCAGCTCACAGCTAAGGCTTTCCTGTATACTTTCTGCCATCACCTTCACCTGCCCATCAGCACAGACCAGGACGCCAGTTCTGTGGTACTGCGCAGGACTAATTTCTTGTTGCAGCTCGGCTACACTGAAGAGGAGAGTAAAATAATTCGCTTCTTGAGTGAGCTCATCAAGCAACATTACCTTCAGGGGCCTTTAAAAGGGGTCAGCCAGTCTTACTTCAGTTTCAGTTACACCACCAGCTATTTGTACAAAATCTGAATATGATTGTGCATTTGTTCATTGAAGATCTTTTAATAGGTTTCATATTCTGTGTTTCCCTTCCCTGGGACCTCTGCTACAATCAGGAGACCAAGAAACGTTGAATGTATTTGATTTCAGTTAACGTTTCCTTTTATTATTTTTGCCAGTGTTGGCTTTACAATCCAGTAAGTAGGTTGTGGATGGCCTGTTGTCATCAGTGTGGTTTTGAATGTGTCTGAAGTTGTCTAACCTCTAGCTCGACACTGAACACGAAACGTATTTCCCAAGGTTTAAAAGATCAAGGTCTTGTATTGAACTTTTTGTTTTTATGAAGAGCCAGTCTAGATTGAAAGTGCAATCGGCCCGCAAGAACCAACAACTTGGTCAGCAATCATTAATAGGTGACGGATTCGTGACATTTGCCATCCTTGCCTATTTTAAACAGAATGTGAAAATGTAAGATAGCATTTTAGGCACAATGGCATTTATGTTTTATGTTTTTTGCCTTAGATGTGCTCTTTAATGTCATGCGATTTACATATTATTATTTCTTCCAAGATGTGGTAAGAGTAGTAAATAATTAACCTGTCCATGACTTTCCGACGCTTTTGCTGTAAAATGATTAAAACTGACTAACATTCGATTCACGGCCATGTTCAAGATGTTTGTCTTCTGTGTTATATTCTTCATTCCACTGTATACTGTACTGTATAACTACTGTAAGGTTTTGCAAAGATAAATAGGCCAGTCTGAACACGGATTTTGGAACAGACGAAAGTTAAGCAAGCGACTGCCATATGTGTGTTTTAACCCTGCTATGTCCTCAAGTTAAAGAAAGTTCTGCATGGAAAAATGTTAAATAGTGGAGAAGTGTTCGATGACTTCCTGCATGTTTGGAAAATACTCAGGCAAATTACACGGCAGCACCCATTTTTATCTTACACATGCATTTCTTGCAGTCTACAATGGTATAATGTTGTATCAATGTTGTGTGCAAATAGTGTGAGCATGAGTAACTTGATGGAGTGACACTTTCTAATTTCAGTTAAGAATCACAATCATGGTGAGGAGTTACAAGGACATGGAGGTGATTCCCCCCCAACCACCCGACAAAACTACGACATTACCGCTACGCTTACTGCTGCATGATGGGAGTTGAAATCCAAAAAGTTCTCTAATGGCCACCAGATTTCAGTTGCATTTTAATGTATATTGCTTTCCATTTGTAATCTGGCATCACTAGCCTCTGTGAAGACGAGTCTTAAAATATGTATGTGATATGCATTCTGACGAATGTTAAAAAGCCATACCGTACTGTACACATTGTGTTTTCAAGTTCCTAATGGCTGTGTGTGTGTGTTTTTTTTTTTTTTTTTTTAAACCACTTTCCTTTTATGTAAGCTTTGTCTAAAACAATCTTGGAAGTGTGTTGCTCACTAGAGTACATTTAAAAAGTATTGTGATATTTGTCTGGGGTGCAGTAAGACATTGTGATTTTATTGAAAATGATTTGTGAATGTTTAAGTGATTTTTGGGGCATTATTCAAGTGCACTGAGTTGTTGCCCACTATGTTTTCTGCCTTAAAGGTTCATTAAAATATTACTAATTTGACATTGTGAAGTCAAGTCTTCTTATATTCAGCATATACAGTGGATATAAAAAAGATTACATATCCCTGTTCAAATGGCAGGTTTTTGTGATGTAAAAAAATTAAGATAATTAAGATAAATTGAGTCGGATCTTTAATGTGATCTAGCAACCCACAAAATTCAAGTGGAAAAACAAATAAATGTTTTAGACAAAAACAGAACAAGAAAAACACTTACAATAACAAGTTGCACAAGTGTATTATACACCCCTTAACTAATACTTTGGTAAAGCACATTTCGCCTGTAATACATCACTGTGTTTTTGGGTAAGAGTTTACCAACCCTTATCCAAGTGCAAAAATGCTCCAGATCTAACAAATCATGAAATCATACTTCTTCAAGTAATTCAACAGGTGTTCAGTAGGATTTAGATCTGGACTCTGGAATGACTTGGCCATTCCAAAACACTGATCATCTTCTTCTTCTTCTTCTTCTGAAGCCATTCCCTTGTTAACTTGGATTTGTGCTTGATATGATATGAGTCGTTATCGTGCTAGAAGGTGAAATTTTTCTTCATCATCAGCTGTCTAACAGAGGCCTGCAGGTTTAGTGCCAAAAAAGATTGGTATTTGAAGCTATCCATGATTCCAACTATCTTGACTAGAGTCCCAGTCCCAGCTAAAAGAAGCAGCCCCATACCATGATGCTGCCACCACCATGCTTCCTCTTGGGTATGGTGTTCTTTGGGTAATAAACCATCTTGTTTTTGCACCAAACATATAGAATTATGGCCAAAAGGTTTTACACTGGTTTCATCAGACCACCACAACATATTCTGCTACATGGCTTGGGGTGATGTATGTTTGTTTAGGTGGGCTTGGATATTGTATATATACACCCTATTTAGTTTATTAGTTTTCCAGCACAAAATTAAATGTTACAGAAAAAGAAATTAATTCTAAAATCAAGTCATGTCTAAATCGGTAACTGTCTCTAAATCATCTTAAAATTTTGGCAGATGAAGTCTGTGAACTTTGTGGTTATATTGTAATCATGTTTAAAAATGTTTAAGCTTTGGTGCAAGAAAAGTGACTGGATTGTTGTGGGGACATGACCAAGCAAGAGACACTGATTATGCAGAATGATAATACAAGGAATAGGAATAGAAGGTTTAGTTAGAGTAGTAGTTGGGGTGAACAGACAGTAGTTAGTTAGCAAGTACGTGAGTAGGTACATAAATAAGTTAGTACGTAAGCAGGTATGTAAGTAAGTAAATAAGTAAGACATGTTACAAATGTGATTGGTTACAATACAGTATTGAGGCATTGGGTTAGTGTTTGAATAGTACAGGTGAGCATTGGAGGGCAGCGTGGTGTTGAGTAATCTAACTGCCTCAGGGAAGAAACTGTTGCCGAGTCGGGTGGTCCGATACCTTCTGCCAGATGATACCCGCTTCAAGATTCGATATTCTCCAAATATTCTGAACAAAAACTGAATGAAGACAAGACTACTTTTTTACTTCTGAATCATAAACAATGCAAAACCATGTGCATTGTCTTCTGTATAAAACAGTCCATAAAATACAAACTGTTACTATAAGACGTGTGGTTTTTTTTCCACAGGTTTCACAGCTAAGGCTCAGATACAGGAACAGAGAATGAGGATTAGGCTCATAGATCAGGCATTCCAGGCTTGGGGAATTTTCCTGCAAAATCCTCAACCTCATCTCGGATTTCTCGCACTCTCTTTTGATAGTTTTTATCCCGAGCCAGAGTTTCTTTGAACTCCTTGAAAGTGGATTTGGGGTTCATGTTTGTCTGGATCTCCATAGCCAACTGAATGCCTAATGAAATACAGTTAAATATTATTGTAGTACTTGTACTTTTTAAATGGTCTTATATTGCAAAATGCAATTAACTCACCTCTGTGAAGTAATTCTGCCACTTGGCAGAAATCGTCCTCCACTAACCCTCGTGATGTGAGGGCCGGCGTGCCTAAACGGAGGCCAGAGGGGCGCAATACACTGTCACCTGCAGTACAGAAGATGATACAGTATGTACACATATGCAATGAAAAGCAAGTTATGAAACAACTACTATTTTTTTATGTTCATTATGGTAAATTTGCTAAAAATCAATAGCCTGTGATGTCTATGATGGACTATAGGCTGTGTTAACCGAATACAGTGCTGGGACAGTAAAAAAAAAAAATTAAAATTAAAAATTGAATTCATCCAACATTGGTAACTTTTCTGTTAGGGGTAATCATCAAGTGGCACCTGGGCAAGGGCTGCTGTTACAGCCAATGGCGCAGTCCTGTAGCACCTTCACTGCCCTCGCTCCATCAATTCCATTCGGACGAAGGTCAAGCAAGAAAAGGTGAGTATCCGTACCACCTGAAAGTAGATGCAGATAAGACAGCAAAGAAAAGATAAGATTAAGTTAGATGAATAAATGAGACAATTTGACAATGCCCATTTTTCAGAGTTCTTCCCTGGCAAATTTATAAATGTCATAAAATATTCTGAGAAAATGCTTAGTCCATATCATAGAAAACTGGTATTGTTAATAATGTAAATAAAATAACTTGTATACTATGTAAAAGTTGTTAAAGTTGACAAAATACTCTTCTTAGTCTATACAGGACACACAGTACATACACTCACCAACCACTTTAATAGGAACACCTATACACCTGCTCATTTATGCAGTTATCCAATCAGCCAATCATATGGCAGCAGCACAATGCATAAATTCATGCATTCTTCATTTACTGCTTACATGAAACATCAGAATGAAGAAAATGTGTGATCTCTGTAACCTTAACTGTGGCACGGAAACTGGTACCAGATAGGCTGGTTTGAGTATTTCAGAAGCTGCTGATCTCCTGGGATTTTCACACACAACAGTCTCTGGAGTTTGTGGTGTGAAAAACAAAAAACATTAAGTGAACGACAGTTCGCAAGGAGAAACACCTTGTTGATGAGAGAGGTCAGAGGAAAATGGCCAGATTGGTTCGGGCCACCAGGAAGGATATAGTAACTGATATAATCACTCTTTACACCCGTTGTGAGCAGAAAATCATCTCAAAACATCAAAGCTTGAGGTGGATGGGCTCCAACAGCACATTAGGTTCCACTCCTGTCAGCCAAGAACAGGAATTTGAGGGCTATCATGGGCACAGACTCAAAAAAAAATCACCTGGTCTTTTTCCAGTATTCAGCATACACCTCACACTTAGTGGCCTTCCTGCCACATTCTCTCTCTTATTGTCCTTATAGGCAGCATTCAAGGTCAAGTCACCCCAAGTCACTGCGAAAAATGGCATCCTAGCAAGTGAAAATTTCTTGATTATAGTCAAATTTATCTAGTATTTCCTATTACAAGATTACTAAAACTTATTTCTAGACATTTGTAGTAATTCCAAGCTTGAAATAATCTTGTTCTATTGGCAGATAATTTTGCTAATTTCAGCATTTATTTCTAGAAAGAAGCAAAATAATCTGCCAATAGAGCAAGAAAATGTAAAGTTTGAAATGAGTAAACATGTCTAGAAATAGGTTTAATAATCTTATATTTGGTTAATTGTAATCTTATTATAGGAAATACAAGATAAATATTTTCCTCGCTAAAATATTATTTTTCAGCAGAACACTGTGGCCTGATGCTTTCTCCTTCAGACAACTCAGACCCACACCGCTGCACTTCACATGTACAGTAAAATATTCCGAGCACTGCTGCGTCCCTGTGTATTTCTATAAAATATACGCTTCTATGGCTTCCCAGCTAAGACTGATTTCACCATTTCCCCCATATACATACATTATGTGCACTTTCTTTTTTTTCTTTTTTTTTATTCATTAGAATTACACATGCTGTGTTTTTCTGCCATTGACAAAGACGCACAAAACCTCTGCTCTCACTGGCTGACCTCTTCTCATAGGACATTAGGTAGATCACATTAGGGGTTGGCGTCTGTGAAATCTGTCTTTATATCTGGGATCTCGCAAATTTTCGATACTGTTAAGGATTATATTTAAATTTTGTAGCATCACTCAAGCATAAGCAGTAATATTTTTTACTAAAATTTTGCTGCCAAATGACCACAGTACAAAACATAAGGCATACAATGATTTGTGCAAACTAGTAAAATGTGTTTCTGCTATGTAGGAAATAATAAACATAAAACTCGCCTGTGACAATTTTGTAGCCCTTTTCTATTAAAGAAGATGCTAAAGTCCTGCAATTTGCCAGCACTTGCACCTGGTAAGCCTTGAATTCTGGAGTCATTGCCTGCTTCAACGCCACAGCCAGTCCTATACATAAGATTCAAAAATAATACGCAATTTCCAAAAAAACTATTTGTCAATTAGTGCATTATCTGTTTACTCTGAAAGTTTAAAAGTGCATGATAATATTTTAGCAGGAGGAAATGCAACAGAAATATTTCTCACAGACTCAAGTAAAGACGGTCTTAAAATCATAATCTCTTAAAAAACAACAAGACAACCTGGAAGGATTAAAAAAAAGGAGATAAAAATGCATAACTAGTCACCTGCCATGGAATGGCTGTGAAGTCCTCCCTGCAGCCTGGGAAACACAGCTTCACAGATCGAACTCTCCAGGTTGTAAAGAGTTTTCTTTCCTGTTTTTGTATCCACACTACGCACACCTAAAAGCTAGAACTGTTAGATGATATCACAGAAAATAAAGCTGATCAAATATGACCTTTTCCTTAGTCACAAAGAACCAACCTTTCCTGTAAAATATGGCTCCAGCTCTGCAGGCTCTCAGGGTCTTATAGGTGGAGGTCGAAACAATATCACAGTAATCAAAGGGGGATGGAACCAATCCAGCTGCAACAAGTCCACTAGTGTGTGCCATGTCACCCAGCAGGTAAGCCCTATTCTCATCTGCTATCTTGCGCAGACGACTATAATCCAGGTTACGTGAGTAGGAGCAGGTACCTATGAGAACAAGACACAATGTGCAAATTATGGATGGAAAAAATATAATAATTCCCTTTAGCCAAAGAGGACAAAAACATCTAAGTTCTGCATGTGTCCTAGAAAGTTGACAGGATTGTTTGTCTAATCGCTAAGTGATTTTCCTTGGCAGAATATTTCAGCAATAACACTTACCTGCAATGATTAGTTTTGGCTTGAATAAACGAGCATTTTCCTCTAGTTGGTCATAATCAATGTACCCAGTCTCTTGGCTGACCTAGAAATATTTAAAAGCTAGTATGAAATGCAAATAGCATGGCATTGATACAAAAATTAGTCTATATGGCCAAAGGTATGCGTATAAACCCCACTCTCCCACTAGATGTTGGAGTGTGGCTGTGGGGATTTGTGTTCATTCAGCTACAAGAGCATTAGTGAGATCAGGCGCTGAT
>CM074967.1:13765592-13776794 GCA_037577455.1 Pangasius macronema | reverse complement strand
TGGCTCATCAACTTTATCCCCCTATAGTTGCTGCAACTCTGCACGTCACCCTTATTCTTAAAGATTGGATATATATATATAACAGATACTATGGTCAATTAATAGCACTCCAATTAAAATCTATATTGTACAATGCATTAATGATCTTATTAAAGAATAGATATTGTAAGAATGTTAAAATATGTCATACATACAAGCATGTTATAGTTCAAGCTAAGAAACATTTATAATTTAAACCCTAAATGACTTGCATGCCAATATTTATAATCAGTATGAATATAATCAATTTTATTGATTAAAAATTATTTTNAGTATGAGAGATTTTCCCTTTGATTTCTTTAAATGTTTAAGCCTCGTGGCCTTGATGAGCTGCATCGGGTGTGACAGATACCAAATAATCACTAATCTTTTAAGAAAAAAAAATCCCAGAAAATATTTTTGGAAAATTTTGTACACCCAGACAAGCATTAATTTGAATTTTACATCAAACATTTTAATCATCATCATGATTTTAACTACATGAAGATTATAGAAGTGAATTTCCCTGTTTCTAGCTTTTCCCCTAACAGCAAAAGGAAACGAGCAAATGGAGGCACTGGAGTGCATTTGTTTCATTCTTGCTAATCTTCTGAGCAATGAATTGTTGCTAAGACTAAAAGCTTAATATTTGCTTAATATTTGCCATTTTGGGCATGGCTTTTTTGCTTTTTTTTTCTTTTGCCCAGAAGTGTATGTCTACAGTGGATTTCTTGTTAATATGTCACTGAACATCACTCAAAACTGTGCAAGAAAAGAAACTCTTGTTGTAACTAACTTCTCACAGGAATAACAAAAATACAGCACAGGAATCACTGAACTCTTCATAAATACACTATATGGCCAAAAGTATGTGGACACCTGACCATCACACCCATATGTACTTGTTGAACATCCCATTACAGATTTTTCCATTTTGCTGTTATAATAAGCTCCACTCTTCTGGGAAGCTTTCCACTAGATGTTGGAGCGAGGCTGTGAGGATTTGTGTTCATTCAGCTACAAGAGCATTAGTGAGATCAGGCGCTGATGTTGGTGAGGAGGTCTGGGGTGCAGTCGGTGTTCCAGTTCATCCCAAAGGTGTTCAGTGGGGTTGAGGTCAGGGCTCTGTGCAGGACACTCGAGTTCTTCCACTCCAACCTTCTCACACCATGTGTTCATGGAGCTCGCTTTGTGCACAGAGGCATCGTCATGCTGGAACAGGTTTCAGAAGTTCCAGTGCAGGGAAATTGTAACGTTACAGCACACAAAGACATCCTATATAATTGTGTGCTTCAAACTTGTGTGAAACAGTTTGAGGAAGAACCACATATGAGTGTGATGGTCAGGGGTGCACATACTTTTGGCCAGATGGTGCATTTCTATATAACATTATTTATGTGTCTCAGGGTGGACCATTGCTTAAGTTATGAACTAAGCTTTAGTAAACTCAGAGAGAGAGGGTGGGGCCACACACATACACACACACACACACACACACACACACAGCCCAGAAATAGACTCATGCTGACTGCTGCATCCTGAATTAGAAATGGCTGCCACCGGAGTTCTCCCCTTCATCAGGGGGGTAGACTTAAGTGGGAATGATTTTAAAGTAAGTAACTATTTCACTGTAGTGTCATTTTAACACACACTCTTCATTTTAATTCACTTTCACCAGCCAGCACGGAATAAACCTCACAGCTGCGTTGTGCTATAAACTGTTAGCTATGAGGAACAATTCACTGGGCGTTAGCTCGCTAATCTTAGCAACTTGTCAATATGTGACAGTTTGTGATATGTAATATGAATTACAGGCAAAAAAATAGCCGTTAACCCTAGAATGTTATTCGGGGATGTTTACAGCTTCCTTTGGGTATTGTCTAATTACTGTACAACCCTGTGTTTAGTTTAAAATTACATTTTGTTGTGAAGTTGCGTAGCCAGATAGCTGACGTTAGCTAGCTAGGAAGCTACGTTGGTTAGCAAGGAAGCTAAGTCAGCTGTTTCATTTATAACATGAGGCACACCCGGTAAATATTTTTATTTTAGACTATTATTCAGACTATAGCAATATATACTTAATAAACGGTTGTTATTGTTCTTGACAAGTGAAAAGCTTGCTAGTCGGGTGCTCTTATAGTTATTACGGTAATTTCTCATACAGTGACTTGTTGACGTTTTGCCTTTCCTGTGTATAAAATATCATGAAGTTACTGTACTAAAAGCTTACAGGTTATTTTCTTTGTTTAGAAATGGCATCACATGTAGTAGAAACTGTGAAACTGTAAATAAGCAGTGTAGTGTATATTATAAGCTGTACATTTGGCCTGATTAGTAATAGCTGTATCTGATGTTTGTATGTTTTGTCATGTTTCTACAGGGGGGCTACTTTCCTGAACATGTTAAATCCATGACTAGCCTTCGATGGCTGAAACTCAACAGAACTGGGCTTTGTTATCTTCCAGAAGAACTTTCCTCGCTCCAGAAACTGGTGAGTATTTATGTAACATTATACAGCTGGATGCAAAAGTTTGTGAATCCTCGTCATGCAGCTTGTTTTGTTGATGTTTATCAGGGCGAAGAAGTTAACGCAACCTCTTAAATCAATAAACGTGTCTATTATTTATGTGCTGAAATAAACAGATTGGAGAAAAATAAACTTAAAGTAAACCTAACCTAAAGTATCTAAACTGGAGGACACAGCTAAGTATTTCAGCGGACCAAACCAAGCGTACGAAAACTATTGTAGCAGAGCCGATCAACGTATGAAAATAAACTGGTCATAGTTTAACGACTCTTAACATGAACAAGCTCAGCTTCTGTATCTTCTGTGGCAGCTTATCTAATAACCTGAATTTTTGTAAATTATTTATTGGGCTAGCNGAACATTAAAAACAGACATCTCATCCGTTCAGAGTCCACGCCACTGATCAGAAGTGTTAATGTGAAGCGCCACTATGAGACAAAAATATAAGCACTATGTATTTTCTTTTTATATAATTATAGCTGTGAATTAACTGTTAGTAGTTAAACATTTAAAAGGTAAGTGTCGTCACCATTTAGTCAGGATAGTTGCTATTCCCAATCTGTGTAAGCAAGGAATTTTATCTAACTGCACACCCCTGATTTAGAGGATTGAACCCTTACGTGCACATACCAATTAAATGTTTGTTTCTTCTCCAATATTTTTAAACTCAGGAGCATTTGTCAGTGAGCCACAACAGTCTTACAACGCTACATGGAGAGCTCTCGAGCCTTCCGAACCTAAGGGTAAATCAGATTATAATAATATAAACTGTATTATTTTTCATTTACAGAACAAATCTTATGACTGCACCTGCGACTGTTTTAATCTGTCACATGTATATGTTTTAATTCTGTGTTTAGGCGGTTGTGGCCAGGGCAAACAACCTCAAGAACTCCGGAGTTCCAGATGATATTTTTAATTTGGAGGACCTCTCAGTTCTGGTATGTCGACTTTTTTTTTCCCTTTTGATGATTAAGACAGCGCAGGCTTATCCATCATCTTCCATGTCTTTCGTAAGATCTTTCTTGCCTGGGTGATCTCATTCACCATCATCGCATGTCTCATTTTATTTCAACTTGAACTTTTATTTAATTTTTTTTAAAAACATGAGCTCACAGAGTTTCACATCCTCCGTCATTTTTGCAGGACCTGAGCTTCAACCAACTGAATGAAATTCCAAGGGATCTGGAGAATTCGAGGAACATGTTGGTTCTTAACCTCAGCCATAACAGGTAGAACTGTGTATAGATGTGTTTGTAGTGAGTGTGACATTCTGTTAATTATTTTACAGTTGTTGCTGTTGCCTTATTTCCTTATTTTTCCTTTTTCAGCATTGACAACATACCAAATCAGCTGTTCATTAACCTAACTGATCTGCTCTACCTGGATCTGAGTGACAATAAGTTGGACAGCCTTCCCCCTCAGATGAGGCGTCTGGTTCATCTTCAGACGCTCATTCTCAACAATAATCCCCTTATGCACGCACAGTTAAGGTGAGGCTGCGTTGCAGTTTATTTTCTGGAAGTCTCCATTAGAGTACACTCAGTGTGTGACTCACTGATGACCTCATTCACTGATAAGGTTCCTGCGAATGTTGTTTTGGGTTTGGTTTATGTTTCAACAGGCAACTTCCAGCAATGGTAGCCCTTCAGACCCTCCATTTAAGAAACACTCAGCGCACTCAGAGTAACATGCCAACAAGTCTTGAAGGCCTCACTCATTTAGCAGGTAATAAAAGTAAAGCTACTGCAACTAATACTGTGTGAAGGAAGATAAACAGGTCTGAGGATTTGTTTGTCAGTTAATGATAACTTTGTTAACAGATGTGGATCTGTCCTGCAACGATCTGACTCGGCTGCCGGAGTGCCTGTACTCCTTGGCCAGTTTAAAACGCCTTAATCTGAGTAGTAATCAGATCTCAGAGCTGTCACTGTGTATAGATCAGTGGACCCAGCTAGAGACTCTGAACCTGTCCAGGAACCAGCTCACGTCATTGCCCGTAAGTACTTTCATTCTGTTTTTTTTTTTTTCCTCCAAACTGGATATGTCTAGCTAACTGTCTGTCTGGCATCCATAGCTACAATTTACCACAATTCAGTAGAGCAGTGATCTAATCTAATCTTATCCAGAAAGAGCTGTAGGTTTTCATTCCAGCCGAGCAAAATCTACATCTAATCTAATCCAAGTTTACAAGGCTAGTCTTTAAAGACCAGGACCAAATGTTGTATCCTACCTTGTTGAAGTGGATGTTTTCTAGCCACACTGACCTTCTGGAAATAAAGTAATGCCTTCAGTGTTCAAACACGTCAGTCAGTCAGTTGTGTTGTGTTGTATTTTGGACATACAGTAATCTAATCATTAATCCTTACTGATTGGTCGATCTGATCTTTTGCAGTCTGCAATTTGCAAGTTATCCAAACTGAAGAAGCTGTACTTGAACTCAAACAAGCTTGATTTTGATGGAGTGCCATCAGGTGTTGGGAAGCTGTCCAGCCTGGTGGAGTTCATGGCAGCCAATAATAATCTGGAGCTTATTCCAGAGGGGCTGTGCAGGTAGGAAGTCATTGTACTAATAGAGATGTTCGTGGGACTTTTTTCTCCTCCTTAAATCCTTACTCGCACAGGAATTTTACCAATCCCTCCTGCTCCCACAGTTACTTTTGTTTGTGTTATTTTTCTAATTAACTTAGTTTATTCTGTTTATCAATGTGTAAACAGTAATTTAAATGATTTAATATGCTGGCTATGCATAATGAATGAATAGAGCCCAATTTACATCAGCCGTGATGAATGTGTTGTTTCCAGTAAGCTCCCATGTTAGTTCATTTGCCTTCATGAGAGTAAAAACCACTTGTTCCTGTGTTCCTTGTGTCAGCAGGATCCCAGTCCCCATGTTCACCTCTGCACTGTACTTCACTGGCGATTTGAAATTACAAATTATGTTAAACAATAATCGTTTTGTTCATCTATATGTATTTCAGGTGCTCAAAACTAAAGAAATTGGTTTTGAACAAGAACAGGCTTGTAACGTTACCAGAGGCTATCCATTTCCTCACTGATTTAGATGTAAGGTTTAAGAATATTTTTTAAAATGACACAGCTAAATAAATGAAATTTCACTCACTACTCACTACTCATGTTAATATTTTAATGTAGGTTTTGGATGTTCGTGAAAATCCAAACCTGGTTATGCCACCCAAACCAGTGGACAGGGGAGCCGAATGGTACAACATAGACTTCTCTTTGCAGAACCAGTTGCGATTGGCTGGTGCATCGCCAGCTACCGTGGCTGCAGCAGGTGGAGGTGCAGTAAACCACCTGTTGTTTTGATTTGTTCTAGTGAGATTCACATCGCCAGTTACAGGAATGATGTTCATATAATTCTCCTGTATTTTATGTTTCAGTAATATATTCACTCTTGAATGTAAACACATAAGATGGCATGATTCTAGTACTGTTTGAACAAGGCCATATAAAGCGTTGGTCTGTTACAGTGCATTTTTACGTATGTTACATGAATAGGAAATAGTCCAAGAGATACGATGGCCAGAAAGATGAGGTTAAGGCGACGGAAAGACTCCACGCAGGACGACCAAGCTAAACAGGTGCTGAAAGGCATGTCCGATGTAGCCCAGGAGAAGAACAAATCTATTCAGGTGAGGCAATATCCAAGTGCAGTTAGAGTTGCTGGCCTGTGACATTAACATGCTTGTACTGTAATACTTCCAAAAAAAAAAAAAAGTGGAGATACTGTACTACACAAGAGCCATAATTGCATTATATTATATCTCTTATTTAATCAGGAGAACGGTGATATGAAATACTCTGACCTGAAGTCCAAGCGCTGGGATAAGAGCCTTGAGAAGCCTCCACTTGACTATTCTGAGATCTTTATGGAAGATGTGGGTCAGGTTCCTGGAGTCACTGTGTGGCAGATAGAGAACTTCTTACCTGTTCAGGTGGATGAAGCTTTCCATGGAAAGTTCTATGAGGCAGATTGTTACATTATCCTGAAGGTAAAATTCATTTACATTTGTTTTTGATTTTGTTTTTGTGTCTCATGGATCTGATGTATTCAAAACTATTTGCTTATTTGCCTTATANNTATTTTCAGACTTTTCTAGATGACAATGGAGCGTTGACGTGGCATATCTATTATTGGATTGGTCAAGAAGCCACCTTGGATAAGAAAGCAGGCTCTGCTATCCATGCTGTTAATCTTCGCAACTTCCTGGGTGCTGAGTGCAGGACTATCCGAGAGGAAATGGGAGACGAAAGTGAAGAATTTACTGCGGTTAGTAGAGCACACGCATTAGATTCATTTTGTATTGCCTCGAGTTGATCATCATCAAAAGCAGCTAGAGGTGTGGGAAGAAAATATCAAGGCCACGCACTGATGAATTGTGCAGCATCTGTTCAAGTTATATCTGTTTTAAGAATCTCTCTATTTCTTTAGGTGTTTGACAACGAAATTTCCTACATAGAAGGAGGGACTGCCAGTGGATTCTACACGGTGGAGGATACACAATACCCAACAAGGTATTAAACTGAAACACAACAAAACACCGTAGCATCCTTCTGTTGCAGACACATTTATCTTTCCTTTTTTTTTTTTTGCGGACAGACTTTATCGTGTGTATGGGAAGAAGAACATCAGGTTGGAGTCTGTGCCTCTAAAGGCAGCCTCCCTTGATCCTCGGTAAGTCCGAGATAACGTCTAATCTGCCGAAATACATACAAAGTTGAGTAATCTCAAAAGCGTTAAAACATTTCTCTCTTTTACAAGGTTTGTTTTCTTGCTGGATGGTGGCCTTGAAATATACGTGTGGAGAGGAGCCAATGCCACCCTTAGCAGCACTACAAAAGCCCGGTATGTTGAGATTTTTTTTTTTAAACTCACTGACTAACTGCATTTTTTTTCCCCAGTGATTCACTGTAACATTTTGTACTGTCACTGGCATCTGAAGGTTATTTGCAGAGAAGATAAACAAGAATGAAAGGAAGGGCAAAGCAGAGATCACTTCATTGATGCATAATCAGGAACCTCCAGAATTTTGGGACATTCTTGGTGGACAGCCGGAAGAAATCAAGAAACACGTTCCAGATGACTTCTCTCCAGTTCGACCTAAACTCTACAAGGTACATGTCTGTCCCCCCCCTCCCCCAAGATAGATGATGATGGAGTGAAATGCGAATGTGTGAAAACTGATCTTATGTGCTCTAGGTTGGTCTGGGTTTGGGATATCTTGAACTTCCTCAAATCAACTACAAGCTTTCAGTTGAGCATAAGGACAAATTCAAACTGGATGTGCTTCCAGAGCTCAGACTGGTATGTGAAATAGTAAATACCAAGTATTCTTCAACTTAGATTTTTTTTTAAGTTGCAGGTTGGTTTCCTTTGAATGCACTCATCATAACTGATGTCCTCCTGTTGCAGCTCCAAAGCCTTCTAGACACTAAAGGTGTGTATATACTGGATTGTTGGTCTGAAGTGTTCATTTGGATTGGACGCAAGTCCCCTCGTCTTGTAAGAGCAGCTGCACTGAAATTAGGCCAGGAGCTGTGCAGCATGCTCCATCGACCAAAACATGCCATGGTCATCCGCAACCTGGAGGGCACCGAGTGCCAGGTAAGACATGCTTTGAAATGCAAGAACACTCTTTATCCAAAGCTTCTATTTAAATTTCTTTGTGCAATGTTAATGTTTGTGTTTCTCACACAAAATCTTTAAAATATCTATATGTTTCAGTGCTTTCTTGCCTTCTGACATGATAAATGACTCTAGATTAGGTTAAAAAATGTAACCTTTTTTTCTTTGTCTCTGTTTTTCTTACTAGGTTTTCAAATCCAAGTTCAAGAACTGGGATGATGTGCTGAAGGTGGACTACACCAGGAATGCAGAGAGTGTTAAGCAGAACGATGGCTTGTCTGGAAAGGTGAAGAAAGATGCTGAGCAAAAGAACCAGATGAAGGCTGACCTGACTGCCCTCTTCCTGCCCAGACAGCCACCTATGCCCCTTTCTGAGGTGAGGTCTCTATGTAATATGTAGTTCATTACGTTAAGTAAGCTTTGGTATGAAATTATCTCCCATACACAAGGTACTGCATGTATTTTCAAGTTAAAAATGATGTTTTGCGGGCTTCCGAGTGTCACAGCAGGAAAACTTGTCGCCCTATCGTCAAGAGATCACACGTTCAAATCCTGATGATGCCACAGCCGTCCGTGGCCAAGAGTCCAAGAGAGCACAGTTGGCCATGCCATGGTGGGAGCGGCATACTCTCTCTCTCTCTCTCTCTCTCTCTCTCTCTCTCCTGTCAACCAGAGCGATGCTAGTCAGTTGTGAGCGTCTGTGAGCTTATGTATGCGGAAGATTGGCCAAATTGGCCAAGACCAAACTAGGGAGAAAATGGTGGGGGGACAAATAAATAAATTGTGATTTACAACTGCAACCATAAAAACAGTTAAATGTCACTTTATGCTTAAGACAAGAGGAGACAATTTATGGGATAATATACAAATTTGTGATGCACTACTCGATCACTACTCAACACCAAGCAGCAAAATAGCTTCAGGGAGGTTAAGTTTATATGTTTGTTGTATTTTGTCAGGTACTGGCATAACTCATCATTTTATCAAGGTGTACTAGTGTTTCTCCAATTAATTTGTCTTTGTTTTCTGTGTTCTGAGTGGCTCACTGTAATTATTTTACAGGCTGAACAAATGATGGAAGAATGGAATGAGGATCTGGATGGTATGGAGGGATTTGTTTTGGAAGGGAAAAAGTTTGCCCGGCTGCCAGAGGAGGAGTTCGGTCACTTCCACACACAAGACTGCTATGTGTTCCTCTGCAGGCAAGTGGTACCTGGATAGCTAACCTTGTGGAAATTGAGGATTTGCCTCTTGGTTTTTCTTTCTCTTAGTTGAATCTATTCCTTATCTGAGCCACATTGGCTCCAGTTAGCTGGACTATATGTGAAATCCTGTTGGTTTGTTTATTGTGAGGCCACAATCGATATTAATATAACACGATCATAACATGAACATAGAGGGGTTCGTGTACTTTACAAAAGGTCCTTATATACCCGTCCCAGGTACTAAGCTGTAATGAAATAATTCATTTAGTTATTCAGAATGTCGACCTGTAGTCATGGTGGTAGCTTTCAGCCGGGACAGTATTTCCCGAGTATGTCCATTCTGTATGTAAGTAATGTGCAGTATGATATTTCCTTCATTCATTTAAAAACGGCTGATTGACATTCATCTGTCTTCATGTTGCTTTGCAGATACTGGGTGCCGGTTGAGTATGAGGAAGATAAAGATAAAGAAAAAGAGAAAGGTGAAGAAGGAGAAGGAGATGATGAGGACAAACAACCTGAAGAGGACTTCCAGTGCGTGGTTTACTTCTGGCAAGGTCGTGAGGCTTCAAACATGGGCTGGCTTACATTCACATTCAGCTTGCAGAAGAAGTTTGAGAGCCTTTTCCCTGGCAAACTGGAGGTACAATTTCTTAGTTGTCAGTAATGTACTTTGTTCAGTTCTGTTGGATAAAAAGTGGTCCAGAAAGCTATAATTGTCACGGTGTACACCATCCAGGTTGTGAGGATGACCCAGCAGCAGGAGAACCTCAAGTTCTTGTCACACTTCAAGAGGAAGTTCATTATCCACAAAGGGAAGAGAAAGCTTAAGGTGGACAATGTGCAGCCCAGTCTGTACCATATCAGGACAAATGGCAGTGCACTCTGCACCAGGTTACCATTCTATTCAAAACACATCAAAATGTCAAATAGTGTTTTAATATTCATTTAATGTTAAAGGACTAACATGATGATTTATACTTTTCTTTTCCGTAGAACTATCCAGATTACGACTGACTCCAGTAACCTTAACTCTGAGTTCTGCTTCATACTGAAGGTAAAGTTCTGGAGCTAAATGCAAAGGTGCCAACATGCCCAGGTTTTTTTTAAAATTATTATTAAACCCCGGTGCAACAGCAGTACAAGGGCCACCTGAAAGCTACCCATTCCCATTTACTCAGCTTAAACAGCAGTCACATGAAACCTGATTAAAATTCCCCCAGTGGAAAAAGCAATTCACTGAAGGGGAAAAGATGCAGGAAGTCCGTCACTAGTTCCCTTTGTTTATAAACATGTGAGTCACAGATGTTGGACGAGTCAGCTGTTTAGGTGGCTCAGATAGGTCACATTGACTTTATTTGGGTAAACATTTACCTGTGAATTCACAAGCCTCGGTCTTGCGAGCCAATAGAAAACAAGAAGGCGAGACTGTGGTCTCTTAGTTGTAAAATTCCTCAGAACTTGCACACTGTTGATGCGTGCAGATTGACAGTGTCATGTGATCGGTCTGCGTGCTACCGAAAAAGCCCTGCTGGATGTGAGTGGGGGAAATTGAAATTGATTGACCGTGTGTAAAAAGGGTTGACGGGTCGTTCAGTCTTCATGGAGCTCGGATCGTGCATAGCGGCATTGTCATGCTGGAACAGGTTTGAGCCTCTTAGTTCCAGTGAAGGGAAACTGTAAAGCTACAGCATACGAACACTTTCTACACAATTCTGTGCTTCCAACTTTGTGGAAACAGTTTGGGGAAGAACCACATATGGGTGTGATGGTCAGGTGTCCACATACTTTTGGCTATATAG
>CM074967.1:13715898-13742798 GCA_037577455.1 Pangasius macronema | reverse complement strand
CTCAGAGAGCTCTTTGGATCTCACCATGGTGATACCTCTCACTTCAACAATTAAGAGCAAACCAAACTAAATGTCTGGGGTTTAAATAAGGCAAGCCTCCTTCAAAATGCTCTGTAACGATGTTCTAATAATTTGCACCTGTAAGTAATTTTAGCCAATTTAAGTACAAATAAATGTGGGGGTGTCCTTACTTTTTCCTCCAAGAAATTTTATGTGTATATATATGCAAATGATACATGAAACTACTGGATAAACCAGAACTGTAATTGAAGTCAATAACTGATGTTGTGTTTTTCATTCCAGGCTTTCATTCACTGCACTTAGATATTAACAATTTTTTACATGCTGAGAAACAAAGGTTAAATCTGGAACCTGGAAAAAATCTGTCTGGTCCCTTACAGGTTCTGTATAGAAACCTACAACAAAGGTTTTCCCGATCAGAGCTTTGGAAAGCTAACAACATATAGTTATCCAGAGAACTCCTCAAATACACTATTCTTAGTATACTAAGAATAATAATTCTATAACAAGTTTAATAATAATAATAATAATAATAATAATAATAATAATAATAATAATGTTTTATTTGTATTGTTGCTTTGTTTAGTAAACTGAATAATAAAAGGACAATAATTGAATAATTGAGTACATGTACTCAAGGAACCTCAATTATTTTCCTTTTATTATGTACAAGTATACTATATATTGGTATACTATCCCAATATACTATGTACAGGTCCACAACATCCCAGTATACTATGTACAGGTATACTACATCCCAGTATACTATATATTGGTATACAATCCCAGTATACTATTTACAGGTATACTACACCCCAGTATACTATATATTGGTGTACAATCCCAGTATACTATGTACAGGTATACTACATCCCAGTATACTATATATTGGTTTACTATGCCAATATATTATTTACAAGTATACTACATCCCAGTATACTATGTACAAGTATACTACATCCCAGTATACTATATATTGGTGTACAATCCCAGTATACTATTTACAGGTATACTACACCCCAGTATACTATATATTGGTGTACAATCCCAGTATACTATGTACAGGTATACTACATCCCAGTATACTATATATTGGTTTACTATGCCAATATATTATTTACAAGTATACTACATCCCAGTATACTATGTACAAGTATACTACATCCCAGTATACTATATATTGGTATACAATCCCAGTATACTATGTACAGGTACACAACATCCCAGTATACTACATATTGGCATACAATCCTGATTATATTATTTACAAGTATACATAAATGTCCATATGATAGCATCATATTATTATTGTTATTATTGCAAAATAACAACGAAACAAATCATTTAACTTATATACTACATCCCAGTATACTACGCACAGGTATACTATCCCAATATATTATGTACAGGTATACTACATCCCAGTATACTATATATTGGTATACTATCCCAATATGCTATGCACAGGTATACGACATCCCAGTATACCATACACTGGTATACCATCCCAGTATACTACGCACAGGTATACTATCCTAGTATACCAAGTATAAGAATACTACATCCCAGTATACCATGTACAGGAATACTACATCCCAGTATAGTCTATGTATTGGTATAGTATCCCAGTATACTATATACCTGTAAACTCTATCCCAGTATACTATGTAGATCCTGGTACATTATAGGCAACTATATACCAATATACTATGCAAGTGTTGTTACAGTATACAATATAAGTCTTTTTCTCAGACAATTTTCTAAGACTGATCAGAAGCATAGTAGCCTAACTGGTGATACAGGCGGAGACTGTGATGCTCTCCGCAGAGCCAGGTGAGGCAGCCTCTACTGGCCTTTTTCCTCACAGCGACATTATGACTTCTTATAAAAGCCTCGTTTTGAAGAACAGGCCTGGCGCACCAGCTATACAACAGCTCATTCGTAGCCTTTTA
The DNA here is from genome assembly GCA_037577455.1 of Pangasius macronema. Taxonomy (NCBI): domain Eukaryota; kingdom Metazoa; phylum Chordata; class Actinopteri; order Siluriformes; family Pangasiidae; genus Pangasius; species Pangasius macronema. The sequence continues at coordinate 13,740,825 of CM074967.1, read as the reverse complement.
TAAGGGATATCAGATCAAATGAACAAGATTATATCATAGCATTCTGTGGTGCCAGTGAGATATTAGACTCACAGAGCAGAAATCACGCGCACTCGAGTCACTACAACGTCCATGGTATCAATACGTCAACATTTTTACGCAGCGAAAAACAGCGCATCCCAAACAGGCTTCAGATATTACAGTATTCATGAAACTGCTCATGGAATCATATACACCCCATGCACCGTAAGGGATAAACGCTATAATAAATGAAATAAACGCTGTGCCCGATTTGTGCTCGGTTGTTCTTATTACGCGTATTAATGAGACGCGTTATAACCACAAACCACGCTGAATTAGACTCACCCATGCTAATATCCTAAGAATGGTCTGCGGCTGTTGTATAAAATTGAAGGGGTCGAATTCAGCCCCAGCTCTTCCAGCACCGAAAGACCCCACTCCGTCCAAAAAGGGGGGGAAGACGATAATAAGTCCAACTTCCGACACGCCCAGCTCTACCTATGTGTGAACGCGCGTGCGCGCGACACACACACACACACACACACACACACACACACACACACACACACACACACACCAGGTCTGCTGCGACACTCTCAACAGCAGCATCTACAGGCAGCAGTATGCTCTTCTCACTAGAATAACACTTTATTTGGCCAAATAATCTGGAATTATGATACACTATATGACCAAAAGTAAGCTCCACTCTTCTGGATCATCTATCTTATACACATCTATCTTATACACAATATTTTTGTAAACACCTGACCATCACACCCATATGTGCTTGTTGAACGTCCCATTCCAGATTTAATCCCCTCTTTGCTGTTATAATAAGCTCCACTCTTCTAGGAAGGCTTTCCATTCAGCTACAAGAGCTTTAGTGAGATCAGGTGCTGATGTTGGGTGAGGAGGAACTGTTCCAGTTCATCCCAAAGGTGAGGTGGAGGTTCTTCCACTCCAACCTTGGCAAGCCATGTCTTCATGGAGCTCACTTTGTGCACAGGGGCATCGTCATGCTATTTATATATATATATATATATATATATATATATATAAATTCTGTACAAATGTGTGCTTCCCACTTGGCAACCATTTGGGGAAGAACCACATGGGTGTGATGGACAGGTGCCCATAAACCTTTGCCTGAATAATGTATTTAAATTTTACTGCCAGCATAAGATAGGAACTTATTGGCTACTTTATAAGTTAAACCTATACATAGAATAAATTTTTAGACATACCCCAGTGAAAATTTCATTCTGGACTGATCAGCTACCAAAACGCAGGCAGAGCTGGTCAAACCTGCAGAACACCTTTGACCAGCTGGTAAGCTATCTTCCAGCTTGACTAAATTGATTAATATGTTTTAGATAGTTTAATTGTTATTTTCTTCCACATTTTGCAATAGGATTTCGATTCTTAAGGTAAGGATTCAATAACTGACGTATAGTTATGGTGATGTTATACTATGTCAAGTTCTTCATGACAAAACAGGAAAAAACAATTATAATTTAAATATTAGAATTATAATCCATAATAACTGAGTCATGATTGTTGACTTTTAAATCAATGCATCAATCCAAATTGTCCGATAGTTACACACCTATTATGTAGCATTAGTAACAGTAGATCAGAAACTTTATGAAATTTTCTGAATCAGGTTCAGTGACACTGATGGGATTTTTAAACACCTCACTGTTTAGTTGTAAATAATCCCCATAGCCATACTCCCAACTCTAGTGGAAAGCCTTCCCAGAAGAGTGGAGCTTATTATAACAGCAAAAGGGGGAATAAATCTGGAATGAGATGTTCAACAACCACATATGGGTCAGGTCCACAAACATTTGGCTATATAGTGTATCTTATCCAACCATGAATAAACATTTGAAATGTTCATAAAATGTTTCAGGGTGGGGCACAAAATCAAAATTTCCTCTAGCTATGCCTAAGACCTATATGGTAGGTGTACTAGATAAAATGGCCAATAAATAGATAGATACAACGAAGGTATCTAATATGTCCCTTGATCTTATTTGTGTCTTCATATGATCAAATGCAGCTGGCCTTTATAACATTTGATTTTAAGTGACTCAGTGCATTTCCTTTAGTGCAAAATTGTTACCTTGAGGAAGCTGTAGTAATAGCATGTTTAGGTTTATTAACATCATTACTGCTTTGAATTAGAAACAGACATGGTACAATAATAAAATATGAATGATGATATATTAGGCAAAAGAGCAGTACATTACACACTACACACAGTAAGCCACAAAAAAGGAAAGTTATAGGTCTGTTTTAATTTCCTCTGTGAATTGATTTGGCTTGGGCTTCACAACAGCCGTCAATCACAAGAGCCGTCTTTCCAGCCATCTCTCCACCTCTCGTCCACTTTGCTGCAGTCGAATTCTGGCTTTCCCAACCGGACATTGATGCCATTATGGAGATGACAAAGCCATTGTGAGAGATGGTGACGGCTGCTGGTGTCTGGCTGGTTGGTTTTCAATCTGACAAGAGATTTTAATGCGCTCAGGGAAAGAAAACACTTAATGCAACATGTAAGGCTAATGAATTAGATGTCCACTTTTGGTTTAATATTATTGTATTAATATTAATTGTAATACTGTAATCTGTGTTTCTACAACTTTTCAATTTCAGTATTCCATACTTTTTCCATGTATTCCGTGGATTCATTGAACTGTGTTATAATCATCTGAGGAATAATTAATACAGATCCATCGTTACTTTAAAAACAGTGATACGAGTGTAATATTCTAAACTACTAAAATAACTTTTGTGTACTGAGGAGGTCTCAAATACTCACTGGTCCATGCTTATTATTTCAGTTAGGCTTTTTTTTTTTTTTTGCATTGGTTATATGAGGTTTTGCTCAACGTTCTCATAGACTGAAACTGTTAAAAAGTGGAGATTGTCTGAAACTAATGAAATCATGAGGAATTTAAAATCTCAAGTGTAACCGAACAGTTTATACAAATCCTGTAATGAAAGAATAATTAAAAAAGTAATAAAGTCTGAAAATAAAAACAAACATTCTCCTATATGTTTAATTCTAGTTTTTCCATACTTTTCCAGACATGCTTACATAATAACTCAATGATATAAGAATTCTCAGAAAAACAGTACACATCATAATTCTAATACTTCATTTTTAAAAAGATTTTAATTTAGACCCCACAAGGGTTCTTCAGTATTTCCCTTTAGGGGAACACTTAAAAGTTTCTATATCCCTGGAGGAGCCCCTATTTTCAAGAGCGTAGGCCATCCTTTTCAATTATCTAATCCGGTGCTTCTCAATCACGGTCTTGGAGGTTTTCTCTCCTCTGACTCACCAGGTTCTACCCAGGGTTGTTAATTATCTGATGAGCAGAATCAGGCATTGGCTTGAGGGAAAACACCCAGTTGTGCAGTGTGGTAATATTCCAGGACCAGTATTGGTCCAAGGAAGTGTTGGCTTAATAATTATTGTCCTACTGACTGGAAGATCATGAGTTCAAATCCCAGCACTATCAAACTCCCACTGTTGGGTCCTTGGTACAAGACACTGTACTCTCACCTGCTCAGCTGTGCTTCAGCCAAATGAGTTACATGTTAAATGATTGAGGAAAAACTTTTCTAAACAATATAATGATACTTACCTGGCTCTTAGGTCTTCAGCACATTCTTCACATGGGAAGAATTTTGAAAACAGTTTGATGAATTGTGTCATCTCGTCTTGTTGTGTTTTGGTGGGTGTATCAGGGTAATAAGCTGCCATAGTGTGGAGAAAAGACCAGGAACTCCTCCCCAGTTCCTCTCTGTCCAGGGGACACTCCACAGGTTTCTCATTCTCCTCATGGTGAAAAAGAGAAAACTATCTTTTCAGGTGATTCTAGTGTAGTCTTATCTAAACTACGATCAGTCTACAGATTGTGTCTACAGTTTAGAGACCTGATCCATAAAGCACTTAGTGATATATGTCTGATCACATTACTTAACCAGGGACTGAGAAGTGGTTGAGGTCTTAGATTATTGCTAGATTATTGTAGATTCTTAAACACATGTCAAGGTGATCAGTTAAGGTGAGATTTGCTCACCTGTGGTGTGACTGTAGACGCCTGTTTCTTCTGAGACTTCATCCATGATTTAAAGTCTGAGCACGCTCTGCAGGGCTTCTCTTTCGTCCCTCTGCCGACTCCCTGCTCTTTTCCTGAACTTTCCTCAGATGGATTTCCAGCTACAGGGAATGGGAAGCCCTCCATGCTAGAGTAATTTCAGATTATATCCAGGCTGACGGCGCTGCCATGTTTTTAGTACCTACATAGATATGCATCATGGGATTGCTCACGACTTCCTTTAGTAATATTTCAAAAGATAATATTGTCTCATTTGGTTACCTTATTAGACACATCATCTACACACAACAACGTTTCAGCTGTTTGACTCTTCCACATCCGCATGTGCATATAACATTTCGTTTGAAATCAGCTAGTGAATTTGTCAACCTGGAACTACAGCGCCGCAAAGCCGTTTCCACCCGGGCGATGTTGTGAGCTGCACCACTGCCTCTTTTTCGGGTGGTGGTGACGTCATCACCTGGTCATGCTGCAGACTTCGATTTGTTCGAAACAGTTATTTTTACAACATTTCTTGTGCGTGAGTGTTTGTATGTGATACAAACGACACGTTCCTGTTTTGTATGTTAATTTATGTGTCTATTGTTTGGTTGTTTTGGTTGCTAAGGTGGTTCATGAGTTGCTAAAAAAGAAAACCTACTTGCTAGTTTTGCTAGCTAGCCACAGAGCAGATTATGGCTGTTCATCTAATACTAGGTTTCATGTCATTATCATTTTCACAGGTTGCCTGTTTCTGAAGGCCTCGTGCTTGTGGGACGATGGGTATTCTGGAGAAGATAGCCGAGATTGAGCGAGAAATCGCTCGAACTCAGAAAAACAAAGGTAGATAGCTTCATTAGGTACTATAGACACACATCTGGTTCATTATAGCTCAGCATGGTCTATGAGAGCGCCTGATGTGATGAGATTAGAAAGCCATATTTATTGTTTGAGAGTTAGAGAGAGGAGAGGAGAGGAGAGGATTTAAACTGAGGTTTAGGGGAACGTGGCAGTCTTAGCTGTTTCATGAGGAGCAACACAATTTGGAACAGTATTGCTTAATTACTGTAGGTGGAGTTCTCACTGAGTACTGACACTGACTGTTCCTGTCCTACAGGCTTAATACTTTTGAGTTTCTTGGTTTGTCAGGTTTGGCTGACAATGTTCTGATCATATCTAGTATCTTTCGGCAAAGAAAGCCTTTAAACTATCCAAATGAACACTAGGATCTTCATACCACTTTTGAATATCGTTCATAGATCATGAATGCTCTGGTCATTCAGACTATGAAACAGCAGGAACAATTGAAACGTACTTGTGAAATAGAGCAGGACCAGAACGAACGTGGCTTAAATGTGCAACGCTTGATGAAGTCAGAGACTCAGATGATCAGAGTAGAATGGGAGGAGTTGAGGGAGTTGGTGTAGGTAGTAGATGTCAAGTGGAGTTCTGTCAGAATAATCTTTCAGATCAAACAGTTACCAGTTACATGGATATAAAAAAAAAAAAAGATTGATGGAAATTTTAAAACATTTCAAATGCACTCTGTTGTAACAGTTCACATACTCTGGTTATTCATGTTAACCCCTTAATCTCCGTCACTATCTGCTTCTAATCTGTCTTCAACTTGTTTGCAGCAACCGAGTACCATCTTGGTTTGCTAAAAGCCAAGCTCGCCAAGTACAGAGCCCAGCTTCTGGAGCCTTCGAAATCAGCCGGAGCCAAAGGTGAAGGCTTTGATGTTATGAAATCGGGTGATGCCAGGGTTGCTCTTATTGGATTTCCATCAGTTGGCAAGGTAATGATGGTGTAATTTGCACGACGCTGTAATCCTATAACCTTAACACAGCGTGATATCCAGTCCTTTACAAACTGACCTGTCTTTTACAGTCCACCTTTCTGAGCTTAATGACCTCAACAGAAAGTGAAGCAGCTTCATATGAGTTCACTACACTGACCTGCATCCCAGGTGTTATTGAGGTAGAGATTTCTATTGTATTGTATTTCTTTACTTCCAATGCATTAACTGGGTATTTAATTTGAATTTAAAATATTAATTCATTTTTAAAAAACTTTAATCATTCATGACATCTTCCACCAGTATAAAGGTGCCAACATACAGCTGCTGGATTTGCCCGGAATCATTGAAGGAGCAGCTCAAGGTATATGATTTTTTTAGAGGCTAATATAACCTTTTGTTTATACCGCTCTTCCTCGCTTTTAATACATTACTGATGTTTTCAAAGGAAAGGGTAGAGGCAGACAGGTCATAGCTGTAGCCAGAACAGCAGATGTTGTTATCATGATGCTGGATGCAACCAAAGGTGACGTGCAAAGGTAAGAGTTCTGTCTTATGAGCTATAAAATCAGTTTAGCCTCTGTGTCTGTGAACGTTCCTTACATATTCTTTCTTTTAGGGAGCTTCTGGAAAAAGAGCTTGAATCTGTCGGGATTAGACTCAACCGGTCCAAACCCAATATTTACTTTAAGGTGCGTCTTCTTTCTGACCAATCACATGAACATTTAGTGTGTTGTAGGTAGATTTTTACCAATCTGATGAAAATTGATACCTTCAGTCATAAAAGGATCTTTTTCTCCTCTTTCTAGCCTAAGAAAGGTGGAGGTCTGTCCTTCAATTCGACAGTTCCTCTGACACACTGCTCTGAGAAGCTTGTGCAGCTCATTCTTCATGAGTATAGTATCCTTTATCAGCTTTGCCTTAACTGGACCTTCCTTGGCACATATGTTTGTGGAAAGGATATTCCCTTAACCTGATTTTTTTTTAGAAATCTTCAATGCTGAGGTTTTGTTTAGAGAAGACTGTACATCAGACGAATTTATTGATGTCATTGTGGGCAACAGAGTGTACATGCCTTGTTTATATGTGAGTATCAGTCTGCCTCTGTGAGATTCGTCTTCTTCACTAACCATTCCCTTTTAATTGTCTCACTACATTATATGGAAAATAACTTGATGGAAAGGCTCTGCAAGTGGAATTCTCTCTGCTTGAAAATTTACAGGTGTACAACAAAGTGGATCAGATTTCGATAGAAGAAGTAGACCGTCTCGCCCGTCAGTCCAACAGTGTGGTGATCAGCTGTGGCATGAAACTGAATCTAGACTACCTCCTGGAGCAGCTGTGGGAATACCTGGCTCTGATCTGTCTCTACACTAAGAAGAGAGGAGGTAAGTTTCGAACGGTTCAGAGATAGAAATCATCTTTTACATCATACAAAAATGTACCAAAGTAGCAATAATTCTATTGCATTATTCATTATAGCGATGCATGAAGAGAGAGATTTTTGGTATTCAATTGTTGTGATGTTTAGCCGTGTTGTCATAATTGTGTACCGAGTTGAAAAATATGTGGGAATTAGTACTAAATAGTAACATACTCCATTAAAATTAATAAGAGTACTCTCATTTTTATTTCCTGCCTCAATATTGAATATACCAGTCATAAAAGGCATCGTGGTAGACGTCTGACACCCACCAAAACATCCACATCTGCTGTTTTTCTTTCCTTTCTTTCTTTTCCTCTTTGTTGTCAAACAGAACGGCCAGATTTTGGAGACCCAATCATCATGAGAAGAGGTGCATCAGTAGAACATGTGGTATGGCATTATTGTTATTTAAAAGCGTATCTACACTAACCGGCCACTTTAATAGGAACCTGTACTTCTGCATATTCATATATCCTGCCAATCATATGGCAGCAGCGCAGTACATAAAATCATGCAGATACAGGTCAAGAGCTTCAGTTATCAGAATTGGGGAAAATGTGAACTTGGTAACATTGACCGTGGCTTTGATCAGTTAGTCAGTGCCCACTGAAGCCTCAGATTCCTGTTCTTGGCTGGGAGGAGTAGAAACCAATGTGGTCTTGAAGGCCTGTGTCCTGCAGGCTACCTGCCTCAAGGTTTGTTGTGTTCTGAGCTGCTTTTCTGTTCACCACAGTTGTAAAGAGTGGTTATTTAAGTTACTATAGACTTACTGTCAGGTCAAAACATCTCTCATTAGCAAGTCGTTTCCCCCTGCAGAGATGCTCCTCACTGGATGTTTTTTGTTGTGCATTAAAATCCCAGGAGATCAGCAGTTTCTGAAATATTCAAACTGGCCCATCTGGCATCAACATCCATGCCACAGACAAAGTTAATAAGATTGCGTTTTTCCCCATTGTGATGTTTGATGTCAACATTATTGTATTAACCGAATCTCTTGAACTGCGTCTGCATGGTTTTATATGCTGTGCTGCTGCCACATGATTGGATAATTGCATGAATGTGCAGGTGTTCCTAATAAAGTGGATAGTAGGAGTATACGCATCTCCTATGACACAGGACAAAGAATTCAGTCTAAGAATTTTGTTCTTGTTTTTTAGTTCTAACTATTTAGAAGATGATAGCTCATGACGCTACAGTTTAGACCAGGATCATTTTACTTTAGCAGTTAAGAAAACTGTAGAAAAAGTAAAATATTGTAAACCTGCATCATGCTTAGAGAGAATCCCTTGTGCTGTATGTTTTAAGATGTGTAGTGTTTTCTTTTCCAGCTTTCTTAGAAATAATACCAGTGTTTAACATGGTCTGTTATTTCCTGCTCTTTCCAGTGCCACAGAATCCACAGAACGTTAGCCAGCCAGTTCAAGTACGGACTTGTCTGGGTAAGTTTGCTCTTCAGAAGTTAAAATGCTACAGAATGCCTGTGACGAACAGTTTACAGAAGACTTTTCTGTTTTTTGCGCTGTCCAGGGAACGAGCACGAAGTACAGCCCGCAGCGAGTGGGACTGACGCACGTTATGGAACATGAGGATGTAATTCAGATTGTGAAGAAATAATCTCATGTCTTCTATCATGGAATCATTGTACAATTACAAAAGATGACATTTTTACCCTATTCACGACTGCTTGATGCATTTCCTTTACCCAGGTGACATTGAAAAGAGCCTTTACTGAGCATTTTTGTTAAACAAAACAAAACGAGGATGGGTTGCAAATGTAGAGCCCATATAAAACAAAGCAGAAGTGTTTCATGGTTTTATCTTCAGTATTCTGATCGGGATATTGTAATTATACATATAAACTGACTCATGCATGCAACCTGGGTTTGGCAACAGGTTGAGATTTTTTACTGCGTACAAACCAGTACTCCTGTCGAATAAAAAATCATGTCAGATTGAAAGCAATAAAAACGAATGACTTAAAAGGTTCAGACACTTGTCAATAGATTAAAAGGGATTTCAGAAAAGCTGATTGTCTTCGATGAATGAAAGACTAATAAGACATTTTGTGAAATGCGTCTGGCTCAAAGGAACTCGGTTCATACGACTGAAGCTTGTCAGATCAGTAACTGCAGGGGAAGTGGCTTTCCCTGGGTAATGTGATAATTTTGTGCGAGATATTCCTTTTTCATCTTCTTCTTAACGATATTTTGTATATGTAGCCATTTTAAGCTTAATGTGCATTAGATAGCAATTAAAACAGACTACAAAGAAGAGAAACATTACTAGTCTTGGATGCTGTTATAGGAGTACAGATGAAAATGTGCTTGAAGTACACTAATTAATACAGCACCAGTATTTGTTGCCGTAGGTTTCAATGCCTGTATTATTACGTTAAAGCCTTATGTGCTGGGCTGCTGGTTTAAAATTTCTCATAAGGGTAATGACAGAGAGTTTGTATCAGGGCTTGTCTAAAGTTTAAAAGGATAAAGATATTTTATTTTCTTAACCACCACTTTAGCAGTGAAATGACTTGTGCATCTACAGAAAATACAGTTGTTCAGACTTCAGATATGGAAAATGTAGCTTTCAGTTTGACTGTAATGTTACTGTTCGACTCATGGGCGCTATTGTACTTAATTGTACACTTACAAGATGCCAACTGTTACCTTCCCTTTATTCATCTGAAAACCTAGAGCTGCTGCTTCTATTCATTAGTGAAAACTAGTATAATAGACATCATTAAATATGTATGTGGAGGCACTCGGGGCATACAACACAGCGAGCAAGTGTGGCATGGGGAGTTATCAAAACTCTTAAGCAGGACCACCCCAGGCCTTGGGTCGTCTCCTGTGAAATAAATAAGGATAAGCGAAATGGAGAGACTTTGTTTTGGAATTACTTGAGGAGCAGCGTTATCCTGTTCACCACAGTGAAGGTAAGAGGGTTTGATGCTGCTCTGAGAACCACACTACAGGTTTGGATATTTGATGCTGGAACCATATGGCACAACTTGATGGGTGTGTGGCGTGAATACACCTGTAGCTTTTGCTAAACTAAACTTCAGTAGCAAAAGTGTTTCATAAACCCCGATCTTGGATGATGGTGGTGTACAGGTGGAATATCTTGTTTAAAAATAATGATTATTTCTATTCCTTATGGATCTTTGATATGGTGTAGTCCTCTTTCTTCTTGCTTATATCTACCTCAGTGGTAGGAATTTAAAGTGATGGAAATCATTCATGTTTTGAAAATTGTGCCAGTTGAAATCTATCTTTTCCCCTCAAAAGTGAAATGTTTTATATAGTTTTTGGGACAAAGTGAAATGTTCTCAGGATAGATTTTCAGTTTTTGGGCCATTTGTGATTGGTGATTTATTCTACATTCAGGAGTGTAACTTATGATTTAATGAATGTCTTCTTAACTAATAAGAATGATATTTGTAAATGTATACACTTCAGTCAGACCTCTGTAGCACTTGATATTTTGTAAACAGGCTTTAGAAACCACCTTAAAAACTTAAGTACTTAAGTACTGCTTATCTGATGTTTTATCAGCCAAATGTGCCATTTGATGCAATTTTCACAAGCCCCACTAACATTATATGGTGGTTTTTATTTTAGATATTGCATTGTTGCTGAGGTTTTATAACCTGCACAATCATGTTGCCTGTACAGTATTGCACTGTAGAACTTTGCTGCCATCTACTGCAAAAAAAAAATAAAGTGCTGATGGTGATAGACTTTAACTTGATAAAGACACAATACCTGGACAAGGTTAATAAAAGACTTGATGATAAATGTCTTTATGTTCAGAAAACATGCTTAAAAATATTTTTTAACAAGTTAGTACTTAATATTTCCTCTTATTTGTTCTTACCTTTGAAGTGAGCAGTCTGATCCTGGCTGTTTATCATTTAGGCCAGCTTGAATTAAGCTTAAGAGCCATTGTTTATGACAGATACAGTATATATTTTGAGTGTCACGTTAGGTCTAGCCAGAATTATTAATACTAATCAATTACAGATTGTCACATTTTGCTTAATCAGTATTGATCAAATTTAGTAGAATGTTTAGCAATACCTATAGATGGTTACTTAAATCCTGAGGGAGACCACAGAAATAAGTGTTGGAGCCATTTATTTGTTTGGCAGCACAATCGGAACATTTTATGAGTTGTCTGATGCAGTAAACAGCGAGTGACAGTCTGTGGAAATATAATTCTCAATACAACACAGTATGTGGTCAGTGGTGGGACCTTGGGCATCTATTCCTCCACCCTTTTTATGCGCAATCCTCTAATCTTAATTTATTATCAAGCTCTAATTTTAGGTGAAATGATATATGATATGATGACATATATACTGTTGAGAGTATTTACATGTATTATTTTCTTGTCATGTTGCTGCTTTACATCCACAAGGTTGTGTATGCAGGAATAAATGTTGTATTAGGAAGAAATAGGAATAATTATTGAATTCTTTATTATTTATTTACTATAAAAATGAAATTGTTTTTGACTTTAATACAGTATGTGTTTCATTAATTTGGACTTGAATGCTGAATGCTGTATCGAGCCCAATATGGGCTTGAATGCTGTATTGTTGCTCAAACTACAGTCTATAAACGCAACACAAGCACATGGAAGCAACACAGAAGAACGTTTCACATTATATAATGTGTGATGTGATGTATCAACACCTGATAATATATATATATATATTCATTAGTAATCAACCAATAAAAATAACATGGAAACAATGTGTAACTGGTTTAATGTACGTAACTGGCTTTGCATCCGTGTATGGCAAAGATCAATGTTTAGTTTTAGTTTCACACATTTGAGCTACTGCATGAAATTCAAGACAGAGTTTCCCCATAGCACTTGACTGGAACCCGACACCTTGGCTTTTGGCTGAGGTAAATAGCTAAGTCTATATTTGGACTAGATGATTTTAGGATTTTCAGCTCTGTCTTGAATTTCATGTAATAGCTCAAATGTGTGAAATAAAAACTAAACATTTGTCTTTAAAATCCTGGATGTTTAGTACTAGTCCATATTTATATCTGTAGTATATTAATGTAATTCTATATTTAAACAGAACAAGCTAATGGGAGGTGTTTCATACTTTAGTACTACTGCAATGTCACAATAGTGACAATAATCAAACGAATGGTCAGTGAACTTTCTGGAATAAAACCAGACAAAGAAAGATTACTGTAGATATATTTAGAGCTTTTTCAATTAATATTTCATCATTCCTTAGTAAGCTGAATACAGCCATTAATAATTCATTACTCCCAGTGCCACGAACTCTTAGAATATTAACCTATCATCAATGAATTAATACAAATCCCTAAATAAAACTTTTAAACTAAACTAAAAATTAAACAGCAACAACAACAACAGCAAAATATTTCTGGCAACACCTTAATAACAAGAGCACAAAGCAGTGATAACCAAACTCAAGCAAGGTCTCCAGAGCTCTCTTTCTGACCAAACTGAAAAAAAAAAAAAAATAGAAGTTAAGTAATGTATTAAAATATGTGTGTAAGGATATATTTTAAGCATTGCTTTTTTTCATAGTATGTGACAATTGTAATGTATTTGCGATTTTATTTTCTGAACATAGAACAATAAAAGTTATGCTCACGACAGATAATTAGATCACTTTTTTTTGTAATATGGTAAAACATATGTGTACAAATCATACATCTTTCTATACAAAGCATTAAAAATATAAAACAAAAAGAAAAACAACAAGCATTTACCTCAGTAAAAGACTGTAATGCCAAAATACATAATTATGTATTTATTTGTTTGGTATTTTCACTCACCATCTAAGCTGGATAATATTTCTCTTTACTCTGCATCACAGCCATATTCTTCTGCTCTTTGGGAATGTTTCTCAGACAGTTTAGTAACAGCTCACTGAACTGCATAATTTATACAGGAATGAACCAAAGAGATAATGTTACTCTAAGTGAGTGTAGTTGATACATTTAAGGTGCCCTTTCCAACTATAACAGGGAGCCCTCGCATACTTTCAGACACGTTTCCAGACTTTTGCAAGAACACTATCTGAGACTCGCCAAGGACAAGTATTTGACGGGAGTACCTTTACGAAGAGAAAATTCAAAGAGCTACAACAACAAAATTCAAAGAGCTACAATGACAAAAGGATTCTAATGCAAAGGTCATCCTTCCTGTGGGAAATCTTTTGCTAAAATCAGCACAACAGCTAAAGGATAGAATCGTTTCGATTGGACATTTCTTAGATATAGAGGAATATAACCATGCAAGGTAGAGTCCTGAATGAGTGTACTATTTGCGGTGTTGAAGAAAACATGCTTCTGATTTGCAGCATTGAAGAAAACCTGCTTCTGATTTGGGACTTTAATAAAGAAAACTAGACTACATTAGATAAGACATAGACTTATGTCATTCTGAGGTGATTTTTTCATCTTTGCTTTTGAGAGTGATTTTTCTTGCAGTGGATATGTGCTCCAAATGCACCAGTTTTGTTCACCAATAATACTTAAGTTTTCTGTCATTACTTTTGACACAGTGGCATAAACTAGCATAAAATGCCTCCAAAGAAAGTTGAAAAACCGGCAGCTGCACAAGGAGTAAAAAATGGACAAAGAGGGGCTAAGGCAGGGGCTAAAGAACCTCCTGGAAAAGGCAAAGTAAAAGAAGATCCTAAGAAGGCAAAAGGAAAAGCAAAGCAAGCAGTTACCAGTGAATCTGAAGATGGCTCAGATGCAGAGCTATTAAAGGCAGGAGCAAAGGCCCAAACACCAGCCCCAACACGTAAAAGAGGTCTTAAAACGACATCTAGACTTTTTATGCGACTATCGAAGAAAAAAAAAGATACTCCTATAAAAGCTTTCCAAAATCCATCTAAGTTGCTTGCAGGGCTTGGCAAGTCTAAACCTGAAGATCTAAAGAATACATCTAAATTCATGTCAGGGTTTCTAAGTGGTGGAAAAAATAAAATTGAGAAGAAAGAAGGTGAAAAATCTCTTTTAATGCTCAACATTGGTGGAAAAACAAAAACCACTGCAGCTGCAACTTCTGGGCTAGGTGGCAAATTGAAAGGGTTTATTGGCAAAAAGCCTACTGGACCTGCAAAATTCAAGCGTAAAGGACAGGCTCTGGGAAAGATTTCAGGAGCTACTAATTGGCTGATTAGTAAATTCATATCATCTAAAACATCTCGGGGAAGACTAGGTCGTTCAGTTCGTCATCGCAGGTCAAACATGGATAGATATGGTTATGAGAATGGAGGATATGAGTATGATGAGGCAGAATTTAGTTATGGGGAAGATGACTATGACCTAAGAAGCTATGGAAGAAACAGCTCGCAAGGGCGATATTTGGACCAAAATGAATATGGTCATGGACGACTCAGAAGACCATATCTCTATGACTGCCTTGATGAAGAGTATTACTCTTATCCTGAAGATGAATATGGTTTCTATGGTGAAGAGAGTGATTACTATGATCCCCTTTATGCAGATGAATATGGGTATTATGTTGAAGACTACTTTGACCAGTACAACGAAAGACAACCATATGACTATTATGAGACTGGAATGGACTACTATGACCCTAAGCAGCAAAGAATGGATGAATATGGTTATTTTGATAGTGGCATTGAATATTATAATGAAGCTGGGTATCCAGTTGAAGAAGAATATGACTACTATGGAAATGATGTGGAATACTACAATTATGGTGCTTACCCAGAGCAGTTTGATTATTATGGTGATCAACAAAATTTTTATGGGAGCCAAGACTGGCTCCCAGATGCTTACATGATGTATGCAAATTACCCAAATCCATACAACCAAAATCCGTACAGCTATAGTGGAGAGCCTACACCAATTTATCTAGATCCTCTTTTAGGGGTTAATCAGCCCTACACTTATATAATGGGGGATATAATGGAACAAACTGAGCCATCTGAACCTTATGCTAATGAAAATGCACATCTAGCAATGGAAAATGCAGTGACTGAAGATCAGTTTCGGCTCCCGAGACCACAAGTCAAACTCTTTGGAAAAGAGAAACTTGAAATTGTAAATCCACCATCTCCACATTTTGCCCTCAATGATTTAGAAGTGATGTCTGATATGCAACGTGAAAACTCTCAAATATTTCCTCAACCTATTGGGTTTGCTCAACACATTCCACAGCAAATGGTAGAAATTCCACAACAGTCTTCCACAGCAACTGTTATGCTAAGCCAACAAACACCAGTAGCATTTCCTGCAGCAACAGGTGCCAGTCATGTTTTGGTCCAGCAAACACCAACAGCATTTACTGCAGCAAAAGGTGGCAGTCCTGTCTTGGTCCAGCAAACACCAACAGCTTTTCTTGCAGCAACAGGTGGCAGTCCTGTTTTGGTCCAGCAAACACCAACAGCATTTCCTTCATTACCTAGTGGGAGTCCTATTTTGGTTCAGTCACCACAACTGCCATCCTCCCCATTACTTCAAGCAAGGCATCCTTTTCTTCCTCCTATACCAGTATCACCCACTCCAAGTAGACATTCTTTTGGACCTGTGGGGCACATGCCACTCTCAACACCAGCATCACCTGTTTTATCTGCAAGGAGATTTGACCCAAGCTTTGTTGATCAAGCAAACCCCCCATACATCTATCCAGATCCCATTATTCAGAGACCTGAATTTCCATTTGAGACTATGCAACAAACGCCACTAAGACGAAGAAGTCCTCGTCTCTCACCACAGCTTTCTATCAGGCGGGGTAAGATTTTACCAGGTCGAAATATCCCTCTGTCCCACCAAAGGTTCGATATCCAACCACAGGGAATAAGTCCAGGATTTTCACCAAGGCAACAAAGAGTTTTTGGTCAGTCATCAGGGAATAACAACACACAAAGACCACTATCACCTCTTCAAAAAAGAAGCTTTACCCCCCCATCTTCCCCACAATTCTCAAGGCGAGGACCATCTCCGACAGTCACTTTGAAGGGAAAGTCTCCCATCCCCCAGAGAAGACCGTTCTCTTCTAGAGGACATTCACCTAATGTTGTAGAAGGAAGGAGTCCATTAACCTCATTGCGGGGCTCATTAAGAAGGAAAAGCCCTCCCTCATCTCCAAGAGTGAATCTACGGCAAAGTGTCCATTCAGGCCCCCCTCCAAGTCCTTTCAGGCCAATTGGTGGAAAAAGGCATGACTCATTTATATCATCAAGATCACTTGCTTGTTCATCACAACCATCTTTAAGAAGAATGAGCCCTCCTCTATCTCCAAAACTTGATCAACAAACTGAACATTATCCACCAGGCTCACCTCCTACCCAAAGAACAGGATCACCAAGACCAATATCCTCTTCTGCCACTGGATCTCAGCGACCTCTCTCACCTACACCATCAAGATTTTCTGCTAGAATCCAGCATGATTCACAAAGTCTAGCTACCCATCCATCCACACGTAGATTTAGAGGTTTTGGTCGAAATAAAGTACCAATGGGTACTGTTAAACCATCCCCTGTCAATCCAGTTTTGCAAAGAAGAAGCCACCAGGAACATCCTCTAACACAAAACGTATCTCCATTCAGATCTTCCATTCATAATGGAGCAATAGGTTCAGGACCTATGCATCAAAGTACAACCTCATCACCTGTTATGTTAAAAAGACAAGGTTCTAGACCTACAGCATTCCGAGACTCAAAAGCATTTTTCCCACCAGGAACTACAAATCCCCAGAGAGGTTTTCATAGACCTGTTGGGAGAGGTCGTCCTGTTGTAAGAGTACCAATAAATCCTGTTCCACTAAGGCAGCCAGTAAGGGGGCCAAGCCAACCTATTGTAATGAATGGTGAAGCACATGTTCCTCAGCACGTTTCAATAAATGGACCAGGATCCTCATTATCACAACCACCCCTGAGGCATACACCACATCAGGTATCAATGAGACCAGGTTCACCTCATCTAATGGCAAGACCTGGATCACCTCAGCTTCCAATGAGACCAGGCTCCCCTCTTTCCCCATTGAGACCAGGCTCACCTCATATCCCAGTAAGACCGGCCTCACCCCATATCCCACTGAGGCCAGCCTCACCTTACCCCCCAGTGAGACCAGGCACACCAGTGCTTGTGCATTCTCCCCCACTTGGGAATCTTTCTTCTCCTGTAATAACAAATCCTTTGCATAATCAAGCCATCAACCATACTTCCCTCAGAGCAACATCTGGTGGTCAGCCTCAAGAGATAATATCATTTGGCCAGACAGTTGAGCAAGGTCCTTCTCTTCTCTTAACAAATGGTTTACAGAATCCAAATCTCTCCACTGCTTCATATAATTCAGCACTTAAAGGCTTCAGTCCTGCACAGTCTCCACTAATGGCACACATCAAACAGAGTGCAATTCAGTCTTCTTATAACTCAATAATACAGCAAGCTGCATCTCCTCATTCAGTAGTGATACCTCCAAACGTTCAAGCTAATGTCCAAGGTTCTCCAATGCTGAGTAATGCACTCCAAAATCCCTATCTTCGTAATTCTTCATTTAGCTCCTCTTTACAAAGAGTTGCATCCTCACATCCAGTGGTCACACAGCAAGGCTCACTGAATACTTCCCCGGGTCTGGCAAATACTTTGCAAGCTTCTCATCTAAAAATTTCACCATCTTTACTGTCCAGTGCCCTACAGAACACTGATTTGCGCAATGCTTCATACATGTCTCCACTACAGAGAAGCCCTACACCTATCCTCCAGGCGCAAGGACATTCTTTCCTTTTATCAAGTGCATTAAAGAATCCAAACCTTCAGGGTGCTTCTTTTCGATTACCTAATGGGGCAATACTGTCTAGGAACTCAGAGAACCAAAAAGAGGACACAACACCATCAGTGTTGGCAAATGCTTTACAAAACCCAAGTCTCCGAAAAGCAAATTACAGGATGCCAGATGGAACAATCAAATCAAGAAATGAGGTAGAACAACCAGCTTCATCTCCCTCCCTATTAACTAATGCCCTTCAGAATGCCAATGTCAAAAAAGCTTCTTACAGAATTCCTGAATCTATTTTGTCCCGAGGCTCTGATCAAGTAACTGAAGCAAAACAATTTTCACCATACCTAGGAAGTGCTCTACAGAATTCCAATCTTCTTAAAGCTTCTTATAAATTGCCAGGTGGAACTCTCCTTTCTCGGGACCAGAAGACTGAACAGTCCACCTCCCCTATTCTTTCAAATGCACTTCAGAATGCTAACCTTCGTACAGCTTCCTACAGGCTCCCTGATGGAACAATTTTAAACAAGAGCTCAGGACAGGATTCAAAACAAAATATTTCTTCCCATCTGTCAAGTGCTTTGCAAAACACAAATATTCGTAATGTTAAACTCCCCAGTACCTCTGGCCTATTCAGAAAACAAAACAAAAAAGAACAAACTTCAGTGCTGTCCAGTGCGCTTCAGAACCAAAATCTTCGTAAGGCTTCCTACAGACTGCCTGATGGAACAATTACTACCAGGGGTAAAACAGCCGAAAGTGCTCAAGCTACATCACCCTTCCTGGGAAGTGCCCTGAAGAACATTAATTTACACAAAGCCTCCTATAGGTTGCCCACAACTTTGAGGAGATCTCCAGAGGATCCAAGGTATGCAGTGGTGACACCTCAGGTTCAGGGTCAACCTGGTGAACATTGGGCTCAAGCCCACACAATAGATGCTCATGAGCCAGATGATGTTTGGTCCTCAGAAAGAGTCCTTCCACACCATACTGTGCAGAACCTCATAAAATGGTCCATGTACAGGGATGAAGAACTGGTGGACTTTGCCATCCCCGTGCATCCTGGGCAAGATGCTGATGTTTCTGAGCCTGAGTGGTCACCAGACAGGGAAGGTGAACCTCAAGGGCACTGGTATGATAAGGTACAAAGCTTTGGACAAAGTTTGGACATATAGTAATAAATTTTGTCTAGCCAGTAATTAGTCATTTTTAGACTTTTTATCTATGAGTGTTTTGTAGGTTCCAAATCTTTTCCTATTTTGGGTCTAGTGTGTTTACAGTAGATATACAGTACACAGTAACAGCTTCGATCTGTGCCAGGTCTGTGCATTAGTTTTTACATAACACTGTTAAGTCAGGCACATTCACAGAATGTGGTATAATGTCATACAATTTATGAAGTAATATTCTTTTTCATGTTCTGAAGGGCCACAGCACTGGATAGTTTGGTGTTTCTCTGCAGTTTTGCATTTGCAAGGACAACAAATGAGCAGTGCATCATAGTTACTACACCTTTTATTACATTTAGCTGCAGTTCTTATTTCTCTGATTTATCTGACAATGTGTATTTACCTTGGCATGTAGATGTACTCTATCCGAAGTCTGCCCACAATGTTGTACCGAGAGCGGGCTGAAGAGGACGGGATTGAGGACATGACACAACTTGAGTACAAACTTCTTAAACTTATCTATGTTAAACAATTTCTTGATTGATGTCTATAACAAGTGGTTGTTATACAGGTGACTGTATAATGTGTTGAAAATAAAACTCCTTTTTCCAGGGAACTTCATGAAGCTGCTGTTTTACTCAACCTTAAAAAAAGGTTTGAACGAGAACTGATTTACGTAAGTAGATTTTCAACCCTTTCCTAGGAATTTTGAACCATAGCTTCCATTTAACAAACATATTTTAGTTTGTGATTATTGAATATATTTTCATTTGTGATTATAGATTTTGGTTTGTGATATTCATTTTAGATTGTCAATTGTGTATGTACCTTGCATGAGTGATATGTGAGTTAGGAAAAAATTTGTTTCCTCTCAAGACATACATTGGAAGTATTCTGGTAGCTGTGAATCCATACAAGATGTACAATATTTATGGGACAGACATGGTGCTTCAGCACAAAGGACATGCCCTTGGTGAAAATCCTCCGTAAGCACTCAGTGTCTTCTTTCTTTTTTCTATGTAGCACAAAGACTAGAGGTGGCTAGATTAACATCTCAAATATTTTCTTTTCAGGCATTTATTTGCTATAGCAAATGCTGCTCACACAAAAATGATGGATGCCAAACAGAACCAATGCATTATTATCAGGTACTGTTCAATTATGTTGAAGGGGATATTATAGAATTATCTATTATAGTAGCTATTTAAACTAAAAAAAAAAGACATTTAGTCTTTAGTATTTAAACAACTTAAGTCAGTATTTTAAGCAATTATTAAAGCAATCAGAGTCAATTGTGTTTGACACAACTGATCATCTGGAACTTTTTAAACCTTTCATAGAAGGAGACACTTGTAAGGAAAGACAGCTATTGTCTGGGCTAGGATTGAGCCTACGGATCATGTCTCTGAAATGTACCCAGTGTCGTCTCAAGGAAGCTGGAATGACACACACATTTTAGCATTTGATTTCACGTCTGTCTAACCAGACACCATGCTCATTACTTAAATGCAAACTAAAAGAGGTGGAAATCGCTTCATTACATGCCAAGTGTCTGTGCCAGTTTACCTAACTGTGGTGTTAAACGGATAATTAGGGATTTAGGAATGTGATTATTATCTTTCAGTGGGGAGAGTGGCTCTGGTAAGACGGAGGCCACAAAGTTGGTCCTGCGCTATTTGGCTGCTATACAACACAAGCGCAACATTACACAGCAGGTATGGCTCAACCTGCTAAACTACTTTGCAGAAGCTTTATTATTTTTTTAAAACTTTTTTGATTTATATCTTATATTAGATCTAAAAAATCTGTTTTGTTCATTTGTTGTCCTTTCACATGCTCTGAGACAGATTGAGGTATTGTATGCACCTTGTTTGTATGTGTGCACCCTGAAAAATATCCTTCATATTATGTGTGCAATTGTGTGCTTTATGGAGCATTTGTTATTTTAATTTATACCACAGCACTGCTGAATTCTCATTTCTGTTGGCCAGTAGGTGTTGATTAATTTTCTATAACAGCAGCTCTGACAGAAGTGCAAGCTGCAAAGTTTATGTTAATGCATTTGTTCTAATGTGTTATTATTTCTATAGTAAAACGACTATAGTACAGCGACTTGTATGGCAGATGCTCCACATAAATGGATTTAACGATGTGTGTAATTGTTGATGTGAACTTTCTGTGAATTTAGCATTTTTGGAGTCTCCAGTGTCCGTGCTTTGTAACAGTCAGGGTTAAAGTTTTCCAACACTGGAAAGTCTCAGGATGGAGGGTTTTGCATTTTTCTTGTAAAATGACAAGCTGCATTTTAAAAATAACTTAAGGATAGAGTTCTACAACATTAAATGTAGTAATAAATGAATAAAAAGTACAATGTGTCTTTCTTTAATTAATAAAAAAAATTATTGTTGGCAAATTACTGGAATGTTAACCGAACCAAAAACTACTACAGCCACGCTCCAAAGTCTAGTGGAAAGCCTTCCCAGAAGAGTGGAGGCTATTATAAAAGCAAAGGGGGGGGGACTAAATCTGGAGCACGTATGGGTGTGATGGTTGGGTGTCCACATACTTTTGACCATATAGTGTATTTACAGAGGGTTACTCATGAAGAGATGTTTGACATAATCATTTAGTTCAACTGTCTTTTTATGGCTGACATAACTTTCTATGTTTAATTTGCAGATTCTTGAAGCTGCTCCACTCCTAGAGTCCTTTGGAAATGCCAAAACTGTCAGGAATGATAACTCAAGTCGATTTGGGAAATACATAGAGATATTTTTAGAGGAGTGAGTGTGATTTTTAAAAAGCATCCTTAAATGTCTGCATGTTTGAACTGATACAAAGTCTTATATTATCCATCAGCTGATATTGGCATTCTCTCTTTATTTGAGAATTGTCTATAATGATAATAGTTTTATATTTTCTCTTTTTTAATGACTGTAATAATTAAAAAATATTTTTAGGTTTATTTTTAACAGAATATTTAACACTAAAATTATAATTATCTTACCTTTTTAAATTAGGGGTGTGATTAGTGGTGCCATAACCTCACAGTATCTACTTGAAAAGTCAAGGATTGTGTTTCAGGTGATCTTTGCAATTCTGTTATTCTAAATTTGCAGTTTTGGTTACATGCTTGGTTTGCACACTTTGCTGACATGTTTTAGACTTCTGTGCTATGTTTATTTTACCCTTCTAGGCCAAAGATGAAAGAAACTACCACATTTTTTATGAGATGCTTGCAGGCCTTCCTTCACAGCAAAAACAGTCATTGTACCTCCAAGAGGCAGAGACCTACTATTACCTCAATCAGGTGAGTTTAGAATAAGATGGTCAAAAGCAATATGCAGTCTGAATGTTTAAGAAGAAATATTATACTGACTTACCTTTTGCTGGCTTTTATATAAATATGTGCATTTGCATATAAATGTACAAATACGTGCCTTTCATGCACAGTAGTTTGCTTTGGATCATCGTTATTACATATTCAATTCTGTCTTTTACTGTGTCTCATGTGATGTGATTAATATTGTTCTTAATAGTATATTTTCATTTTTAGCCAATTAATCAATCAATCAATCTGTTAATGAATTAATTTGGTCAATCAATCTCTCTCGGTTTGAAATGTAAGTTATAAATAAACCTGAACTAATATTTAATCACACAGACAGTTATAGTATCTTCATTTGTTTGTCAGGGTGGGAACTGTGAGATCACTGGTAAGAGTGATGGGGAGGACTTCCGCAGGCTTCTTAGTGCCATGGAAATCCTTCATTTCAACCCTGAAGATCAAAACGGCATCTTCAGGATCCTGTCATCCATTCTCCATCTGGGAAATGTCTTTTTTGAGAGATATGAGGTAGACAGACAGTATATTGACCCCTCATGTGTTACATGTTGACCTGCCATCACAAATGTTACACTTTTCAGTGACAATTATACAGATACTGTGACTTAATAGGAGTGTTGTATGTCCTTCAACACACAGACAGATTCACGGGAAATGGTGTCAGTGGTGAGTGCTCAGGAGATCAGAGTGGTGGCAGAACTCTTACAGATTTCTCCTGAGGCCCTGCAGAAATCAATCACTTATAAACTGACGGTAGGACAAATGCGTGTAGAGAAAACTTGCAGGCAATAGTTTTTGTATGTATTTATTTGATAATCAGAAAATAGTATAGTTCGTTTTCATGGGGTTATTTTGGACACTTTATTTTATGCTTTCACCAAGTTACTCTTAAAATCCTTCTGGTGCAGTCTGTCTTTCTGACTTTATTTTACACTGACCATTTTGCAGGCTTGGGTAGCACTGGGTCATTATACACTCACCGTCCACTTTATTAGGAAGTGGACCTTTATTACCTGTACATCTGCACAATCATGCAATTATCTAATCAGCCAATCATGTGCAGCGCAATGCATAAAATAATGCAGCTACAGGTCAAGAGTTAGGGGTAATGTTCACATCAATCATCGGAATGAAGAAAAAGTATGATCTCTGTGATTTTGATCGTGGCATGGATATTGGCACCAGGTGGGCTGGTTTGAGTATTTCAGAAACTGTGAATTTCATGGAATTTTCACACACAACAGTCTCTACACAGAATGTTGCGGAAAAACAAAAAAAACATCCTGTGAGCAGAGGGTCTGCAGTCTGAAACACCTTGTTGATGAGAGAGATCAGAGGAGAATGACTGGTTTGAGCTGACAGGAAGTTTATAGTAACTCAAATACGCACTCTTTACAACTACGGTGAACAGAAAAGCATCTCAGAATGCACAACACATCAAACCTTGAGGTGGATGAGCTACAACAGCAAGTGTACAGGTGTTCTTATTAAAGTGTATATAATAGATGTGATAAAAGTTAAGCAAAGTACACAAAGCTTCTAGAGAAACAGGATGTTTTTTAGACAAAAGTCCTTCATTAGCTGTGTCAGCAAAGTGCTTCTAAAGTTGTAGGAGGTAAGCTCAGGGTAACACAGTGGCTCAGCGGGTAGTGTTGCTGGCTCACAGCCCCAGGGGCCCCAGTTTGATCCTGAGCTTGGGTTACTGTCTGCATGGGGTTGTGCCTGTTCTGCTTGGGTTTCTTCCAGGTTGTCTGTTCTCTCATGCTCTACATGTTATTGATAAATTGTTTCCAGAATATTTAGTTTGCTCTTTATGACCCCTTCTCTGAACTAATAACTGTTTGATTGGGAAAGAACAAGCTGACTCAAGTAAGTTTTTCATAGTTCAGAAAAAAAAGAAGAAAATTAGCAGTTTGATGTGCCTGAGCCATGCATATGCATGCACAATTTACATTTCTGTGAAGTGCCATTATTTGTCCATTATAAGCACTGTCATTATTGTGAAGTACCATTGTTCCTTAGTCCCTGGTGGTCTAGCGGCTAAGGTTCTCGTGCATACTGCTGCAGCTTGGGCCTGGTTCCAATGCAGGGAACCAACCCAGCCACTGGGTTTGTACTCTCAGTCCCAAGCCCAGATAAAATGGGAGGGTTGTGTCAGGAAGGGCATTTGGTGTAAAACCTGTGCCAAATCAAAACATGTGGTCCACATGTTGGCAAATCAACAACCACCATTATTAGTCCTTAACAGCGAAATGTCTTTTACTATAGGAGACACTGAGGGAGAAGATCTATACCCCTCTATCAGTGGAGAGTGC
>CM074967.1:13695346-13699914 GCA_037577455.1 Pangasius macronema | reverse complement strand
GGTGACCAAGAACAATGTTTAGGGAATTTTATTACACTGTTGCAACTAACTATGACTGGGTCATCCAGTATCTCGAGACCTTCCAGTTGAAGAGGAGACCATTCAGACCCAGCTCCATAGGAGGAGCAGTGAGGAGTACTACACCTACACTAATGTACCCTGGAAGATCTACCTGAGAAAAGAGGTAAGGTGTGTGTGTGTGTGTGTGTGTGTGTGTGTGTGTGTAAGTAAGAGAGTAATATTCCAAATTCTCTGTTCAGTGGTCTAGTGTCATTTTGTTTTGTCCTTTGTTAGGTTTTCTATCCCAAGGACAGCTTTAACCACCCACTGGTGTTAGATCTCCTGTTCAAGCAGGTGTGTGTTTTTATTTCATGCATGAGTTTTATTTTCCATATCTAGATATCTGGATCATTCTTTCTGCTGACGTGCTTTCCATTTTAACAGTAGATTCCATTTCAGATTGTCCACGACACGTTCTCAGAGGCCTGCATTCGGATCACAAAGGAGGAGAGACAGAAAATGAAATCCCTCTTTGGTATGCCGCAGAAATCAATACGGATTAAAATAAGGATCCTAGCCTTTACGTTATTAATTCTACACCCTGGTGTATTTTGATACTTTAATAGCTGAGCACGATATTGATGCGGGTGCCACGACACAAGACGAGAATGTGAAAAAAAAGATTGTGATTGCAGCAAGGGACACCTGGGAGATCTACTTCTCTCGTCTTTTCCCAGCATCTGTAAGGAACTCCTCTCATAGCTCTATCTCTTAGTTCCTATTCGAAGTCTTACGCTCTCCATTTAGAGAAACCTGTGTGTGTGTGTTACAGGGCAGTGTGGGCACTGGTGTCCAGGTGCTTTCTGTGTCTCACAAGGGAATTAAACTGTTAAAGATGGTGAGGAGCAGTGCACTGGCCCCAGATTACTTCAGAGTTTTAAGACCATACAGGTACATTGCAGAAGAGGATAATTATTTCCCAGCCATCACAATAGATGCTGATTACACTGATGTATGTGATTTTGTATGCGTTTTTTCCACATACAGCTACACAGATATCATGTTTGTCACCATTCCCTCTAAGAACATGCTGGAGTTCAACCTCACCAATGAGAAACTGATTCTCTTCTCAGCCAAAGCTCCCCATGTGAAGACCATGATTGACTACTTCATCACAGAGTTGAAGAAGGTGAGCCTTCTCACACCTGCACTGGGTTCAGGGCAGACAGTGGGGGCATTGTGGAGTAATCGTATTCTCTTTTGCTCCAGGACTCAGAGTATGTGGTTGCTGTGCGTAATTACATTACAGATGACAGAACTGTGCTGAGTTTCCACAAAGGAGACATTATACGCTTGCAGAAAATGGAAGGGCTGGAGGAAGGTGAGGCAGCGTATGACCAAGTCTTTCTCAGTTCTTATGGAAAACACAGTTTTGCTATGTATGTGAGGTCTATGCAGCGTCTAAATGCTTCAACGGTTTTAGGATTGCTTCGTAAATGGAATGTTGAAACGTTGCCCAGTTGTCACCTGGTAGACTGGCTAGCAGTGATTCTGTGTGGATATGAATGTTTATTTGAGACATATTGGTTGACATCTAATCCCTGTGGCTGTTCTGTAGGCCACTGCTACGGTTGCATTGTGAAAAAGAAGGTCATGCTTCTTGAGGAGATAAAAAGAGACACGTCTGACTTTGGTGGGTCAGCGTACACTGTCTGCATGGAGTGGTGTTCAGCTTCTAGGTTTCCACTTCAGTTTCTTTGTCATCTTCATTCTTCTGTCTATTCCTTTGTAGATAACTCAGTAATTGTGAAATACATTTTCTTGTTCCTTCTTAGGAATCATAATGGGGCTCTCAGTGTTTTTTTCCCAGTAGTCGATTATGTAATGCTCATTCTTCTACGATTCCTTTGTGCTACCTCAAGGCTGGAAGTTTGGAGCAGTCCACGGTCGTGCAGGGGTTTTCCCTGTGGAGTTCGTCCAGCCAGTAGCTGCTCCAGACTTTATCAACCTCCCTGTGGACAAGAAAGATGAGCCTAAGAATAAACAGGGTCATGTGGCAGCCTCTGCCACTGTAGCCGTAGCTGTAGGTTCCACCGCTGCAGCCCATGAGCTGGACCGCTCCATTGAAGTATGTTATGTTACGCTACACCAATTCTATATACAGTAGAACCTCTCACTGTTTAACATTTCATGAAGATATAGATCTTATAGATCGAATAAATATTGTAGCAGGACTATATGTTAAACCATAAAAGTACAAAATATTGTATAGAATAATCGAAAATTATTATTCCTGCTTCTGTGAAACACTGGAGTTATATCAAGCAATCTCTCTCCATCTATACTGATATTTTTTTTTAAAAAAAATAACATATTACTCTCTCTCCCCTCTAGGTGGCTTCACCGGTCAGTGATTATACCGAGGCCCATACAGACTACGGTAACATGGAGATTGATGAGAGGATTCTGCAGGACAGCCAATACAACATGGTGGAGTTTGCCAAGAAATATTTCAGAGAGGCCCATAGGAAGACCAGGTCAGTGTTTTCCTTTAACTTTGGAGCATATGTGTGAATGTAGACATAAGAAATGATATATTAGGCTCTCATGGCTGGTGGAAAAAAATGTTGAGAAAAAGTAATGAACACAGGTTGTATTACTCTTACAGTGATTCACAAAGGCAAAGGTCAAAGAAGGGGAAGGAAGCCAACGAATCATCAGATATGGTGAAATTTTCCAAGGTATAATCATACAACTGGTGTAATAATATAGAAATCCTTCCATAGCTATTACGATGAGTATATTTATGTAACAAGAATATTTTCATTTGTTATTATTTGTTAAACAGTCTCCTATCCAAGAGGCCTTGATTGAGTTCACTGATGAAAACATGAACAAGGTTGCCGCAGACATTTTCTTAGGTAAGCGAGAGACTTTCATAGTCTTAACCTTCATCCTAATGAAAGTGCATGCATTTATAAATTAAATTTCCATACATTAAGTCATTAAGAGGTCATAACTTGCAGATTAAGTTGGATGGAAACAAATGTTTCTTAATCATTATGAAAATTGAAGTTGGATTTGAATTTTGTATTTTAATGTTTTGTGTATTTAGACAAACGATGAGCATGTGATCATTCAGTGTAATATCTGATTTGACACTGTGCTCTGAATTGTAATTAAAAGATAAATTACATAATAATTGTTTGATGTTTATACATCAGGAAAAGGATATTTGGATCAGATACATACTTGCCTTTCTATCTGTAACTGTGCTTTTTCCAGCTATAATGAAGTTCATGGGGGACTACCCAATCAAAGGCCAAACTGAGCAAGACATCATCAGCACCATACTAAGGGTACTCAAGTAATCCTATTGGAATTTTTTTTTAAATAACCTTTAAGTAAAGAGACGCAATGTCTTATTTAATATAAATGTCATTTCTGTTGCAGCTTACTGGCGAGTACGGTTTACTGAGAGATGAAGCGTACTGCCAGGTCCTCAAGCAGATTACTGAAAACACCAGTTCCAAAACGTATCATCTCACATTTCCCTATTTTATAATATCGAATGAATGCAGTGTGTCTGGTAATATTGACATTAGAATTGTTCTACTGTGTTGCTCAGAGACAGTTGTCAAAGAGGCTGGAGGATCCTATACATCCTTACAGCATACTACCGATGTTCAGAAGTACTAAAGCCCTACCTACTGAAATTCCTTCAAGATGCCTGTGCAGGTCCAGGGGTGCAATACCAAGGTACAATACTGTTCTATCCTGATCTTGAGGATGTACAGATATTAAAACATTGCATCAGTTTGAGAAGGCCCTTGATTTTTCCAGGCATTGCCAAAGCTTGCGAACAGAACTTAAGGAAGACGTTCCAATATGGTGGCCGCAATAAATACCCTAACACCATGGAACTAAAGGCTATGATGGTAAGTTATTTCATCCATTGAATAATTAATAAGCAGTGGTATTGCTCCTATCCTTAATTAGATCTTTTCATCTTCTTGACCACTCTAGGCCAGCAGGAGCTCCAAACGACAGCTATTTCTTCTCCCAGGTGGAATTGAGCGTCATCTGAAAATTAAGACCTGCTCAGTGAGTTGTCCTTCCTCACATAATTTGAATGTTACATTATAATCAAGGTGCTTGGTCTATAAGGACTGTCATATGTAGGTTGTTCTGGACGCCATTGAAGAGCTATGCTACGAGATGGGTCTACACAGCATGGAGGGAATGGATGAATATGCCGTATTTGTTGTCACAAACAGAGGTGAGAATGTATTTACCAGTGGACACCACTGGAACAGTGGATTTTTGATGACCAAATGGGAGAAGAAGAATGTGGGCCATTGATAACAAGAACCTGTCAATCTGTAGGTCAGAATGTTCAGCCACTGAGCAAAAGGGAGTACATATTGGATGTCACCACAGAAGCAGAGCTTATTGATAGCAACTACAGCCTGTGGTTTAGAAGAGTGATCTGGAATCAGCCACTGAAATTCGATAACGAGCTTGGAGTCACCATGCATTACAATCAGGTACTGCACATTTTTATTAAA
>CM074967.1:13682846-13692846 GCA_037577455.1 Pangasius macronema | reverse complement strand
GTGTTTATTTTGCTTGTTTAAAGGCCTCATTGTATCATTTATCAAAATGGTTGATTTAATCCCTGATTAGAAGCTATCAAAATCTAAATTCATTGCTGTGATATAGTAAATTTACATTGAAAATTAAAGAATGTTATTAGAGACGTGGGTCTCAGTGTGATTTAAAAAATAGATACTGTGGTGGAACTCACTATTATCAACGTTATTATATTTATTATTGATTTCATATATTTATTTGTCTGTTTGACTTGAATAAAATGGGATTAATTCAAACCTCTGTGATGGACTTTTGTCCCATCCATGGTGTATTCCTGCCTTAACACCCAGCGTTCCTGAGCTTGGCTTCGGATCCACCGGGACCCTGACCAGGATAAACCGCTAACTGAACGTGAGTGCATGAGCAATCCAAATCTCAATAACACAAACACAAGTAGACCTATAAATTACTAAATATGTAAATTATTTCATTGGATGATGGAAAATTCTGGAATAAAAAGTTCTTTGCCTCCAAATAAATAGCAATAAATAAATAAATAGCCAAAAAATTCATTGTAACATGTTTAAGTAATGAGCCTGGCATTGCGTAAGGGAGCAATTCTGATTAATTTTAACAGCTCACATTCTCTTTCACAGCAAAGCACGACTAAAGCTGACTTTACATGGTCTGATTTTCACCCCCACTTTACTGCTGCTTCTGACAAAAATTTCAGAGTGTGAGCACTTCTATGACACTCAAAAAAACACACCATCAGAAGGCATGCCATCATGCCAACACGCAATACTCTATCCAGCTGTGGCTTCTTTGGGAACTATTTTCATTGGTGGAGTGAAAATAAACAAAATATTTAGTCATAATGTGTCT
Source organism: Pangasius macronema (assembly GCA_037577455.1). NCBI lineage: Eukaryota > Metazoa > Chordata > Actinopteri > Siluriformes > Pangasiidae > Pangasius > Pangasius macronema. The sequence continues at coordinate 13,691,984 of CM074967.1, read as the reverse complement.
GAAAGGTTTACTCAATATTAATTTTTTTTGTATATAGAACTGTTTTATAAAAGCAATTTATAAAACAGCTAGTTCTGGTCCACTAATTTGATTGGTCGAGCAGCATTCCCAGAGTGCTTATATGTAGTTTAACCACACTGGGATGTTTCACTGCATGTATCGCTCGGCCTTTCTGTGTTCATCACGTAAACTTCCACTTACTGGCTCGAAACCATTACTACAGTAGAGTTAGTGACATCATCAGCGGACATGGCAAATGATACATTTTTCATGAATATAACTTTTAACTTACAAAAATGAAATTTTGTCTGATGAAAATGAAAAGGAAGAAGCAACGCCAATTTCACCGGAAGCACTTTAACGGGAATGTACAAATCAATGTGAGCTAGCTAGCCAATGAGCAATATCGCACTTGCAATCATGTGGCTAAACTGAATATCGGCGGGGCTGTGATTAGCTACAACACTCTGTGTCTACACCGAATCACAGCCATGTCGATTTTCAGTACAACTGCGCTCTTGCACGTACGATATTGCTTAAATCACACTCACAATTGTTGCTGTTGTAATGAATATCTGCAAGGCTGTTATTAATCACTGCTGTGCTGATACTTACTACACCAGCACGCTTGTTTGTGCAATATTGCTTAAATCTGATATGATTTAAGAACACATGTTATGGGACAGGGTGGTTTGAATCCCGGCTTTGCCCTGTGTGCATGGAGTTTGCATGTTCTCCCCTTGCTTCGGGGGTTTCCTCTGGGTACTCCGGTTTCCTCCCCAAATCCAAAGACATGCACTGTAGGCTGATTGGCATCTCTCAATTGTCCGTAGCGTGTATGATTGTGCCCTGAGATGGGTTGGCACCCTGTCCATGGCGTCTCCTGGGATAGGCTCCGGGCTCCCTGCTACACTGTGTAGGATAAGCAGAACAGAAAATGGATGGATGGATGTTATGAGACACATTATCTTACAGTCATATAATTCACCCAAGATTTAATTTAATCATCTCCTCCAGTGTGTAATCTTAAGTGAAGTGAAGTGACTTTGTGGCCAAGTGTGGTGACCCATAGTCGGAATTTGTGCTCTGCATTTAACCCATCCAAGTGCANCTCACCTCAGTCGTGGTATTGAGGGTGGCAGAGAGCGCTGGTCATTCACTCCCCTACCTACAATCCCTGCCGGACCCAAGACTCGAACCCACCACCTTTGGGTTCCAACTCTCAGACCATTAGGCCACGACTGCCCCCTTAACTTACTGTGAAAAGTAATAACCCCATAAAATAAAAGCTTATTAACAGTCTCTTTTGCTATAATTGATACTGATATTCGATTTGGTTGCTAGCACATCTGTGCTGCGATTTAATTGACTTGGGAATGGTTATGCTAATGAGCGTTAAGCGAAAACCCCGTCCGCACTGATCCAGCCCTTGTTTTGGTTGCGCGTTGTGGGCGTGGTCTAACAGACGGGTCAGCTATTCCGGCGCGCTGATTGGCTGTGCGCTCGGTGATTCCTGTGAACTTGCCCTGTGCTCAAGCTGCATCCACACAGCAGAGGAGCCGCGCGGCTTTAACGAGCTGCTGCTGTTTCTGCCGCCGCCGAGTGAACCGGTGTCGCGTGCGCATGGGACCTGATTTCTCCTCGGCACTGATTCAGACTCGAGCGTGATTTACGGGCCGCGGTTTGGATACACTGTACCGGATACAGCAGGATGATGAAATTTCGGTTCAGGCGACAGGGCAATGACCCTCAGAGGGAGAAAGTCAAACAGGAGCTTTTTGCGTTTAATAAGGTAGGTGATCTCCAGGGTGGGCTTTAACTCACGCGCGCGGAGTGGGCATGCGGGCTCAGCTTGCGGGTTGGAAAATATCCCTAAAACACCAGCTGCTGCTTATTTTGTTGCTCCAGCTCATGAGAATATTGTGGTTGAAGAGAAATGATCCAGCTGCTCACAGAGCCCACATTTTCACATCAATGAAATAAAGTTAATAAAATAGTTAAAAATGATTAAAGGGCTTGTGCCCCTGCAACACAGTTTGCTTTTGTTTCCTATTATTTATTCCTCTTTTTTTGTTTTTGTTGTATATAAACGACCCCAGTGTTTTTATATAAAACAAAAATGTATGCATTCAAAATTAAAGTAAAATGTGATCTTGCAAGTAATTCTTGCACAAAAGCATCCTTATTGCTTTGCAGATTTTTGGCTTGAAGAAAAAAAGGCGAAACTATTATCTGGACGAGATTTGGGCCTAATTTGCATATCAACAGCCAGTCTAGGCTTTGAATTCCCCAAAGCTGAAGTCATATTATAGCTGCACACAATAGAGGGAGGTGTGTAAATTTCTGCCACCTGAGTTTAACTAGAACCACAGACCACACCATTACTGTGACTTATGATCAAAAACTCCAGATTTATTTTTTTTAGCTCCACTGGAGGTCTATGACCTGTAAAGAACAGTTTGAAATAAGTCTCTCTGAAACAACCTCTGCTCTGGTAATCTTTATCTTTTATACAAGGCTTTTCCATGTGTCATTTACTCCTGTGATTTTAATGAGATGATTTACGACTGAGGCGCAGTCTGATCATGAGGCTCTTTAAACAGCCACCGGTGATAAAAGTGCTAAAGATGGTTCCCTCTAGCTGAACTAAACAAATGCAACATGGTTGTGGGAAGAACAGGGAGAGCCACAAGTGCTAGAAGTGGATTAAATACTGCAACACACACACACACACACACACACACACACACACACCCCTCCACAGAGAGTGTCACAAATAAACACAAACGCTTGTACTCCAGAAAGCCAAAAAAAAAGTCACAGAGCAGTCAAACTGTGAATGATATAATCAGAAGATTTGCAAAAGTGTGCCAACTAATGCATGCAGCCCAGAGCGCCACGGGTCGTTAATCACATCTACAGGTAGCAAAGAGGCAAAATATAAAATTGTGCATGGAAAAAGTGTCTTGTCTGTTATTTCTGAAGCATACGGATGATCCTATGATGTCACACACTGTCACTTAATGTCAGTTCAGGTCAGTTTTATTTGTATAGCGCTTTTAACAGTGGACATGGTCACAAAACAGCTTTACGGAAATATATAAATTCAAGATACAAGATTAACATTTATAACTATATCCCTATTTAATACATCTTTTTTCTTTCCATGTGCATGTTTTAGCGACTAAATCATCGGGAACAGAGTTGCTGCCATTACATGTTATGCTACTACAGTTATTGTGTTTTGATAGGAAATCATTCTTCTGTTATATACTCTATACGCTTACGCAGTGTTTTGCTTTATTAGTCATTAAAATGGAAAGTCTGCTATCGTTTGCAGTTGATTTACTTAAGTTTATATGGCCGTGTCACACAGTGGCGTATAAACAGTTGTGCTGAGTTAGTGTCTTGCAGTCTGGCGTGTGTATGAAATGAAGAAATGTGTATGTTTCCTCTTCCTTTCATCCAGACTGTTGAGCATGGATTCCCCAATCAGCCGAGTGCTCTGGCCTATGACCCCAAACTGCAACTCATGGCCATTGGAACTAAATCAGGAGCCATCAAAGTGTATCCTTTTCAAGTCGGAAGTGTGTGTGTGCTACAGGGCTGCACAATATATCGAAATGTAAATATCGCGATCTGCATGTCACAGTGGCTTACGAAAACAGGATGATTTTAATACTTCAAAAAGTTATGAAAAAGTTTAGGGTGTTGCAGATCAGGAATGCTTTTTTTTTCCATGAATGAAACATGTATGTTATGTCTTTTTCAGTTTTTAAATTATATATTTTACACACTTATCATACAGCATGTCACATTTGTCTTCATCGTGCAGCTCTAGTGTACTATATTATGTGTCTGTGTCTGTGTTCATGTAAGTCATCACTTCAGTTTCCTTTTTTTTTATTTTTATTTTTTTAGGCTTTAAATGAATATGGAATGATGTAAAAAAAAAAAGTGCATGAAGAAACCAAGACATCACTTTCACTCTACTGCTTCTTTGATCAGGCGCTGAACATAACGCAGGCCGTAGTTTACACAGGTTTTAATGGAAAAATCCACCTTGAATGATCAACTTGCGTATTGTAGAAGTGATCTCCAATATTTATGTTTGTAATGAATTTTTGAGTTGACTTTTTTTAAGTTTACAATTCTTTAGTGTAAATTGGACAGATTGGTCTATTCGTACTTTGGTTAACAGTTTCCTGTATTACTCACTGCTGTTAATACTGCTACTGGGATTCATCTCTACCTAAAGAGTGATGCAGCAGTGCTTTAGTCTGTCCAGCTCTCTCACCTCCTGTACCCATCTATACACTCTGCTCAAACGCAAAGGGGTCCAAATCCTCAGCTTTCACGCTAATACCGCCGTCACCGACATCATGCTTGTCATCTTGTCAGTTGCTATCTAGCTGAGCCGAGTCTCTGCTGTAACTGCGTTGTATAACACTATTGCACTCTGGAGCTTTGAGTCCGACGTTTTGTCCCTAATGCTTCTGTGCTGGATTTTTTTAATATGATGTTGAACCTCACAGGACAACCGTGTAAGAAACGAAGCTCTTGCTCTTTTGTTTTTATGAGCTAACAGCAAAACCTGGCCGTTATCCTTTATGATTGTCTCCTGATGGCTATAAAGAAAATACAAGAGCAAACAAAAAATTAGCACCACAAATAGTTCAGTATACCCATATTTAAAGTGTTTCAGGGTGCCATATTTAATGTGTTTCAGGGTGAGGGTTTCCTCTAACTGGGACAGTGGTACATGTACATTAAGAGTTTTGATGTCACTCAACTACAGAGATTTTTTTTGGCTTTTAAGTGAAACCTTTTTGCTCTAATAGTTTTGGCATCGAGGAAACAAGCCCGAAGTCTCTCCCTGTTCCCATTGTGTTTTGTGTTGAAACAGTGGTTCATATTGTGCCTAAAGCATTGAAAAATGGTTAGCAGTATTCCCACAGTTTTTTTTTTTTTCCTTTCTTTCTGGGTTGAATTCTTTAGTGTTGATTATATTGGACATGGTCATGCTCTGGGGTAAAGGAATGCTTAGGAGGGTGTAATTACTGCTATCAGACTGTGGAGCTGGAGACTCCTTTAGCAGCCTGTGATTTATCTGGCTGGTTTGATTGGGATAAACAGCGGAGAAGGAATCGTGGAGATATTCTCTGACATTTGTTTTTATTCCTCCTGCTTTCATTTGGGCACTTGAGCCAAGGATATGGAATGTGTGCCCTTCTGTCTGGGTCGGGACATGCCCTGAGCCGTTATAGTGGTGGGCATCATGCACACAGTGCAGATCTTTGAGTTGCACTGAGGAGTGGTTATAGGAGGCTGGTACTATCAGGCACAGCCGAGCCAAGAGGCTGACTCTGAAGCCCTGACTCACTCTCTGAGCTCTGCTTGCCTCTGTGAGAGTCATTCTACTATCCAACTATCCGACTATTCTGAAGACAATCTAACGGCTGTCTCTGAATGAGAATCAGGGAGGAGAGTGGTGAGGTTGATAGGTGGGAAAGGAAGAGGCTGTTCTGAAGTTAACTAATAAGTAGTTTAGTTTCAGGAGCTTTTCGTCTGTCTAGTCTGGGTACACATGGCTGTGTAGTGGTGGCAGACACACAGTGTGTTTTTGCCATGTATGCAAGTGACATGATCAGCCACAAAAGATTGCCTCTGAAAAGTCATTCTTTCACAGCTTGGGGCATCAGTGCCTTTATAGATCATGCTTCTGAATAGCTTTCAGAAAGAAAAGTATGCCAGCTGTGGAATGTTATCTTGTTGACTTATTTACATTTGGACAGCAAGGTGTTTTCTAAGACATGATTGACCGAAGTGACTGACTTTGTTCCGTTGTGCATTTAATAATAGAACCGTAGCTGCTTTTGACACTGATGTGTGGTACTTTTTTGACTTTATTAAGTAAAGTTGTTCTGCACAGTTTGTCTGGAGTCCATCTTGAATTGGTTAGACAGCAGGAGCCCATAAATTCCTTCCTTCACCATCACCCTGAACTATAGATAAACATCACTTTATCTGGCTTTGTTTTCAGCTGCTGATGGATGAAGATGGCATAATCAAAACTAGAAAAGAACTGCAAAAAAAAATATAATTCGTACATGCATTTATGGTATTCATGAAAATCCTGTAAATTCGGAAAAGTGTTCATATCCTACTTGTACTCCTGAGCATGTGTAAATTTTTACACATTTAAAAAGACTTTAAATCATATATCTTAATGGATTAGTGGAATTAAATCTGGAATATACTGTTGAGGTTAAATTGCTTATTGTGTATTACACTTACAGGATGTAGCAGATGCGCTAATGGAGCTTTATGTGCTATGGAGTCTCTATCAGAAACAGATCCTCATGTTAGTTCAATAGATCAGGGACTAAGAATACCATTGAGAACATTTTTGTGAAAACCAGTTGTTTTATATTATTCTATTAATCACAGAATATGAAAAATTAACCTAAACAGAGGATGACCTGGTCTGTCTGCACATAGCTGTAAGCCGTAAACTAATGCCTTAGGTGGTGGAAGATTTAGCACTCCCTCGTTGTTGTTGTTAATCATAATCATTATAAATTTTTACTGGCATAGAAGTGAGTCAAAATAACTTCCACTATCTGTGAACTTGACCTTTTATGGAGTTTTATGGGCGTAACTATGAGCTGTGTCAGTAATGTGCTTTGCACTTTACCATACACCGTATAAAGTATAAAGAAAATCAGTGTTTCCGAAACTTTTGTAAATCTGGAGGAAAATTTTAGTTCAGTTTATGCAAACATGCTTATGCAAACATTTCCACACAGCTTTACTAAAAGATTGATAAATGAGGCCTAGTGTTTTCTTAGACTTCTTTGTACATTGCGTAACAAATCCAAGATGATGTGTTACATGTACCAGATTTATTATTTGTGATAATCCGAACAGGCTAGCTTGGTTCTTTCAATGCACATGAGAAATTGATTAGTCTGATTGCATTCCCTGGAAAGGCCGGATGTATTGAAATGATGACCAATACAATAATAAGAGCTACAAGTACAAAAGTAATAATCTTAAATTTAAAAAAAAGGGTACAAATAAAATCCTTGGAAGAAAATCCAAGCGTGAAAGAGAAGAAGTGATGAGTACAATACTGTTTAGGCTAAACCATGTTATGAACATGTGCAATAATGTTTTAACCTGGGGGTTAATTCAGTGTTGTGTGTATTGCAGATCTGTTTTACAATTAATACAACTGGGCAACATGTTATCAGTGATCATGACGATATGTCTCTCATCGTCATTCTCGCACTTAAGTAAAAAATGTCTAGTCCTAATGGAGACTCGTGAATCCCGTCTAAGATGTCAGCTGCTTGTTCAAATCGTGTGAGCTTTTCTTTGGACGAGAGCACAGAACAACCAAAATGTGGAAAATATTGAATTAGGGAACTTGCAATAGCAATTTTCAGCAACTGACAATGCGCATTACAACTTGATGACCATGATTGAGTAATTGCATGCATGATGGACGTACATGTAAACAAGCATGTAATCAACAATCCAAGCCAGCTAAATCAGTAATCCATGTATGAAGAATAGGCCCCTGAAGACTCTTCTTCTCACTCTCTCTAGACCGATGTCTAAGCGAATTGTTTGTGTCCTTGTTGCTCGGTTTGGATTTGTGCAAACACTATGAAATACGAGCTTTGCTCTTCATAAACATGCTTTTGCTCCAACCGCACATTGAGGCACAGGGCAGGGGACTGTGCTGTAACAGTGTGTGTGTGTGTGTGTGTGTGTGTGTGTAGGAGAGTGAGGGAGAATGGAACGTAATGAGATGTCTGGAACAGAGGGGTTGTTGGAGGAGCCGGGTTCACCCGTAAAGAATGTATGCTGATTTGCCCAGAGTTCACCCTCTGCAGTAAGAGGAGATTCTTCTGAGGCTTTGCCCCGGGCCTGGCCTCGCTGAAGGCGCCTTTTGAAATGGTTTCCAAGGCCACCGCTCTAGTGCTCAGATAATTGGGATGCACTGCTGCTTTCCAGTTCTGTGTGTCGCTCCGCCCTTTCTGTCGTTTAACTGTCAGAACGGTGCTTTGTCTACTTTGGATTATGACGGTGCCAAAATGAAAAGTCATCTCTTGCCCACAGCCTCATCAGGTCTGTTTCCATCTGATTTGGGTCGTCAATTTAATTTGATGTAATTTTGGTCTTCCGTAACTGTTTGCTGAGAACTGGGGTCGCTCAGTTGTATGTTTAAACACACCAAAAGAGAGTTTGCTCTTTTCTGAAGGAAATGTTTGCACATTTCTGTCTCAGTCTCCAGAATGTCTGCCTGACTCCTCATATCTTGTATATTTAGATTTACTCCACAAGAACTTGGTGAGATCTCAAAGAAGTGTTTTGCTTTAATTATTACTGTTTTGGACTTGTGGTAGGATGTGGTGATTTTGTACAGCTCAAAACTCACAGTGCTTGATCAAGAGGTAACGGACCAGTAAAAGTACTTGCTGCTCTAAAAGATCCTGGCTGAGAGTTTATTTTTTTAAAAGGCATTCCTGAAACGTCTAAGAGCAACCTTTACTGAAAAATCAGAAGATTGTGATCTTGATGACTGTATATTTGGTGAATGAATTTTGTCTATCTGGCTAATACAGTAGCTAATGAAATGACCATTCTTATAACCCAGCGCTGTTTAATTCTGAGATATGATTGGTCAGATATAAATTTCCTATAACAGTGCAGCTTTAACGTTAGTGCCAGCTGTAATTCAAATTACAGCTTTATATTAAAGCGCTTATTCTAATAAATTAATCATTTCTATAATAACAGCTTATACAGGGGCTTATATGCCAGATGTTCCCCATAATCTAATCTAATAAATAGAAAAGTGCTTTTATTGAACAAAGAAAAACATCCAATTAATGATGTGGTGAAGCTTTTTGTAAGGAGCTGTTTATTTAAAGTTTATAAAAGGCTTCTCGGGTGTCAAGTCAGTAGGCCTTCAGGACAGAGGGCTGCGCTTTACAGTTAACTGGTAACAGAACTGCATTTTTTTTTTTGTCTTATTAATTTTGAGAAAGTTCTCAAAACTCACATTCTGAGTTTCCTCCCTGGAGATGCTTTGCCAGGCTTCACTGCAGCCACCTTCAGCTGCTG
>CM074967.1:13656317-13682746 GCA_037577455.1 Pangasius macronema | reverse complement strand
TCTCTTCCCATCATTCTGGTACAAGTTAATCTTGGTTTCATCAGTCCAAAGAATCTTATTACAGAACATGGGAGGCTGCTTTTATTTATTTATTTATTTATTTATTTATTTATTTATTTTTTATAGATGTTTTCTGGCAAAGTCTGTATAAAGGCAAAAATCACAAACTATCATTGTCCAAATACTTCTGGACCTGACTGTATGTATGTGTGTATATATATATCATATCATATTAATGTTTTAAATAGTGACATTAAAGTACTTAGGACTGCTTTGAGGGATTTTTTTTGTGAATACAGCTCCATGTCCTGAGCTTGCTGTGAATAGAAATGCTAGACTAATTGTAGCATTGCATTTCAGCACTTAAATTGCCTTATGTGCAGTAAAAGTTCTGCTTTTAGGATGTTTGGTTATATAGTCAGACTTGTGTTAGCGGCATGAATTCCCATGAAGGGCTCAGCTGCAGAGGATTTCAGCTGCTTGAGGAATCAGCACTGACACAGCTGTAAGCAATGCAGGGGAATGCAGGGAAATTGCCTTCCTAGTGCTGTTTTCAGTGCACTTCAGGGAATCTCTTCCACTCTCCACCCTCAACATCATGACAGAGCAATGTAGCTTCCTGTATGTTTCCATGTGTGAAGGGGTGCGACTGCAAAATTGCGAACTATTGTCTGAACTGAAAAGGTCTCCCAGTTCAGTTCAGCGAGGCGTTTCTTGAAGGACCGAGTCTCGTGTTTCATGGGCAACGCTGTTCTCACGTTGTGCTGTGCTCACGTTGTGCTGTGCTCACGTCTGATTGAATGCAGCTGAGGAAACAGCCTAGTAGATTTTCTCATTATGTCCCCACTCCTCCCTTCGCCCCGGTTTTGCTTAGTCCTCATTTTTATCCATTGTGCTGGCTATGCAGTGCTTACATCTCCAGAGTTTCTTTACATTTTCAGGAACTTTGACATGTCTTGCATATTTGCTGTCCTCCTCACACTTTGTCTTACACCTATCTTTCATTCTCTCTCTTTCTCTGTTGGTGTCTCACTCATTCCCTGTGGAAGCATCAGTCGCTAGGCATTAGTATTCTGATGCAGCTGTCCTGGACACACAGAAAGGGCTTAAAATCCACTGCCTTCCCCCTCCTGTAGTGTACTTATCAGCCTTTGAGGACACTTCAGGTTTTTAAATGCACTCTGTTGGCCTTTGGAAACCTAAGGAGCACCAGCACAGTGAGACAGTCTCATTGAATTTTCTTTAATGCTCATCGGTGCCAGATCTTTCAGTTTAAAGAGGCTTTGTGTGACTGAATTACAGTAAGCGGAAATATGGCTTTTCTAGGCTTGTGAATCTTTCATTATAAATCTGTTCGTCACGTCTAATTTAAGCCTAAAATTTATGAATAAGTGAAGATCTGAAACTTGATGTAGATGCATAATTGGGTTGTGGCATGAACAAATTGCCGGGCCATGCTCTGGGTAACTGATACTTGCTTTTTGTTTGCTCTCTCTAACTGAAACTGCTGACGGAGAGATTGTTTCTGAAGCAAAGTTCAGTATCGGGGAGTGGGGGGAGTGGGGGGAGTGGGATTTGAGGGCGATAGTTTTAATAGTTTAAGTTTATACAGTAAAAGATTGTAAAAGGTTTCCAGAAAGTGAGGCCTTAGCTTCTAGATCAACAGTTCTTATCATTACATGTATTTTGTCTGGAATTATTTTACTTTTGATACAATATTTTGCTCAGCAATAATGTATTAAAATGATGAGCACTATTTTGCAATAATGAAGTTTACCATAAGTCTGGTGTACCGTATCTGCTGGGCTTAGTCTTGCCGATGAAGCTGTGCTGTCTTTGTCAACAATCTGAGCTCGTCTTGGAATCAGAGAGTAGGAAACTGCACCGTGGTCGTTCAGTTCAGCTGCATGATCTGGACAAATGATGAAGTTGTTGCATGTTGTGATCATATTAGGTTTGATAAGTTAATACTGAATAATAGTTTTTTTTCTAGCATCATGCTGACTTAATGCCATCATTTAAGCCTATTTATTTAAAACACTTATTCACTACTCATGTCTTATTATCTAACCTATTGGTTTGTACATCCTATGTAGTGCACACCATTTGGTATTTATCTGTGAAATGGAAAAAAAATGTGGTGGAAAAACGTATCTAAATGTAACCTGACAAGTCAATCTGTTTTTGGTTACCTACAACTGAAAAGAAATCCTTATTAAAACTACTTTTGCAAATACATTTTGTTTAAAAAAAGACACTGCTGCTGGACCCAGTTACGCAAAACCGGGGACATGATGTTTAATGTTTAAAACTGAAGTACTGAGTGATGTGCTTGTGCTGTCCGGTTCTTACTCCATTCTTCCTCAGATCTCTTTCACTCTAATGGCTAACAAAGTAACCAGGGTGTAGCAGTGTTTTTGGCTGTTTTTGGTATATTTTTAAAATGATCACAGCATCAGTATATAGCACAGAATACTGCTTTCAATGTGCTTTCAATTGTATAGAAAAAGTGCAAACTGGAGATGCATGTTTTTCATCAGACTACGACGTGATGCGACTTAAGAACCGCAATCATTAGACACCAATTTCGACGAGCTCATCAATGTCAGTCAATTATGTTTAATCATATTTCTATCATGACGATAGTTTTTGGCTTCCTCAATGAATTAATTATGCAGATCTGGTATAGTGCGTAATTACTGAGGTTGTGCCATATTGAAGAGACATGGCAACATTGGCTAACTGAAGTAGAGCTTGAACACAAAGCTTGCTGTCTGTCACTATTCAGACCGTGAAATTGCATTCTCTCTTGCTAGGTTTGCTGTGAGCGCTTCAGTGGGTAATTGCCCAGCATTGTTGGGGGATTGGGCAGAGAGGATGGCTACTGTGGCCTTTGGGCCCTATTCTGTGTGTTTGGTTAGCAGCGTGAGCAGCCAGGGGCCCACGGTACAGCTTCACACTGAAAATGAGGAGCAGCCTGGGTCAGGCACTTGGATTATGTAACTGGTATTGTGTAATTATGTTATTAAACGTTTAAATGTATTTTTCATTGGACATGTATAGGGTAAAATGAAACTGAATATCTATTTAGGTTTCAGAACTATTAAAATCTGCAGCTTCTTGTTAATTGACTATAATTTTTTTTATTTTGGAGTGAAGTAGTGCTGGGTGATTTTCATGATCAATTCTGTTTTAATGAATTAATATTTTAACTCTATTTTCAAAATGTAAATATAAAAATTTTAATTAAAACATCCATCAATGCTATTTAAAAGTTTAAACCAATACAAAACAAAAACAGCCTTCTTAACCTGATAAATGCCTCCTACAGCCTGCGCTACTCCCAAACACTGTGCTTAGATTTATTAAAAAAAAATAAAATAAATAAAAATTAAAAAAAAAAAACAGCTGATTTGACATCATTCTGTCATTCGGTGAACCCCAAGTTAACTTCTCAGTTGTAGTGGTCTTTCGGGACATGAAATGCATGTCCCCATTTACTCGAGAAAGAAGGGTTCACTATGTTGTGCAAAAATAGTAACAGCACCATCTATAGCGACTATTGCAAAAAAAAAAAATTTATAGCCTTTCTTTAAATATTCTTTATTTAAAACAACCATTGATGCACTGTTTGCTGTAGATGGTGCTGTTACTATTTTACTATCTATGTTACTATCTACATTTTCCGAAGTCTATTCTAATAAATAAAAGCTTTGAAATATCATACATGCATTTATAAATATTTATAAATGGATTATGTAAGAACAAAAAAAAAATTAATCATAATTGGGAATTGTTCATAAAGATGAAGATTTTTTTTTTTGGGCAACATTGACCAGCCCTCGAGTGAAGTGTACAAATGGGGACTATAGATATATATAGTGAAACCTTTGCTGATGTAATGTTTGGTTAAATTCACCAGATCTGCTTTAGCCCTTGGTATTATGTAACACTGAAACCTCGTGATGTGATGTGATCAGTATTCACGTGTTTGACATGTAAATTGCATGTTCTTGCTAAAATTTTAGTAGGTAGAGAGATTAGAAGGAATAAAGTCATTTGTATTGCAGAACTGTTTACAAGACATAGTTTAGAAAAGATAAGATGTTAAATATAACTATATTTCAAGTATATATTTTTCCTGTGGAGAAAAAAAGACCTCTTAATTGTGTGTTTATTGCTGGTATACAAATATGAATATAAATATCGGTGAATGTATGAATCCATTACTTTTGCTTTCCCACTATCTACTAAGCCGTGATCATTCATAGTTGCTGGACATGATGCTGATGATTTTGATCTGAACATGCTGAACCCAAGAGCTTGGCTTTATATAAATGTGGTGCAATGACTTATTGAAGGTAATGAACCTGATTGTCCGATCCTTTATACATTATCTGTTTTGTCTGTGAACATTGAGATCTGTGTCTTATCTTGTGGCTCCTAATGGAACCCTGTGCTGATATCAGGTGTGAGTTGAGATTCATCCTCAGGGTGGTCCTCATGGGGAAATGAAGTGCAGCCTTCCAGCATAGTGAGTGAAGACTGTAAGAAGCTTCTTGACAGACTCTTGCTGTCCTCACTTCTCAGTTTCACAGCGTGTGCTGAAGTGTTCCTCCTCCTCGTGTCAGGACGTAGCCGGATACTCAAACAGGAAGTTGCTTACTTAATATCCCCTGTTCCATTTCAGGCGAACTAAGTTGGAGGGTCGTGTGAAGGACTTCATTTTCATCTTTTTAGATATGCTTGCCCAAAAAAAAAGATTTAAAAAAAAATCTTTTAAAAGAAGATTTAATTGTCTGAGTGGTTCCTGGGGGAAACTTTTGGGAAGAGGGATGGAATGAAGGTCTTCCAAAAAAGCTGAGGGTTTTCTGTTAATGATTAATGAACTGTGGCGTAATCAGTCGTGTTTCTAAAAGCTTCATCCAGCTGCTCCTGACCCTTCCCCCTCTTCCTTCTCTTCCTCCTCCTCCTCCTCCTCCTCCGCCTGCTCATGTGTTTTAATCCCCACACACCCAGCACATTCCAGCACTGAGGCCCAGTTCACTGCACTGCACTGCATGCCCCCCTCCCCGTTTCAGCTCCCAGTACATCCTCCTCACGTTCCACACATCCTCAGCCTCTCCCACTCCAGCTTTTAACTTCTCCATCAGATGAATGACATGATGATGAATAACAGAGCGAAAGGAGGGAAAGGGAAGTTTAACAGTGTTGTGCTTTACTGTTGTCACCAGAAGTCTGCGCACAACTGCAGAGGATGTACGTTGGCGTTGCTCCATTCCAAACAAAGAGTAGAAGAATATGAGCACGTGCTTAGATAGAGATTTAATTTTGGCTTTGTTTGGTTTTCTCAGCATCCTGGCCTTATTGTGAATCTCTACCGGAAGGAATACAGCATTCACTGATACTTATCTTAATTTAAACCTCTTTAATTCCCCGGGAGTTATTGTGAGTATTTGTGTGTCAGTACACACACACACAAAAAAACCCTTTTGTTTTATGAATCTGCTGAAAATGTTTATTCTTACTTCTTATTATTCCCACACCCAAGCAGACAATGTTTGCTCTTCAAACCCTTTATAACGTTTGTGCAGTAAAAAGCAGTACTGCCTTTGACTGTGAGAACGCCTCTTCAAAGGATACAGACGCATGCCTGAGTCCCCATGTGATATAATAGCTGTGCAGCCATGGAAGCAGCAGGAAGCTCAGAGTCAGTGTAGCTCTACAGGGTGTCCCAAAAGTCCCAAAAGGGAAATTAACTTTTTTTTTAAACAAAATGTAACTTTAGTTAGACAATATCCTCTATATGGCTGCCATACACATCTGGTGTTATGCATTTAATTGCATGTCCATTGCACCTTCCTGATCCAGCCATAAGAATCATTTCTATATGTTTTTCTTTTGTTAAAGGCATTCTTAAAAGCTGTGTGTGTGTGTGTGTGTGTGTGTGTGTGTGTGTGTGTGTGTGTGTGTAATATATTAGCATTTTATGTTTTATATTAATATTTTAGCTAAATGTCTTTCCCCCGTAGCGAGAGCCCTCTGTGGAGAGATGTGGTGTTAGCTGTTGGACCCCAGTGTCTCATCGTACTGTGTGTGAGGTGCCGGCTTTGTCATCCACAGGCCGTCTTTTGTTCTAGGTTCAGCTCTCTGTCCTGCCTGGATGCCATGCCTGCATCTGTCTCTGCTTCTTACACACCTCCAGATGTGTGCAACTTCCCCTCTGTCTTTTATTAATAGCACTAGTGTGCAGAAGGGACTTTATGAGCCTGAAGCTTGCAGATTTTTGTGTTAGCATTGTGTCCTATCCAGTTTTCATGAAAGAAAAATGTGAGAGAAAAGCTGTGTTAGTTTTGTCAGTTAAACCTTGCTCCCCTCCCCCATTCCCCATCTGCAATGGCTTTGTATGGTTTCACTTGGAGAAAGGGGCAACCTAGATGTTCATCTTATTCTTGTTCTTCTTCTTGTTTGGCTTCTTATCCTTTGTGTTGTTCTTTTCCACTCTTCATAGAAGTCCAACTATATTTAAGTAGGTTTCAAAGATCTTGGCACTTGCTATCAGCTAACTAAAAAGGATGTGCTTCTGAATGTGATGTACATGATGCACATCATGTGTGTGTGTGTGTGTGTGTGTGTGTGTGCCATAAGTACATGTTTGTTTGAAAGTGGTTAGTTTCTGTTTCTTCGTAGTTAATATCTACAATATATGCTCCATTTCTGCTCTAAGTCCAGTTTTACATCATGCGTTTATAATATCCGACATATGAGTTATGGGGCACAAGTGTTGCTGTTCACTTGGGAAAACAAAAAAGTCTCTTTAACTCTGCACTCAGATATGGGGCTCCTGGAGTGGAGTTCACTGGGCTTCATAAGGAGGCTGCCACTGTCACACAGATGCACTTCCTCCATGGACAGGTAAAACCACGTCACCATTCATTTATTACGGTTTTAAAAAGGGGTTCAGTTTGCAGTTCTTGGGCCACAGTTTCTGTCATCTTTCAGATTAGACAGAAATTAAATGTGGAAAGTTTTTAACATCTCCAGTTTGCATATTTCCATCACTATGAGCCACGCTGTGTCCTTCAGTTTTGCTTGTCCTTGATTAAAAGTAGTGTGACTTTGGGCTAAATCTTGCTGGAAGAAAGCCTGTGCCTGAGTTAGCACCCAGGATTTAAAAAAAGTGCTGCTATTTTTTAGTGTATATGATTTNTTTTGCAAGACACTGTCAAAGAGGTGTTTTTGAGGTGCAATGACTTGATTCCCATTCTCATAATGCCAATTTAAGCGAGGCAGCAGAAACCCAATTTCAGGACTGTCAGTTAATCTCACCATTCCACTAGCAAAAGTGCGAGACTGCTGTGTCTGTCTCTCAGCGTACAGATCGATCCGTAACTCTGCTACTTTGATGAACTACTTACTTCATCGAATAGTTCCCACTAACAGTAGCCTAGAAATGAGGTATTCTGTATATTGGTATATTGTTTGTTAATGTGGATTTGCAAATTACAGCACAAGTTGTGGGCCATTAGGTTTATTGTTTTCTAAAATAGTCTTGATAAACTAATAATCATTAAGTTGTCTACTCATTTTAAGCTTAGCTGCGTACACCGCTTGATGAGAATAATGTAGCCTGTTTTATTGCCGTGTGAAACAAAAAGAAGGAATGTGCATGACCTTTTTAAAGTCTGATTATTGACATTATTATGATAAAAGCTGTACTGCACAAATAATACAGCCTACAGGATAATGACTATAATTTGGCAACATGAGAATGTGGCTCATGGCACATGGACTGTGGATTTTGGTTTCTGTTCAAAACTGTTACACTCCGAATTTTAGGTGATTTGAATTATAAATATGAGAATTCTCAAATTCTCAATGGACTTCTCAACTTTATTATGTCTACTGCAATTTTTTTTTTTTTGGCAGTATTCGTTGGGGAGAGATGAAAATTTAGTTGAATGATATGTCTGTCCTGCTGAACTTCTCAGCCCGAGTACATGTTTGAATTTACAGGGAAGGATTGTGTCCCTGCTGGATGATAACACGTTGCACCTCTGGGAGATTGTGCAGAAAGATTTCCGCTCCCACCTGGAGGAGGTGCGCTGCTTCAGCCTCCCCGGCAGACCTGGCATCGAGAGCACCAGGTGATGCCTCTACACAGCCTTTGCTATCGTTTCCCCCATCCTAGTTTCTTATAAGAGTTAAACAGTGTAATAAACATAGGTCTTTGTGCTAATGTCTAGGTGTTAGCCTTCATATTGCTGTCTGCTATTTATTAATTTAATTTGCATTTATTATGTAATAAATATAAATAATGGTCAAGAAAATGATGCCAATCTTCATATCAGCCTTTACTTACAGCCTGCAGACTTGCTGAATGCAGTCCAGTAATATCCCTTATTTTATATTAAATAAATTATTTTTTATAATTATTTTTTATACTTAGTGTGTCATAGAAATGCTTTTGAGAACCATGATAGGATATTTTTGTCATTTTGTCCTCAGCCTTTCCTCAGACTGCCACACGTATGTCGAGGCAAAGCTGTTTAGTCAGGTATACTCTGGTCATGATGGTTGTGTTGACTTTTGCTACTGTAGTGCGACACGTGTGACTGTTCTTCTGCCGAAACTGAGCTGTGATCTCTTGGCTGTGGGCACTGAGGGTGGTGGAATCCACTTCCTGGAGCTGCCCACTTTCACACTGCTGAACAAGTCACTGTTCCAAGATGAAATCATGCAGAGGTAATGGCATAAAAGAAACTCTGACCTTACTGCACCTATAACAAGTACTGCAAAGCAGGAACAGAATGTAATAACTTTTAACTTTGATCATTAGAAATATGTGTGAACTCAAACATTTTCCTCTGTCTGTCAAGCAAATGTGTATGTTATCATAGTCGTATGTTCTCCAGCTCACTGTGCCTCGCTGGTGGGTTGGACACATTCCACTGCCTGTGTCATAAAATGAGCATCTGGGGACACTACAGACTGAGAGAACTTTACACTGAGGGTAATGAACTTGCAGAGGACTCTATGGTTTCCTTCCTGCTTTGCTCCTGTGGTCCAGGATAATGGACTGCGGAGTGCTTATGTGGTCCAGTTTCTACTCCTGCCTCCACCTGTGGCTGTCCATTACAGACCAGGACCAGAGGCTTCGCAAGCTTGACTCTATCATGGCCAAGTTCCCCATTGCACAGTTTTACACCCCTTTGGAATAAAATGTCTGGAAATCTAAAGGGGTGTTGTATGGAATTTGTCTAGACGGATAAAACTTTATATAGGCATCCAAAGCTTTCTTTGCATTGGTACATTTGACAATTTCCCTCCCAATTACCTTTTAAGAGAATGGAAAGTAAAATGTGTGGCATTTGAGTATGTTACAAGGAATAGCCAGTTTTGCCAGGTGGCTGTAATGATGCCTATTAAAAGGCAGAAAATCACACTTGTCTCTTGCTCAGCTGTTAGTGGTTGTTTAAGTTAAGGCAAATTACAGCTTTCCCAGCACCTCATTGTCAGCATGTATGCGTTATCTTTTGCAGGAAGAGACCATGAACCACTCATTAAGCAAGCACAATTTGGGCTAATGGGCGGCTTCTCTGAGCTACTGCTAATAAGTACGTGTCAGCCAGGAAACTACAGAACAAAATGCTTTTGTACCATTTGCCAAATCCTTCGAGCCCTAGTTGAAGGGGTATTTAAATCAGACACTGTGTTCTTCACAGGCATATCACTAGGCGTCTGCAGGACACTGGAATCCCTAGAAAGAAATACTCATGCTCTGTTAAAAACAATGTCATGCTTTGTGGTCAGCTGTTTGTGTTTAGATCTTGAGTGATCTGTCTTCAGCCATGCATTAATTGTGCATTCTCAGAAATGCTTCTCCAGTCAAGATCAGGTCTTGTGCTCTTTTCAAACACATTTCATCCATAGTTCATCCATTTTAAAACCACTTTTTAAGAGATTGTATTGATGTGGGATCCAGAGTTACATTGAGAATTCATGGAGCTTGATTATTTTTATTTCTGCTACAGTTCAGTGTAATTGTAGATTGAAGGCATGTAGTTGTTGCTTCTCTGGAGGGATTTTGAGGTTTTCTGTTTTACATGGGAAATGCTGACAATGTGGTTGTAGCCGTTGTCTGTGTAACATTGTCTCTTGTGGCTTTTAGTGCCAAGCCACTGAAATGGCACTTGAACCCTCCCTTTCCATGGTTTCCGCTTGCTTTCTTTCGCTGCTGTGGGTCTGTATCGAACGAACTGTGGCTGTACCATGCACATTCCACCACTTGAATCTGTACTACAGCCACAGAGGAACCCCATACCCTGCTTTTTGATTTGTCAGACTATCAAACATTGTAAGCCATTGTATGATATTGTTTGCATTACCTTTGTCCTTGTACTATGTCAGTTTTTATAGAAGCCCACTTGTTAGTTTTCTGTTTTTATAATTGCTAGCAAAATGCATTGTTCAGTTTCCAATACTAACAAAACTACAAGGATGAAACTGGGACCTTCCCAGCATTGTAATGTGACACCCTTGCCTGTATGTTATATTTTGAATGTGTGCAGAATATGTGAATGAGCTGTAATGTAGGGAGCTGCTTGTAATCTCAGCTCAAATATGCAGGACACCTGGAGGATGGAGGAAAGTGGAATCTGCATGCTTTGATCTCCCTAAAGAATCCAAATCCAAAGAAAATCTCAGGCTTTGCCAAGCATACTTCTCTCCCTGATTTTCTTTTGCTTTTGCATTTGTCTTTGTTTCTTCTACTTGGAAACTGTTCGGCCTCCGTTAAGACGATTATTTTCCTGGGCCATAAAAATGGATGCACAGGATCGCCATTGCCCTACTGCAATGCATGTAAAGGAAAAATATGAGATGTTGGCTGTAACATTTTCCCATCATGAACTCTATTTTCCAGCCTTCCTGATAGTTACAAGTGTGGAAAGTCTCTGGGTCCAGTGGAGTCCCTACAGGAGCATCCCCAGCATCCTGACATAATCCTCATCGGCTACAGTAGAGGCCTTGTTGTGCTCTGGGACTTCCAAAGCCGTCATGTAGACAACCTCTTCCTTGGAAAGCAGGTGTGTGTAGGTGGGACTTTACCGAATGACATGTGAACATTTTCAAATGTTAAATTAAAAATGACCTTTCTTGAATAACTTGTGAGTAATAGTCACCCCTGTACCTTTAAAAGCAATTTTGTTAGGACCTCTGTATGTGGATCATAACTTGGCTGAGATTTCATCTTTGTGTTATTGGTAGTTTGTATCACATTCTAGTATATACTGTGTTTGACTTTGCCACTTTTTTGTCTTGTGTGTGTTTCCCCTACAGCAGTTGGAGAGCTTGGTGTGGGTCCGGTCTGGGAACAGCTTTGTCAGTTCCCATAGTGATGGTGGATACATGGTGTGGCCTGTTAGTAGCAGTACCTTCTGCACCAATGAACCCATCTCTTCCACTATACCATATGGTGAGCCAATGCTCCTAGTTTTCTGCAAGTGGATTGTTATTAATAGTTGTGCTATGTCCATTAAATTTGTCCAGTCACTTTCTAAATAGTCACATTTTTTTAATTTGTACTTGGAGTACTTGAGTAACACTCACACATTTTCTGGATATGAAAATGAACAAAGTTGTAATGAAGTCTCATGTCAGCAGTTCTCTAGTCCAAATCAAATCCAAGCCTTTGCACTGATGCATGTCTGCTACTCAAATTAGGCCCAAGTCTAATCCTATCCATCTGGTATCTTAATGAGTAGTAGTGTAGATTGAGCTTGTTGAAAAAAGTTGTTTGAATAGCCTATGTACACATCAGGATGCACAATTTGTAAATATCGTAAATGTCGAGTCCAAGTTGGTCAGAGTTGAGGTCAAGTCCTGAATTTGAGTAATCACTGGTGTTCTTTTAAAGTCAGTCAGTGCTGTAACTGAGAACACAGCCCATGTGGTGAACATCCAGTAGATGTCCTGTATTAGAAATGACCTTTCTGTAAGCAATCTTGATTGGCCATGCATATTTCTGGCATTGTATCACAGAAAGTGTAAATTGTTTTCATCCAGTGGACTTAGTTGGAATGATCTGGAAGTTATGACTAAAGAGAGAAGTAAAGGTTTGACCACACAATTGCCTCAGTGCTGAAGTGTGTGTCTGATGGTTAAATTTTAGCCCTATCTGAGTCAGATTAGGTTTACCAGAGGGGCTCCTGTGTCATTGGTGATTCAGACTGGTTTAAAATCATAGATCTCATCTGTAATATCTACAGTTTAGCAAGGAAAAGTAATAATTCCTTAGCAAATCATGCTTCCAATACTGTAACAATGAAATCTGGTACTAAATACCAATTGCTAAATGTTGCATAATGCTTGCATTTGGGCTCTGATGCATCAACCTGGACAAAATACACAAGTTTGATCTCCTCTGAATTGTCCAGCCAAATCCCATAAAGGTTGCATTACTGAACCTCCTCTAGTAAAACAAGTCCAGGTCAAATAGTGCTTTTAACCATTGCTGTCAAAGAGGCTGGTATAGTTCTTCTCCAGATGAATTAATAGAGCTCATTTAAAAACCCTCCTGAAATATTGCTGAGGGATAAATGACACTATTTGTGGTTTTACTGCTATTTTCCTGGTTAATGTCCACCTATGGGTTCATGACGGCGTAGACTCTCATGTGAGTCATCCAGATGTCTGTGTTTTCGTACATTAAAGTCTGCCTTCTTTCTCTCTCTCCTCAGGCCCATTTCCCTGCAAAGCTGTGAACAAGATCTTGTGGAGGACCACCCAGACGGGGTGTGTGTCAGCTCTGGGCAGCAGTGGGTGAAAAGCGAAAGCTTCTAATCCTGCATGTTTTAGCTGTGCCTGTTTGACTCAGGAGGATATCCTCTGTGCACTTTGTTTTCCAGAGCTCCATTGGTGCTGTTTAGTGGCGGTATGCCTCGAGCCAGCTACGGGGACAGACACTGTTTAACAATACTGCAGGACAGCGCACACGTTACCCTGGACTTCACCTCGCGAGTCATTGACTTTTTCACCATCCACTGCACAGACAGAGACATAGGTGTGTGGTTCAGCACTTAACTGCAGTAGTTTTTAATGGGGAGCCACAATTAACTGATCTTTAAATGCAAAGATTCGCAATTCTTGAAATACTAAGGCAAATGATTATTTGTGCTGAACATTCTGAAATTCACACAATCCTAATGATTGAAGTGATGAACTTTTGATTTATGTCATGACATCTAGAGTTTGATGAGCCCTCAACCCTTGTTGTGCTGCTGGAGGAGGAGCTGGTGGTGATTGACCTTCAGACACCTGGCTGGCCCACCATTCCTGCCCCATACTTGGCACCTCTGCACTCCTCTGCCATCACATGCTCCTACCACATCTCCAATGTGCCAAACAAGCTGTGGGAGAGGGTGGTGAGAGCTGGGCAGCAGCAGTGCCCTCTGCAGACACGCAGCACGGTCAGTCTGCTCTAAATTTTGTGATTTTATGTGGAAGATAAGCTTTTTAGTCATGGAAGCAATAAGATCAGGGATCAAGGCTGCTCTGGTTGTTTTGTGGTTCCCATTTTCTAAGTCTGGTCTCCAGACTTTAAAAAGTATTGCAACATTCCATTTTTCATATACATATCTAGCAAAGATTCCTCAGAGAGAAATGTTTTTTTAATGTAAAGCTAGTGACTATCTTGTCAAATGTATTTAATCCAGTGCTAAATTTAGAAATCAATAGAATTGGTGAGTGGCAGCAATACAGTGCATGTGTTTGATCAGAGACAGATGCAGACTGAAACTGCTTACAGCATGGAAGTTGCACTCTGATCTAATAGCCACAATCTGAATATAGTTATAGTTATATTGAGGTTCAATACAGCATGCTAAGTCTGCAGTTACTAAGTCAGGCTTGTTGAGATTAATTTAACAACCATCAGTAAAACATCAACTGGCTGAAGAGCATACGCTTTTAATGTTTATTACATCAGAGAATATAAAGTGTGTCAGATTTGCTGTCTGATTTGAGGTTGCTGAATCGTGAGGCTTGTAACAATATTTCTAGTTGTTTATACAGAACTGGCCAATATGTGGGGGAAAGAACTTGGCACCTGATTCTAAACAAAAAGAGCTGCTGCTAACTGGGTAAGAGCTTTTTAAGTATTTAACAACTGTCTGACGCAGACAAATTAATCTGCAGGCAAAAGTTGAAAGGTTTTTACTTGACATAAAAAAAACCCACCTGAGATCAGCATGCATTTCTTTTTAATCATGTTATATTTGTTGTGCGAGTTGGTGAACGTGGCCATTTATTTATTTATATTTTAGTCTTTGAATGTGACTTGAGGGTGAGCTCAATCAGGTTTGGTAGATTTTGAGGATGTTTCGACGGATGAAAAGTGGGCGTGGGCGAAAAGTGGGTGTGACTTCTTGCTGTTTGTGTGTTAAGGCACGAGGATGGCACGGTACGCTTCTGGGATGCCTCAGGAGTGGCACTCAGACCGCTCTACAAGCTGAGCACAGCCAACATCTTCCAAACCGACTGCGACCACAATGACAGCCTGACCCAAGCCAGCGAAGAGGAGTGGCCTCCATTCCAAAAGGTCAGTATTTGATATATCATGCACATGTGGGTTTGGTTTTTATTCATTGAACGAGACATTTTTTCAGAGTTTTTAATCAACTAAAATTTATCGTACTTCTTCTTTTTTAGCTTTTGATTTTTTTTTTAAATCATAAACGGCTGTGTGAAGTTTTTCTGTTGTCTCTCTGTGCTGCTTGTTTTGATTTTTGATTTTTTTTTTTATCTCTATCTTTTCCCCTTCCTCTGTCTGGTGAAGAAACTCTGAACTGCAGTCTGGCGTGCAGCTTTTGCGATACACAGTGCAGTGTTATTTCCCTTTCTTCATTACTCTAATTAAAAGCAGACTGTCTGAGGCCAGAAATGTTCAGCACTGAAGACATTCCTGCACTGGATGGCACAGCTTACCTGCTTGTTATTTTTATTTCATTCCTTTGTGTCAGCAGAGCTTGTTATTTATTTATGATCAAAATAAAGGAATATAATTCATCTGGCTCATGGACCTTTGGGGTTTAAGACGCATATGTCTGGTTAAGTTTATAGAAAGTACGTTATGTTTTTGAAGGTAAAAAGCGTTTTTAAGTACCATGTAAGTCTGTACCGCAGCAGGATATTACGTCCTGTGCTTTTCATTTATTTATAGGTGGGCTGCTTTGACCCATACAGTGATGACCCCAGGCTAGGAATCCAGAAGATCTGCCTGTGCAAATACAGTGGCAAGCTGGTGGTGGCTGGTACTGCAGGACAGGTAGACTTTCTTCTCATGAACATACTGTTTACCTGTTTTTTAATATACTTACGAACAAAGTTCTAAACGTTTCAGTTTTACCTTCTCCCAATGTGTGTTGAAGCAGGAAATCCTAAACAACAGAAAAACTTTCAGAATCCCTGAAAAACTTCTGAACCCTTTTATGCCAATCCTTTCTCCTTTCAGGTGATTGTGATGTACTTGTGTGACGAGAAATCCGATCACATGATTGATGTGATCACCATGGACCTCCTCCGGGACCGGGAAGGTTTCACATGGAAGGGTCATGACCGGCTGCCAGAGAAGTCTGGCTCTGTGGTGTTCGCGCCTGGATTCCAGCCTGTAGTGCTCGTGCAGTGCATGCCCCCTGCGGCGGTTACCGCGGTGACGCTGCATGCTGAGTGGAACCTTGTTGCTTTTGGCACCAGTCATGGCTTTGGTCTTTTCGACTACCATCGCCGTAGCCCTGTGCTGGCAAGGTAACACCGCTACTGGAGTGACAGGGAAGACTTTCACACTTCTGTGCAGAGTAGTTGGACATTTTTAAATCATTGTTCTACCAACTTGATTGTTTTCTTTTTGTTACATTAAAAAAATTCACTTTATTGCACTGAATTTCCTGAACAAGCCTTCTTTCAAAACCTGATGCACAGTACTGTAAAGGTATGACGTTTTCAACCGGATAAAGAACTAAATCAATAAATCACATGTTTCATTACAGGTGTACATTACATCCCAATGACTCTCTGGCTATGGAGGGACCTCTCTCGCGAGTGAAGTCCCTGAAGAAGTCTCTCCGTCAGTCATTCAGGAGGATTCGCAAGAGTAGGGTGTCTGGGAAGAAGCGTGTGTTGGTCAGCAGCCCATCCAGTAAAGTGAGTGCTTTTCTGTCCCACTGTCTGTCTGATTCCACTCAGAGTCACAATTCATACTGTGGTTATTGAATTCACTATCAACAAAAATTCCACATAAGACTGAGAGTGACTGGATGAATAGCTATTTTTAATAATTCGATTGTTTTTAAATCACAAATGAGGGGTCACCTAGTTTCTTGGCAGTTACTATTTAAGTAACTATTTCTTCTTTTGCAGAGAATTCCTAAATAAGCATGCTAGCCTTTGAATGTTTTTTTTTAATTGATGTCTACTTGTTGCATTGCACATTTGATCCTTCTCAATGCTTCGTTGTTCATTAGCTAATTAACAAGCCTGTCATGATCTGCAAAAGCTGTTGTGTTTCTACCTGATTCTGTCTGTCTGGCTTCAGGTCCAGGAGGCTAATGCTCAGCTAGCAGAGCAGGATGCTGAGGTGACGCCGGTACAGAGACGGATTGAGCCCCGTTCAGCTGATGATTCATTATCTGGGGTGGTGCGCTGCCTCTGCTTCGCTGATACCTTCCTTCGAGACGGTATGAGCGAATCAGTATTACACTCTGCAAATGATGCAAAGAGTATCCACAGATTTCCACCCATGGAAGGATCATGTTCAATGTTGGAAGCACAACTTCCTATTTCCCAGCAGAAATGGAGAATCAGAATACTTTAAATATTTCAGGACACCACTAATAGTATATTGTCTAAACAAAAACGGAAGCCTAAACGTGACAAAGATGTCTGTACATTATTCAAATTCATGCATGTATTTGCAATTGCATTTCCCTTCTGAGTGTTAATGATTTGAGAGATCATTCAAATGCAAAATGTGTATTTGCATTTGCATTTTAGTGAACAGCAATGTTCAACGACTGCCAAAATTAAAATGCAACACCCAAGTAACATTTTCATTTTCATTATCTAAGCAGGTCTGATTCTGCCATATTAAAAATTCCATAGATGTCGTTGCATTTGTGATTGTAATTTCTCATTCTCATGCTGCATTTGTAGTAGGGTTTGCATTTCCATCCACCTGAAGCCTGTGAATTACAATTTTGCAAAGTCTGTGTCACTAAAATGGTGTTGGTGAAAGCCAAAAACCCTTCCAGCAGCTCTAGACTCAGCTGTGAAAAGTCCTTCTGAGCATGTGTTAAATTGACACTAGCCATTATCTTAGCATAAGAAGAGAATCTGCCATCACCACCACAAGTTTAGACCAATCGTCGACAGAGAAAGTGCAGATTAAGCTGTTGTGTGGTGATGAGGGGGTATGATTGCAGATGGAAGGACTGTTATAACATTTCTTATGGCAGAACCTGTTAAGACATTGACCATTAATGCGTCATGGACTTTGCATTTAAATTTTAAATTTGGCAGACATTGTGCATTGCTGTGCACAAAAATGCAAATACATGTTTTACAATTGAATTGAATGATGTCTGGTTATGTGCACTCATAAGGGAAATGCAATCTAATTAACATTTGAGTAAAGTCTGGAAAATGCTCTTATAGAAGGCCAAAGAAACTCACCCAAACTCAAGTGTTTTACTGATTATGCTGGAGTTGGAACCATATCAGATCTTTGTCTGGACCACACACCCAAGCTGTTCTGTCTTCAACATCTGCACGTCGTTCCTTTAAATCAGGGACTTGCACAATCCTGTCCAATGGCTATCTGGCAGGGAGTAGTACTCAAAGGAGAGATTTCATACAATGCATTATTGTTCGTTAAAGGCAGTAAATCAGTGTGATGTGTAATCAGCCTGTATTTATGTTTGTGTTTAATGGTTAATGTTATTGGATGTTTATACTGTCCCAGGTTGAGACTATTTGTGAATAACTGCTGGCGTAGTATTAAAGTTCAAATGAGCACCAAGGGACAGGTACTGATGGGGTAGAAGTATATAATAACTTCCATTTCTCTGAAGTTTCAGACTGGGTGAGACTGGAAGAGATCGACACATACCTGAAGCTTTCACGTGCTGATGAGTAATATTTTTTTCCCCCCTCATTCAGGAACGCACCATGGCCCTACCATGTGGGCTGGGACGAATTCAGGCTGTGTGTATGCTTACGCCCTGGACGTGCCCTCACAGGAGAAGTTCTCAGAGCGGAGTGTGGAGGCTTTGCTGGGGAAAGAGATCCAACTCATGCACAGAGCTCCAGTTGTGTCCATTGTTGTGCTGGACGGTAGGGGAAACCCTCTGCCCGAGCCCTATGAGGAGTCGAGAGACCTGGCCAAAGCTCCTGATATGCAGGGCAGCCACTCAGTCCTGATTGCCTCTGAGGAACAGTTTAAGGTGAGAGGTGCAGGATATGGTGGGCTGCTGATCATCTGAGTGTAGGAGTGAAACATTTTTACTTCATATAGAAAGCATGAAATAAAATTTAAACTAACAAAATGATTTCAGAGTTCTAAATTCAATAACTTAACTGTATGAAGTAACATGGAGAGTTTATGCTCCATGTAGACTGGTGTGTAGAAAGGCTTCATGATTGATCCTTTTCTCTTTTTGCTTAATACTTGTTGATCCCTCTTGGTGCTGTAATACATATTGAGGATGACTCCCAAATCATCCCCTGCTATCCACCAGGAAAGGTCTAGGTTTTTACTTGGATCTCATCATATCTGGCAGACAGCAACTCATGTTTTGCATCTCATCACCTAAAAGCTGCATCCTTGCAAGGAAAACCTTTTGTATACTCTCTGGAAAAAGGCGCCAAACACTTTTTAATATTGAGTGATGCTTGGCATGTGATGCTTGGCATGCATTGCAGCCATCACTCAGCCATGCAGCTTTCTCCTGTTCAACATCTAGAGGACTCTACTATTTCCCTTCAAGGACAATTGCCAGATGCTTGTTCAGTACCTCATCATCATGAGACTTGACTACTGCGACCCCCCTCCTGGCTCGTGCTCCTGTAGTCATAAATACAGCTCTACATCCGCTGCTGCCATGCCTCGGGTGGTGGAATAATCTTCCCTGCGTATCTGAGCTGCCCAGCTATCCCTAGCTGTCTTCACACACAACTGAAGAATGAAGAACTGTAATCATGTAGATTGTTCAGTAATCATGTCCCATTCATTGCAGGTGTTCACGCTGCCTAAAGTCAGTGCAAAGACCAAATTCAAGCTGACTGCTCACGAGGGCTGCCGTGTACGGAAGGTGGCTCTGGTGAACTTCTGCAGTGCTGCTACTGAGGACTACTGTGAGAATGGCCTAGTGTGCCTGACCAACCTGGGGGACATTCACGTGTTCAGTGTGCCCGCGTTGAGGCCGCAAGTGCGATATGACTGCATCCGCAAGGAAGACATAAGCGGCATTGCGTCCTGTGTGTTCACCAAGACTGGGCAAGGTAATGAGCTTGAACATATGGTCATTTCTGAAGGGGTGTGTGTGCTGTAATTGTTGACGGCATCTTTTTGTTGCCCACTGACAGGGTTTTATTTGATCTCACCGTCTGAGTATAAACGGTTCTCTCTGTCTGCACGGGTCATCACTGAACCTCAGTGTTGGGTGGACGTAGATCGACCTTACCAATCTTCTGAACATGAGTATGTCACCTAAGACTTGTATACACTGTTCTATTATGCTTTTAATGAACATTTTCATTTTTGTTGGGTAACAGAATGCCCAACCAGCATACATTTGTGTTTAGTAATTACCCATTAGACCCATTATCTTTCCAGTCTGTGTATGCCTGCACTGCCTCAGGCCAACGGCACATACAAGACCCAATCACCAGGAGAGAGCAAATCTGCAGAGCATGCTGAAGGTGACTGATTAATCTCTTGGTACATAGTGTGTGATGCTACAACATGGTGTGAACCGTGTCGTTTTGCAATGTGATGTCTGGAAATCAAGGTTGCTGCGTATGTGCAATACATTGACTTGATTTGATTTTTTTTTGTACCTCTCTCCATTATCAGGCGTGTTTGATGAAATGCAGAGTGCTTTATCCTCTCCTGGCCTGGATTCCCCAAACAGCAGTGCAGATATCACGCTCGACACAACAGGAGAGCTCACTGTGGAGGATGTGAAAGATTTCCTAGTGTGAGTCCTTGGCTTACAGACAAGCTGGCAGACGCTACTTATGTGATCACACTTTATAGAACTGTGTTCACGCTAAAGCACAGTGCAGTATTGTGTTTTTGTTTTTTCTCTTTTCTATGTGTGGCTCTTAGGATAGCATACTGATCCACATGCTTGTTTTTGCTTGTACAGGAGTGTGGATGAGGCTGAGAATAACCTGAGGAATATGAGTGAGGAGGACGGACGGCTTCCTGGAATTCTTATCAACTGATAAGTGTCGACAAATGGAGGTGAGTCGTTCTTAAAACGGAGGCCTCCTCCATTAGAGCTTGCTGTTGGGTACTCCTGCTTCTGGATGGAGATGAGGGTGTATAATTGTGTTTTGGGTTGTAGAGGGGATGTCGAGCAAGAATATAAACCCTGACTGTGCCCAAAAGCTGTTTAGTGTGTCTGTGTGCATGTGCACACTAAAGATCTACTTTGGGGATGGCAGTTCCTTGCTGTTGTTGTGTATGAACAAACATTTTCCGTTTTGTTTGGCACGCTATTAAACATAACGTGCAGCTTCTTGCCATTTTCACGTTCTGATAAATGCAATGCAACGCAGCTGTCGGGCCACACAGATGGAAACAGATGGTGCTTAGAGAACCGACAGAAACAGAGCATGCTGTATGTTGTAACAGTAGCCGACTGACTTTTACTTTACTTTTACTTGCTCGAAGCCAGACTGGGCTATGTTCTCATCCCATCAGCATTAAGTGTGGCTCTGTGTTCCAGACTGCGAGTGCTGGCACTCACATGAGCATCTGCCTCTCGTGTTCCTTCTGTCTCCTTCCTCGTGTCCTACAGGCGTCTGCTTTCCTCCCTTTAAATCCCACAGACGGGTTTATTACTGCACATTTAAAATTATTGACTTTGTTAAACATGAAAAAACAAAACATTCTGAAGTTTCTCCAGATTTAGGTGGTGATTTGCAGTGCTTTCGATTTCAACAGACAATAAAAGGGAAAAACTGGAACTTAAATCTGAGTCCTAGTTTAACGTTTCCTGAAGTCGGATATTCCACCCTGAAGAAAGTGCTATTTATGGTGAAACCTGCGGTCTGCTGCCTCCCTGTGGACATGTTAGAAATTACAGCTGAAATCTGAAAAACTGAATCTAAAGGGCTTCAGTCTGTCAGAATGGTAGGAGGATCTCAGCAATTCATCAAACAAGGGGGCGGACAGTAAACAGCAAGGAGTGACGTGCGAAAGCATTTTACTGTGGTCTGTAAGATGGTGGCGCTTCAACTCTGATGAGGATGTTGCTGCTTTTGATGTGGTCATATCTGAGCAAGATTATACAAAGTCACGTAGTCCGAAGGGAAACATTTACGTGAAAGCATGATAAATTTACTTGGAGCTTGATTAAAGCAGAACACTCGTCTTCTGCGACTTCCTCTGTTACAGTTTAAACTCGAATTGGCAGCCTTGTTTTAAAATGTAGCTAAAAGTGCCCAAAAATTCCATGTAAATCCGCTGTTTAATACATTATTTAATAACTAAGCAGATGTGATAGACACTACATGCTATGCTCATCCATCACTTCAGAGCATGAATACAGAAAAACTAAATTAAACTGTCATTTCCGTCTCCACTAACGATTCAATAAAGTATTTAGAAACTGATTGATTTAAAAGGAACGACACTTTTTCACCTCGCCATAAGAAACGCGTTTAAAGTAATAGATGCACTAAAACCAACACGTTCTGTAATAAGCACATTTGAGGAGAGGGGGGTGTGAGACATGCTGTTTCCACCCCATTTAATCACAGTGGAAGTGGAAAGGCAGTTTGGATGCTTCATGTTTGGAGAGCGACTTTTCCAAATGGCTGCACTCTGTTCCATCTGAAGTGGCTTTAAGATTGACGTATAAGTGGGCCTTAAAAGACTAGTTTATTTATTTATTTTTGATGGTTACATTTTAATGACTCTTCTGTTTCCAGGCCTGGTGGAGGAGAAGTGGTGGAAATTCCCTCGTTATGTGCAATTGGACCTTGAGGAAGAGAATAACTTCAGGAGGCAGATGCTGCACTCTTCCCTTTCCACTCTTTGCCCTCATCCTCACTTTCTCCGGTTTCTTATTCTCAGCTAACGCATCTCTCTCTGTGTGTGAGATTGTACACCAGTGCTTTCCAGCTCGAGAGCTGCTTAAGTGCATTACGAAGGGTAGATCAGACATGCTGCGCTGCATGCAGGACAGAGGCTGTCGGAATACTTGCACTGACCACATCTTTGGTATTTTTTTTCTTTCCTATTGCACACATTCCTCTTTTCTTGTGTCATGATGCCACTGTGTTTGCCAGGAAGAGGCATGAAGTGAGTATAAAATGTTTCTGTTGCTTCTCAGCAGCCTCATCAACACTATCTATAATACTGTGATGGTTTCTGACAACAGATCAGGAGGCCATTGAAACGTTCAGCTTATGGACCCTGTGGGTTTGATAGAATCTTGTGGTGTTCCTTTTTAATGTCTCATGTAACCACTTGCCATTGTAAGTAATATTGACACTTAACTGTGAACTGTAGTATCTGAAGGAGCATGGTGTCTAATCTTAGAAGTATTAATCATTCGTTAGTGAGTACAGAGCTTTGAGTTTTATTACTCGTGTATACTTGTAACCTTATTAACAAAAATGGAGGAACTAATAATTATGGTTTTCCATGTAACATATTTGATAGAATACTTGTATACTGCCTATAAATTTTGTATTTGTTTTTTTTAGATTTAGGAAATTAAGTCTTTCTAACAACATTCTGGGGCTGGTGGTGTGGGAACAGAGTAAGTGCAGTTTATATGGTTGATGAAGCCATCTCAAGTGAAGCCAAATGAACGTACAAATGAGAAAATCTGCAAGGTGTTCAGTGTCAGTGACTTTTAAAGAGTACAGCAATGTTTTTTCATATACTTACTTACTTACTTACTTTTAGTAATGAAACAGTACATTTTCATCACATTTTCAATACACAGCTTAGTAATGGTTCTAACTTGTTGAATTTACCTGCCCTCATGCTTTCCCTCTGTACTTCCTGTTTTTAATACAGCAGCAGGACCTCACTAATGTAGCTGTTCAACTCTTTCATTTCTCTCTGTATATTTTTCTTTCCTATAATGTTACACCTGACACCTAGCCTGTGAATTTGTATTTAATTTTTCTTGTGTAGAAATGTAATTGTAGATATGACCATGCTAATGAACAATGTTAATAAAGTATTTACTCATTTTAATTGCTTTTTGTCCCTGATCTAATGCACGTCACATTCAAATGTACAATGTCATTAAAAGCACAAGTGCCATTTACATGGGTTAAATACTTTATACTACCTCTGCACGACTTGCTTTATTTACATGTATAGCTTTATTATTTAAAATAAAAAAAAATAAAATTAACATAGCCTTTCAGAACATGTTAATCTTTGGACTCACAATTACAAATTCACTAATATAGTCAAGTTAAATTACTCAGCCCCAGCCACTGGGGTTACGTACAAGAGTGCGCTCTCAGTGCCGGTCCCAAGCCCGGATAAAATTGGGGAGGGTTGCGTCAGGAAGGGCATCCGGCGTAAAAACTGTGCCAAATCAAACATGCAGACCAATGATCCGCTGTGGCGACCCCTAACGGCAGCAGCCGAAAGAGCGCTGTAGTCAGGTTAAATTACAGCCTTCCAGTGGTTAAGCAAAGATGCTCAATTTAAAGTAGCCCTGCAATCACTGAATTTTAAAGATACTTTAGAAAAACAGACTGACAACATTCACATGCAGTGGATCTCATTAGTTTTTATCCTCCAGCCCAGACGTAGCCCCTTTTTGCTAACAACAACCCATGAACCATACGTCATGTCCTCTCACAAGCACCAGAGTGCTCTGAAAAATTACAAACTGAGGGATTTATGATTAGCAAATGCGTTTTAAAGTGGAATGCCTCATAAAGAAAAGGCATTCAGAAATGGTTACTTGTATTTACATAAGAAGGAAACTTAAGTGTGGAGTGTACAGGTGACACACTTCTCAGAGGATGCAGTAATGTGTTATGAAGTGGCACGCTACATGTGAATCACTTTATTAGAAAAATAAATGCTTGAAATCTAGAATGGGTTTGAAGAAGGAAAACGATACCCCAACCCCATTCCCCGCCTGCAAAACACTGCAGCGATATAAGAAACTGTTCAACAACTTTTACACCATATTGTTGTCACCCTCATTTTCCTCCTCTTCATCTTCCTCTTCTTCTTCTTCTTCTTCATCTTCATCAAAGTACCTTTCTTCAGCATCACGAGTTAAAATGTCCAGGTTATCGTAATCTGGGTTCTCATCCACTTCACTGCAATATACAAGATAACTGTTTTATCAGGTGAAAGAATTCGCTACATAATGCAATTTCTATACTAAAAAAAGAAACTCCTAGTTACATTAAGGACGTCCAGTAAGAAAGATTAATATCTGAAATACTGTAATATGATGTTTCTGTAAAACGTAGGCAGTGTTCAGGTGGCGTTATCATGAACTACAGCGAAGCGATTAAAAAGAGAACATTAAAAACTAGAGCTTAGACAGACAGAGCTTCTGTTCAGCAAATTCTTACTGTTATTAGATCACACGACGCCTAATGAGTTTTCCACACCTGCCTCCAGACATCAATGCAGGAATCTGCAGAACGTGTCTGTTACTGAGTGTACTGAAGGACAAAACGATGGAACTGAACTTAACCTGTAGTTAAAGTCTTTATCTTTGCCCTCTAAGAAGCTTTGGTGCATTTGACTCAGAAACTCCTCTCTCAGCAAGGCTTTCTCGTCTGCTGTCGGTTCCCATTCCGCCTGGGCAGGCTCCTCATCCTCTATGGAGTACGCAAACACAATCAGCAGGAACAATTATTATTTATATTATTATATAGTTCCAATCTTTAAAGACCCTTAAACAGGCTGTGGATGTGTGTTTTCTTCTAGGAAGGCTATAGCACACAAAGGTCTGGGTATTTTATTCAGCACTGCATTAAAGCAGCAGTCTGTAAACTAAACCTCATGTACTAAATGGTAGTATAGGGCAGTGGTAGCTCAGTGGTTAGGATGTTGGGCTACTGATTGGAAGGTCATGAGTTTGATCCCCAGCATTGCCAAGCTGCCACTGGTGGGCCCTTGAGCAAGACCCTCAACTGCTCAGTTGTATAAATAAGATAAATGTGGATAAGGGCGTCTGCCAAATGCTGTAAATGTAAATGAGAAAGTTATAAGATGTAAAAAACTATACCTCATTACTATTGTAAAATGTTACAGAGTTACATACAGTAAGGCCAGCATTATACTTGATGTAATTCTACATGTGTGTGTGTGTGTGTGCAAGATGGCTGGTGGTGTATCTTGTGGTCATTAAAAAAAATTCGTGACATGACTTTAGCAGCAGACTGAACAAACCATGACAAACCAAAGATAAGCTAACAAAGTTGATCAGGAATTACCTGAATATATGTATGCCAGCTCTATACTGCACTAGTGTGACAAATCTGTCAAAATAGATGGCATGAAATAACTAACATTTCACAGGTTGACATGGAAACCTGTCTGTGAGGGCTGTTTCGGCCATGACATGCCCCCTAGTGGAAATATCTTCTTATTCCCCAGTTAGTTAGTATAACACTGGCCTCAGAGAACTCACCTTCCTCTTCCTCCTGGTCTGCACAGTTCTCTCTCCACTGTTCCTCCTGCAGGCGTTTCTGGAGCTGCTTCTCCTGGTAAGAGCTGATGAGCAGGTCAGACAGACCTGTCGGGCCCTTCTGCATAGCTTCTTCAGAGCGCTGCAGGATCTCCTCCTCACTCAGGTACTGACCGATGTACTGCTCATACAGAAGAGGCTCCCGAAAACGCATCTGCTCCTCGCTGAAGTACTGGCCCTCTTTGGGAGGGCAAAAAAGCGCAGTTATGATAATATGATAAAGAGTCAGTTAGCTTTCTACTCATTCACTCTGTCCTCCATTAGTCCATTCAATCATTTCACTTATTTAAGATGTTATTTTTTACCTTATGCAAGTTTGCATTTTATTTGATTCGCCAATAGTTATGAATGAGCAAAACAAAAGGCTTTGAATTTTTAAAAAGTGAAAGGATAATGTGGGCAAATTCACCACACCAAATTCACCACACATACCCTTCTGAAGTGCACGGAGAG